>JANCRA010000014.1:14194257-14739257 GCA_024362935.1 Setophaga petechia | reverse complement strand
ACAGAAGAAGATGTCTCATACAATAGTACGAAGGAGGCAAAGAGATCATCTCTAACACAGGGTCATCAAAGTCACACTCAAAGAAACTTTTTTAAGCTAGCTCCTGCCTCAGCACAGCTTCTCCCCATTAATGATACTCACATCAACACCAGCACTGCAGCACATGGAATAGCTCTTACACCCTAATTATTGATTTTCACAGTATACAAGTACAGCAGAGCACCCTGCTCTTCCCATTCTACAGAAGACAACCGCAAAATATTCCAGCTTAAAAAATTATTTTCAGAGTATTTCTACATATTTTTACTCTTAACTTTCTTTCTACCTGTTAATTTTAGTATTTAATTAAATATCTTGCTGGTCTTGGGGCTAATCCTAGAAAGTTTTAAGTACATACACAGCTACTCCTCCCCATACAGTTTTCTGGCAATGTATACAGTTGTAAATGTTTCAAAGATTGCATTTCTTATAATGATAGGCCTTTCAGATAAGGATGTGTAAGAATATAATAATAACCACAAAATTATTACAAAATGCATCTAATCAGACAAAATGAGTTTGTACTTGTACTTAAAAATTAAACCTACTTATTGACTCACTTCTACAAACAGGTTCTTATCCCTCCTCCCCTCCACACACAGAGGAGAGGGAATTATGCATGAAACAGTCAAGGCAAAACACAACTACCACCAAGTGTGTGAGATTACTCTCACAGTTTTATAATATTTAGTATTGTATGCTTTTTTCCCTGTTGATATTTCACACTGTCTCAAATACAATTGTTTAAAAAATGTATTACTTGCAGTAAATAGTTTAGAAAGAAATTTATGTATTTTGGAAAAGGCTACTCAAGCAAAGTCCATCCTTTCCCACAAGGAACACTAAGACAAAGCTCAGACTTTTAGGGTATTTCAAAAGCATTAGCCTTTAAACCACACAGCAAGCTATGTGTCAAATGTGCAGTCATTCTCCATTCCTCAGGCTGTTTCTAAGAAATAGCTTAAGATTCTTCTCTCAAAAAAAGCCACGGATTAACATTGCGTCCTGCATGAAATATTACTTCCAAAAAAGTATGTGATGTCTGGAGCAGTGCCAACACAGACCCAGTAGAGGACACAGCTCCTTCCATGTGCAGTCAGGGTCCTGCTCCCCTTACATGACTCCATCCTCCATCAGACAGAGCAGCTTTTATTATCAGTTAATTCACATCAACATCACCCACAGCTTTTTTGGTATCTAACACACCTTCCAGAGTCCAAGCAACAAGAGGCAGTGGCAGTTTTTCTACAAAATGCTCCCATCCATGCCTTCAGCTCCTGAATGCATTCTCAGTATACATAAGCATATACATACTTGGGACCAATTTTCCTGTGTTTTTTATCTTATTCATAGTAAACATGATGCTCAGCTGTTTCTTCACCACCACAAGTGCCTCACTCCTTGCCTGTATATCTGAATATTGCTCAGCAGCCATCTAGGTTATGCTGCTGCTGGAGCACCAGGCTGTGATGCTGCTTCCCAGACGGGTGCACGCTGGCTGGCTCTGTTAGGTGAGGACACCGAGCAGTTACACAGTATTTTATTTTAAAATGCTGTACAAGCATTAACTAATCTGCCCAGTGCCCTGCGAGGGAGGTGAGTATAACTCTCTCCTATTTCACAGATGAAGAAACAGACAGTTTAAGTGATCTGCCCCAGGCCACACAGCACACAGAGGACAGCTGGGATTGCCGTGACGCTCCAGCCCCACGTCCCCAGCCAGGCTGCTCACACCTCCCCTGCCACAGGAAAACCAAGGCTCCTGCCTGGCCAAAGCACAGCCCTTGCCTTGGTCAGGCCCTCAGCAAAGAAGGGGTCTCCTGGAAAAAGGCTCATGCACCTAACTGCAGGGCAAGCCCAGGGGCTCATGTTTTGAACTTGCCACGACCCACTCTAAAAGCCTCCAAGGGAATTCAGTGAATTTTGAAATATGAAATAGCATGGAACAGACTACAGGGGTTTTTATTACTTGAGACCCCCATAAAAATACTGGTAGAATAAGAGAGGTTCCACGGTCTCCTCCTCTTACTACCCCGTGGTTTAAGCTTCTTAGAGCCTTTTAAGACGGATTGAACCAGAGGCTGTTGTCCAACTTTGTCACATCCAATAATCTGAGCAAAGTCTGACATGGCTTTCAGGTGAACCCATGTAGTTCCTATTTACATGTCTCAGCTAAACCACTTGGAAAGATAGTTCAGTGCCACAGCCCCCCAGAGCCTCTAGGACCATTCTCCTGGACCACCAAAAGGAAAAGGTATTCTAACCAGAAATCACAATAAGTAGATTTCCTCTGCACAGCAGCCTTTCATATTTACAGGCAGCAAGATTTCTTTAGATTTAGATCATTCTTTCCCAGCTTCTTTATTAGTCTGAAAGGACTTGACTGGATTTCCTTATACCATGATTAGTCATTTTTAAGAAGCAGCCCTCTGCTTGCTACAAATTCACTGGTAGAGGAAAAAAAATAATTGGGGAACACATTTCATATTGTTGAAATGAAGTCCAGCGAAGCCAGATTTTACACGACATGACAACGCACTAATGCCAAACTGACACAAATTCTCATCTATGCATTTTGGCTTTAATGGGTTAATTAGCTTGGCTGGATACAAATTTTAATTATCTGAGTTTGACATTAATGTCCTTGGAGTGTTGTCTATAAGGATTTGGGGAATCGTAGACATTATTTTAGTTACTTCTGGAAACTGTGTGTTACACTGGGATTTAAATAGTAAGAACAGACAAGAATAGTGAGAACAGGTTGATCTATTTTGAAAAGTCAGACTTTGTGAAACAGGACAAACTGAAACAAAGCTGAAGCCTAATGTACCTGGTCTTCAAGGGAGTCTCATGGATATAACACAGGAAATAATCTCCTTTGAGGATAGATGACAGGACAGAAATTTTAGATTAAGTATAACAAAGAAATCTGTATGCAACTGAGATTTAGAGTGAAGATCTTTTTGGTGCCTAGCACAGTTTCTCATGCAGAAGATAACCAGTCTTAAACACAGTTATTTATACAGAGTGTTGATACAGGCCAGGAACAACCACCTACCTCAGTTACTGACAGTGGCTCAGTTCCTCCAGTGAGAGAAGCAGGAGGTACAACCTGAAGGCAGAACCTCAGTAGTTCATACTCTCACCATGGAAATCATGGGTATTTTAAGTCCATTATTTTCTTACTTTATAGGGTCTGCATAAGTAAATCATTCACCTGAAGATTTTTTTTGAATGTATTTTCAATAAATATACATTTAATCAGCAACAGAATTTTTTGTAGCCAATATTTTTCCAGCAAACTATCACAGGTTACTTGAAACAAGTAAGAAAAAAGAAAGCAGTATCTAATAGAAGCTTTTCAAAACACCCTTCTCTGTTCTTCTATTCTTTTCTGTTCATTTTTCTAGAAATGGATTTAAGAGTGAAAAGAGAATGCTGATGACTTTTCATATATATGGATTTAAGCTCTCTTTTTGCTTGCAACAAGACATGTAAATTCATTCCTTATAAAAGCAATTGCACTAGTTCTTTAAAATGCAATCCAACCCTTTGTGCAGCAGCTTTTCACCCTTTAAAGACAATCTTCATTCTGTTTTCCATGTTCCCCTGGTACCAAAACCAAAGTCATTTGGATTTTCTTCTGTAAAAATCTGTACAGGCAATTTGGCTTTAGGAACACTAAGTAAATGCAATGCATTTCTCTCTTAGGTTCACACACCTATGTAATTGCTAGAATTATCTGAAGACATTTAAATTCCTCCTAAAAGAAGGAGGGCGGCATTCAGACAACTCCTCTGTTGCCCAGTAAGAATCATAAAAAAGGTATGGACTTATTTGAATCACAGTATGTAACTTACAGAAAGGAGTCTATTCTCCTTACTTTGTTCCACTGTGTTCTGGTTAAAATACCCAGACTGTGGTCCTGTGAGAAGCCAAGCACCTCCAGGGAACTGCAGAGCAAATTTAGAGCACTTAGCACTGCATCGAATCAGCTCCTAACTTAACAAGGGTAAGGAAGGAACTGAGGGAGGTTATCAAACTAAGAAGTGATAATCACAAAAAATTGTAAAAAAAAAAGTTTGAAAGCACAGTGGAAAAGAATTCTCTGCTGTGCAGAAAAAGAGCAGGAAAATGTATTTTTTTAGTACAGAAAAGCAAAAGCTGAATCTTTTTGCAGCACTGCCTGCACTTTTTGTTCTCAACCCCAAAAACTGTGAGTAGACAAGTTAGTGTTACATATTTAGAATATCAGGGAAGATATTTTTACCCTTGGATAAAACATTAAAACCTCTAAAGGCCTCACTCATTCACAGATGGGAAATGGAAAGCCTTCCTATCATGTGTTTTGGAGACAAAACCTTTTTTTCTGGAAATGCTGATAAGGAACAAATTCAAACTGGTCCTCATCCACCCGGATCATCTCATTAAAACAATGGTATCTTTTAAACCCTGTATCCTGAGCTATCGGTCAATTTTGATTGACACAAATATTTGTATTAGGGGTTACACACTGCAATTTACAATTGGGGACTATCACAATACTGTATGTTAATGTAATCAGTATTTTCATTTCATGAATTCATTTGCAGCATGACACTGCAAGGGTATTCTTACATATACTGGAGACACAATTGCTAAGTAGTTCAACAATTCTCCTTTAAGTGGGATTTTTTTTTATCTGATAAATTTTTAACACAATAAAACCACTCCTAGTTTTGTGTGCATGCTTTAATTTCCCACCTTTTAAAATGTTTAGACACTTGGAATACCTAGCATACTGAATTAATCCACAAATATTTACAAGAAAAACCTACTTAATTTCTTTCTATAGTAACTACCACAGGGACTATTGTAATGAAAAATTTCCCATCTTAAAGAATTAATGCGATTACTGATATAGAGAAGAAATGTAATTTATGTCATCACAAACACGTAAAAGATATAATCCCATATTCACAAAAAGAATCTTTATTCCCTCTTTGAATTCTGAGACAATACAGTCTTGCCTTGAGGAGAACAGAAATATTATGAAGTACCTTAAGCAAGATAATTGTAGGAGAAAAAAAGTACAATTGCATTATTGTTGTGCTAAACTGTGACATACTTAAAAAGCTAATTTCTTTTATTTTAATGGAATTTGGTGTGCATATCCTTTAATCTACTTCACTGTTTCTTCACATTTTTACACACAAACATATGTGTGAAGTGTTTCCCATTATCTGTATTACCTGGTTTAATGAACTGCAATGAATTTAAAACAATTAAAAACATACTTGGCAATTCTATAAACTTCACTCTATTTATTAACTATTTTGGAACTAACTAAATAAATACCTAGAATGTCACAAAAATGCACAGCAAATTAAAGACCTACTGCAACTCAAATATTATTCAAGAAGACACGATCAATATTTGATGAAAAAGTAACATTTGACATGAGTGACTGTCCCAAATTTTACCAAATACATTTCAACCAATCACAGTGCTGAACAATTTGCATCTATATCAAAAGCTAAACAAACAGAAATGTATCCCTAAAATAGGGCTTTCTACAGCTATGTCAGCTAAAGTGCATTTAAAATTCAGTACAGTCACCCTTCAATTATTCCTTTCAATTAAATAAATTTTAACCAAGAAATTAATCTACTGTGGCTGGGCATTTCTCTATTTCAGAGAAGCAAACATTTTTTCACTCATTCTCTTTTAAAAAGCAAATTTAACAAAACTACTAAGACAAAAAGGATGACCTAATTAGTACTAAGTAATATTTAAAGCTTTTATATATAGTACACTCTTACTGCTACCCCTAACTTCCAAGGCTTTATCCTCACTGATATTGTTTGATTTATCTGGCACTACTGCTGCTTAAGCATGCAAATTCACATCCTCCATTCTTGTGTGCACCCAACATGCACAGAAGGAGTCAAACTGTAAAGAAAACGTCCTGTGAGCTTTGATTCAATTTCCTGTAAGGCACTGGGGGGCTCCACAGCCAGCAGGGACAGCCCTGGTGACCAGAGGTCTCCAACACACAGACCCACACACGGCTAGCAGGAAAACTCCCCAGAACCAGCAAGGGAGAACACCCAAAACTGTTCTAGGAATCTCTTACCCCTTTCTAGCTGACACACAGTCCCCTCAGACAACTTGAACCCTGAACAGATGCTCTCCCACTCCTCACCAATGAGCAGAGTGAGACACGAGAGACACAATGTGCAGTGAAAATGTCCTGTATTTATTTCCTTATAGTCCTAACTCCTGCTAAAGCACTGAATTACTAGGGCTATACTAATTAAGTTTATTTCAGTTATCTGAACAGATCTGACCAGCTAGTTATGAAAAAAAAAAACATCCATCTAAATTCAACAGAGTAATATTGGATAAAAAATGTAGGTCACTGAAGAAACAAACCATCAACAAATATAGCCAGGTTTATTTCAGCATGAGCCTCTCTTTGCTCTGTTCAGCCCCCAATTCCTATACATCAAAGCCTTTAAGTACACACTGGCCTTAAGCACATGCTTAAAAAAGCTTTGCCCTGTCAGGACCTTGCCTGGCACGCAGGACGTTGGGGACTGCTGGCAGTGTAATCCCCTGCAGTGAGCCTGCCCTCTTTTTCCAGTGTGTGTGACCTACTCTTGGAATTTATGTCCAAAACAAAAAGATTATGTACAAAAATCAAATCCCATTGTGTCAATGTGATGATAATGCCCAATACACAGCACCCTGTAAACTATTCTCCCAAAATGCCACTGAAACAGAAATCACACCTGTGAAAGTAACTGCAGTGCAATAAACACACAAAAGAGACTTTAAACTACTACTTGCCAAAAATCAGTCTTGCAAATTTGTGCCACAAGCAGCCAATTCATATTACACAGCAATGGCCTACAGGTCTTTCACATACATAACTTTTCTCCTTAGAACAAACTAATAAAACTCTACTATTCTCTAAGTTGCATTCATTTAGCATGAAAATGGTTTAAAGAGTTTAAGTCAGTTGTATTTTTAAGGGACAAAAGTGTATCTAGGAAAGAAGTAACCCTTTTTCAGAAGCCTATGTACCAATATGGTTTTACTGTGTAAAACTGAGAACAGTCCTTAAAAAAAAAGTTTTTAGTTAATACCAGTGTTTTGGAGCCTCCCACTGGCAGCCATCACACAGCTGAAGTGAACTATCAGCTGAATGGAGGGTTTATATCCAGCATCAATGACTATTTTGCTTTGAAAGAAATTAGTATTTCTGAGTTCATATTTTAAATGCAATTTAAAAGATCATAAAGGAAAGAACCCAGCATTTATTGTGTGTCTCCCAGCAGACTACTTAATGTTCAAACACCTACTATGCAAAGGTCAAATGATTTCACTGAATGTAACAGTGACAAAAGTATTCTGCAGCACTGAAAAAAATATCAGATGATCAAAGGAAAAGATCTGGACCTGAGATCTCACAAGAGTCACAATAAATAATGTAGATTCAGTTCAGTAAGAAGGAAAATTGCAAAGTTGTGTCAGGAGAACCAGATTAAGAAAGATAATAGGTAAAATACAAATTACATACTTTTGGCAATGCTCTTCATAAAGGAGTATTTTAAAGTAATACAGCAAATGAATTTTTATCAAAAAATCCTTAACTCTTTTTACATTAGTACTGCCTGCACAGAATTGGAAAAGAAAGCTTATTCAGATGGGGAACCTCTAGGGTATTCTGCTGCAGGCAGCAACATGGATAACTGCAGTCAAACAAAAATCCAGGGTAAATAATTATTATATACACAGGGCAAAGCCACAGTGAAAACCCACTGAGGAATGGGACAGGTTACAGGTAAACCAGTATGAAAAAATCAACTCAAATGCTTGTCTGAAGCAAACAAAGTCTAACAGGTACCAATTTAATTTCCGTTTTGTTGTGCTTTTTCTTCCTTGCCACTTACATCAAATATTTTAGGTTCTCCTTCTTTCTGCCATAAAGAATTCCAAAGTGCACCATGCACAGCTCTTGCTCTGGTCCTGGCTCCTCAAAGCCAAGATCTCAACAGCAGCTACAAAGAGCTGGAAACCAACCCAGGAATTGCCTGTCTGCCCCTGTGTGGGTTTCTGTATAACTGAATTTGGTGGTGATCAACTGCACTGGAACATCCAGGGCAGGAGGCAGAAATGCAGCTGAGCAGCAAAAACCAACAAGCAGGAGCAAAGTATGTGTAGACAGAGGGGGAAAAATGAAAAACTACATGTCCAAAAAGAAAAAAAAATTAAACCCCATAAAAACAAACAAATAAAAACAACACTCAAAAACCCAAACAAAGAAAAAAACCCCAACAACAACAACCAAAACACAGGAGACAAGGCAGTAAACAAATAAGAAATAAGACAAGGGAACAAAGTATAAGGAATAAGGTAACCAAGAGCAAAAGCACAAGGCAGTGGCTACCTCTCCTCTTTGCTACATTAAAAAAAAGTGAAAGGGGGTTTTTAGTTAGGTTCCTTTTCCTAATTAGACATATCCAATCAAGCAAGTCTCAAGCAAGGATGGAAAGTGCTAAGCTAATATTACACCTGAATGGGACTTCTGTTTGTGAGCTCACAAAAAAAAGGAGAACAGCGTAGATATCACTAATTTTATATATTAATACAAGGTACATAATTTCAACCATTGAATTATGTTCAGAAACATACATACGTTTTTTCCTGTGCTCAACCAGCTCAATAGCCTGCTTTGCTGAGCATTTGGAGAACCAGTTGTCCCCCAGCAGAACAGTGATCTCATTGGTGTGGACAAGCTTTCCTGGCATGAAGGCAAGAGGACCAAAAGGTACCTGTGAAAGACATAGACATCAGTAATGAAAATAAAACTTAGCAAGTCATACATGTCTTAAGTATTTTTAAAAAGCAAACCACAGATTTTATAAAAATATAAGTTCTACAGCAGCTATTCAGTGAATAACCCATCATAAATATTCAAATTATCAGATCCATTTGAATTTTGTACTGTACTTACAAAATCTGAAAACTTGAATTTCACCAGACAACTTGTTTTGTGACATAGAACTATAATACAGCTGAATGCTCACTTGGAAAACAAATTCACTTCATCTGAACATATAAACCTTGATAATAAAATTATTTGAGTTATTCGCAGACTACATCCATTTCCTATTAAAAGCCAGATTAGCTTTGCTAAAATTTTTTAAAATATTTAAATAGGTATGATCAACTCAAAGATGAGCTACTCTTCTCAGAATCTGTCTTGCTAACAGTAAGGACCCAGAAATTCCAGTGTAAGACACTGGGGTTCCCAGCAGGACCACAGAGTGTTTAATCTCACTCTGCTGGGTCATGCTCCATGCTGCAAACCTCAACCTCCCAGGGATGCTCCACAAGTAACTCTCACCCTCTAACTGCTCTCCAGGCTAAGGACAATAGACAAAAACAGGACACTTCAGGCAGGAGGACATAGGTGACAATCACATTTTAGAACTTTGCATCTGCTTCCTAAAATGTGAATCCCACATTTTAACAAGCATTTCAACATCCAGGACACTGGTTTATGATTTAAGACATCTTCTACTGCCCAAATTTTACAGGCAGTGCTTGGCAAGTCCTCTGGGTGAGGAGGAGCCTTGGCATTCCCTACCTCTGTCCCTGCCCTGGCATTGTGACCCCCAGGCCCACTGCCCCCTGCCTGGCTGCCTATGGGCTTCAATCATGAAGAAATTCAGAAACCAAAATCAAATTACATCTAAAATGGAGGTGGCATAAAGTCCACATCCACATCAAGGCTCTCTCTTTTTAGGGTAAAAAGAAATCTATCTCAGATGGTTTTATCAGCTCCCTCTACTTTATTCCTTCCTCCTCAGCTCCTCAGCACAGCCACTTGCTTTCCCATTGTGTTTGTGCTAAAGCAGAGCACTTGGCCTAGTGGATCTGTCTCCTTGGAAAGCAATCCTCTCTCTCTTCCATATCCAGGAGGGTCCCAGTGCTGGAAACAGTTCTCCAGCAGGCAGGACCCTGACTCTAAGACTATGCACAATGTGCTTTTCCTACACGTGTGCCCTCCCTGACTTGGTTTGAAAGTAGCAGGCTGCACGAGCTGCCTGTTCACTCTTTCCCCAAATGATAAAAGCAAAATTAAGCAAAATTAAAAGCATATGAAAATATTTGGCTAACAGGACAGGAACTGTTTCTATACATTTAAAGTAACAGATGTGAGTTAACATTGCTGTTTCAACTAACAATAAGCACTATCTAGTTTTTTTTAAAAACAGAGTTTCTGTGCTTTGAAACAACACAATCTTTATGTCTTACATCATGTGGTCACACATACACACATGAAAAATGGACTACACACAAAAACCAGAGCTGTATCACCAGCACAGCAAAGGGAAAGCCTCCCTTTTCCCACATGGTGAAATGTACTGCTACACTGTCTTGCTAAAAACCCAATTCTGTATCTAAGCCAGGCTGCCAAGGAAGACAGCAGTCAGGCACTGAGTGCTGAAATCAGCCACTCAGTTATGTGCAGTACAACTTCCCTGGCTTCAAGGATGTATCTTGAGTTGAACCTGAGAAAGGAAGAGGAAAAAAAGAGAAAGAGAAGCCAATTTGTTCAAAATTTTAGTGAGTTTAGACAGGGAGCTGTGCAGTTGTTAGGGAAGATTCAGAGCACCAGAAAAGATTGCTATGTCAATGGGAAGATTGGTGGAACAAAAATTAGCAGCACCTTTTTATGTAAAAATCAATGTTCTAGGGTTTATTTCCATGAATCAGGAAACACTACAGCCACTTGCTTCTCAGGAAATGACTAAGTACCATAATTCAGTCATAATTATCGTTTTCTATACAATAGATTTACATATCAAACATGTCAGGTTTTGTGTTAAGCATTTATGTCATCAGCTTTCAGTTGTCAGTAACACTGTAATTTATAATGGATTTCAAAGAAAAGAGAAAGAAACAAAAGCAAAGGTTTAACTATTATCATAACAAATGTAACATCAGTAAGTACTGGCAACCTGACTAACACCTCACCCCCAGTGCAGGCAGCCCAGGCTGTGACAGTTTTAGCCCATTTTCCTGTGTGACCTCTGCCAAGTACATACCATGACATCGTAGGACAACTTGTCAGGCAATGTCTGGAGTCGCTCCTGAAGAGCCTCATAATCACTCTCCACCTTCTTCCTGTTGACAAATTCAAGTTGGTTCAATTTCACAGCTAAAGAGTTAATGGTTTTCTGCTACTAAATCAAAAACACGCCAAAACTATAGAAAAATGAACTGTTTTACTCTAACACGTACAGCTGACAGATTAATAACTCATTTCTAAAAGACATGGGACGACAAACATAATAGCTAGATTATTTTCTAATAATGTGTATTAAGATAGGTAAATGATTATTTTAGATTGTGCATGTCTTGTTCAGAATTAGAATTTTTCATGGTGCAAGGAAGCAGTTCTTTCACTAGGATTTGGAGTATCTCACACCATGTTCAAGCCCAAGTTATAACACCACCAATATTTAGAAAAAGAAATGAAAATCCAGTTTATGCTTTTTAAGAGGCAAGTTCTTCAAACTATCATTTGTAATACAGAGCCCATATATTGACCTTGGTTTGAGCTGACATAAATGAGCAAAATTTTAATTAATTCTGATTTTGCCATGAACTTTGAGTTCCTATCAAGAGTCAACACTCCTGAAAGATGGCTCAACCACCAGGATTCTGTCACATCTTCAAGCATCCCTTCCGATACCTCTCTACCTAAACTGTAAATAAGGCTCATGCTACGTGTTGCTACCCAAGAGAGAAATGGTTTGGTGAAGTGGGACAAGGAATTAATTCCCAAGGCAGAAACTTGGCTTTTCACTGGACTTTGAACAAACAGTGTTTCAGTAGCTGCAGGGATTTTACTGTGTGCAAAACAAGCAACTACACTCCCTCCAAAAAAGCCTTTTTCTGTAAAGGCATTCTTAAATACTTAAATTTGTCTGGACAAAGTCTTATAATGGACCCCTGCCATTCTAAAGATGGTCAGAAATCAGCTCCTCCATGAAGATGCTGGCATATAAATGTCAGCTTTGATGATATTGTTTACTTGTACTTCAAAACAATAAACATATATATGGTAGTAAATTCTGCAATAAAAGGCAACTGAAAGCACAGAGCAGCACACTTAACAATGCTGACCCAAGATGCAAATTACAGGTTTTCTGAGGATGATTCAGGAGAGCAATCTATAAATGTGCTGAAAAATGAATGTCATAGTTGATAACACAACTCTCAAAATATTACTATTGATTTTCTTAGATTCATAAGCAGAGTGAAATCTTTTTCAGCATTCATTTTGAAAAATTATCTGATACTCTTATGTTTGACTCATTTGCTTCACAGTTGAACTCCAGTGTAACCACCCTACTTTATACCTATTTTAAGTTGTTGAACTCATCCTGAAAATAAGAATTTAGGTTTTTATGCCACTTGGGCATTAAAATCATATTCCACAGAACTGATTTACAAAAGATGCTTGCTGCTGCTTTGCTCTGACAGCAGATTTCTCCCAGACATTTTAGGCAAGTCTTTCTGTCCCTTGCCCACATAAGAGTGAAAACATAATTCACTTCCTTCTAAGAAGAAGGACAAACTCATGAATCTAAGAAAAATGCACTGAGACATTTTGGGGGAGGGAGGAATATAATGAAAACTTGGTGTCAACAATAACAATCAATTACTTAATGCTATTTACAGAACCCAGCCTTCGCCTGGAGATCTGGATTTGAGAAATGGACTCCAAGCAGCCACTGAAAAACAAGGCCTGGCACATGTCTCAAGTGCAGGAAAGGACTCAGTGGAAAGAGCCTGGCATGAAAATCCCCCCCTCACAGAAGGATTAAACATTTCCATCATTTCATGGCTGAAAGTCACTCAACATTTCTTCATTAACCTGAAAAGAAGACAGAAAGGTCTGACTGCTGCGTGTTACTGAATAATCTGATCAGGTCCAGGAGAAATCACTTGCCACAGAAGCTGTGCAACTTCAGAAGCAAAGCATCCTGCTTTTTGTACTGGGACTGCTGCCCTTTGCTGAGCAAACCTCCACCATGCAATCTCTAAAAGTGGGGTCATATCCTGAACTGGGCCATGCAGATAAAGAAAATTTAAATTGATCATTTTAAATATTTGGCCTCAAACAGCATCACTTAAGGAAGGAAGCTCTCCCTCCATGTATGGCTGATGCTTTCACAAGCACTGGGGTGTGCCTGTGCCACAACAGGCAATGAAGTGCCAAAGGGAACAGGGAGGAGGAATACTGGGACTCCAGCTCTGAACATGTCCCTGGAAGGGGAAATGCATGTCTAGCTATTAATCCCATACCCAACCCATTACTGGATTCGTGGCTTTAGAAATATACTTCAAAAAGTGCACTGAAAAATGGAAAAGAAAATAATTTAATGGAAATATACTGAAGCTGAGCATTTTAAGACCCTATTGTTATTCACCCAATTCTATTCAACATCCTTCTGTGTCACTGACTACTTAAAAGGTCTTACATGAGCAAATTATTCAGTTGAAACAAGACCACTCAGCTCTTGCACAATCAAGATCTAAATAAGAGCAGTAAATTTTAAATTTTTTTATGAAATAAAGATTGTATGGATGCTGTACAAACTACTTTTCTATATAAAAGAAATCAGTAAGTTATTTTTTTTATTAGAGGTTCTGTGGCCAAAACCCCCAAGTTCACTGGGTCATTGCCAGAGTTTGCATAAAAGCAAACACAGGAGCAAATCCTCCTTCCAACACCAACACTCCCAGGCCACTCCACAAACCTCAGCCCTTGTAAAAAGAAAAATAATTGTCACAATTTTCTAAACGCTCAAAAATCTGTTCAAATTTTTCAGCTTTCTGCCAAATAGTTTATTTCTGAAAAGCCCTGTCTGAGTGGAAGAATGCACATGCAGAATTTCACATGGGAGCCAGCAGGCACAGACACTGCAAAGCTCCTGAGAAAGTGCTGGAGATATTCTGCCTGCCTTCACCACAGCAGCACCAGTAGGCACTTCAATATTTCCCTTATTGAAAATTAATGCAGCCTCTGAATTTTAAACATAAATGAAACATATTAGTTTTAGATTATTTTTGCGAGCCAATAGTCAGAATTTAATATGATGATGTGTATAGATTGCCTTGATTTTTTTTCCTCTTATCCAGCGCTTGCAGCCTATGTGCATTTAAACTAAAAACATTTGATACACACTAAATATAAATTATTTGCTTGGAGATCTTTCAGGCATGAAGAAAAAGCCTCTTAAAATAAATTTAAAATATTATATGCTTGATGGTGTATAACCAAAGGTTTAATCTCACCACTAAAGGGGCAGTTGCTGTGATTCTGCAATAACCCTGCAGACAATAATCAAGACAGCTCCTGTTGTTCTCTCAGTAAAATCATGGTAAACACAGCATGGATATACTGTAATTTGATATCTGTAAGATCAACTGTTATATCTCACAGTAACTCATAATATAAGATTTCATTCACCATTAAATGTACATTTTCCTCAGATGCCATACAGAACTATTATTTACTAGGTATGTTTTCTATTAACCATAGATTGCCAACAGAGAAAAAAATGCCCAGAGATAATTTTTTTAATATAATAAACCATTTATTTGAAGTATTAAAAACTAAGCTTTAGCATGTACTTTACCTGGGGAGCGAGTATCAGTGAAACATTACTTTCCACATTGTTTCAGCACAAGTGGAATTTCCCTACTTGCTCCATAGTTAGAAAACAACAATAATTCTACCCTGGGAGCACCTTGTCACCATTCAGGCAAATTAAGCATTCATCCAACAAGGTTACTGGGCAAAAATGACAGATGAGATAGGTTTTTAAGGCAGAAGTATAAACACTGAGGCTCACTGTATTCGTAATTTAATTGTATCAGTGAGAAATAAATATATTTTAAGGAGAGTACACTGCAACAATTCTGAGCTATCAGTAACTCTAATCCCCAAAACATGCTAGCAGGATTTGACTCCCATCAGAGTAAACAGCAACACTTTACTCAAACGTAACTGGGTTACTCATCAGTATTTTAGACATGTAGACTTTTTTTACTTACCAGTGCTGGATTTTTTCTTGGCAGCCAGTGACCACCTGTCATTAAAACAGATAACTACTCATGAAAAAAACAAAGCTAAGCACACAGCTGCAATGTCAATGCATCAGAAACTAGAACAGGAGCTTTACAGATTTGGTGCTGCCTCTATCCACATTTTTATTTGTCAGGGCAAAGGCGTGTGAATGGTCGTTCTTAAGCAGCACACTTTATCACAGGCTAATGCAGAGTGATAACCAGGAAAAAATCACAGCTTTTCACTTCTTATTTTGGTACAATACCTGCTCCATAACTATTAGGTGACACACGATCTGAGATAAGTAGCAGTTTGTGCAATCTGCCGATCTATTTTCAGTGTTACATGTTTGCAGAATAAGAAAACAACATAAATTATAACAAGGCATCAATGTAACTCCCATACTCAGTCATTAAAAAGCAGAACAAATGAATCTCACAGCACCAAAAACATTTTTCCTCTATCAGTACATCAACAAATGTCTCCACTGACCACTTTAACTTGAAAAAGCCCAAATTAACTTTGTGCTGTGTAAATACATAGGTATTTGACACCATGATGGGCTGCCGGCTTCTCTTCTTTCTGGGTGTAAAAAAGGTATTTCACTTACTCCCTTATGCCACAGGCTTTCCCAAAAGATACAAAAGAATTTACAAAATAAAGCTCTTAACAAAATAAAGGTCTTAATTAACACTGTTAAAATTAAATACTTTTATCTTTTTTAACTGCAATTCTTTAGATTATATATAGCAAACAGGCAGGTTGTTGAAACCTGTGACCTTCTCTGTCACAATTACATGGAGATTTTGTCTTTCAAAACATATTCTGATCTCTGAATAATAGTTACCAAAAATACAACACAAACAATTTCATTCAATTATATGAAATGCAATGAAGCCATGAGGCAGTTAAATATGTCTAGACAGCTTCTCAATATAAGCATTTTCTAGATTTTTTTTTTACAAATTTCGTTTTTCCTATAGCCAAAATAATGCTAACATTCGAAAGCAATTAATGAGAAATTTGCAGAGAAAACAATAACATACATTCAAGTACCACTGAAATCACTGGAGCAGATAATTCTTTTTTTTTTTCCCAAACAACAGAATGAAAGACATTTTTTTTTTCAGTTAGCATATGTGCAGCTTTTGCACAACAGATCTCAGACCCTGCACTTCCTACTCATGCAAGAATAAAAAAAATGGGACTACTTTGTGAGCTAATAATTCTTTAAACAGAGCAAAGTTCTTAAATGAAAAGGATCAGCTTTACATTTGTGGTTATGTTATTTCATAATCCATCAGGAAAGTCAGCCAGGTAGCTCATCCCACATAAGCCAAGTTTAAATTTATCATTTGCTTTAAACTCCTACAAATCAAACACCTAGCAAAATATCTTCCTTAATGTGCAAGGCAACTGTTTTTAAGCTTGAGAGTAAATACACAGACTTGTACAGGACATCAAGCCAGAAATCTAATTCCTACTGTTAATATGAAGCCCATTTTAAGAGTAAAGTTTCTGCAGAAGACAAATTGTCTGTTAACAAAGCCAAGGCACACTGGAGCCCCTCACTAACAAGTTGAGGAGTCCAAGCCTATTCTATCCACATCCTTCATCCTTTCACATTTGGCAGTGATTGTGAAGTACACAACATAATTTAGCATACAAAAATGTTTATGAAATCCTTGAAGAAAGTTTCCATTTAATTGCCCCATTACAGATGAAGATGGAAAAGACAGGAAGCTTTCCATTCCCAATACATGACTTTCCATGCATGAAGTGAGCTGAAAGCACAAAAAGAAAAGCCCTGCAAACCATAAGAGCAGCATGTTCATTAACCTCTACATGATAATCCTTTCGTAGCTGCATATTAACTAGTTACATATTCATAATCATTTACATTATTTAGAGGACCTTCTATGAAAATTTCCAGGCTATATCCATTAGCCACAATGTTAAAGGTTGCAGAAGATAGTCTACTTAATGTTTCCAGGAAGCTTTTTTAATTAGTAAATATGTTAATTGGGCACATATGCTTTTTATGTTTTTAAGAAATAGTCCATCAGCAAAACAGCATAGGGGCATATGCTGTTTCCATCACCCTTTATCCCCTTAAAAAAAAAAAAGAGAAAAATCAATAACACCAATCAATTTTAATTTAATTCTTCTTCTTTGATATAATCTCTCTTGAAGGGATACCAAAGGGTGGAACCAACAACAAACCTTGTCATTTCAGTGGCCAGCATAAAATGAGACCTTTTACAGAAGTGCTAAAATATACCACCTTAAAAATGTTGCAGGCTGTACTTCTGGAACTGAAGTCTATTAAGGAATAGAGAGAATAAATATTGAAAAACAGATGGAGATCAATTATGCATATGACCTTTATTAGGTCAGTCCCACTGTTTGGATAACAACTGGTCTTATCAAAGCAAAGAAACAAATAGATAAATATATAAACAAATCTTTGATTCTTTGCCTTTAATCAAACACAGGAAAATCATTAGTCTATCTTCCACACATAATTTATATTCAGTTACAATTAAAGAATGAAAAACCCTTTTAGGGTAAATAAAATAAATGACCTGCTTGTTTACCACTTGAGTTCAATTTACCTGGACAGCTAGTGCCACCAAGTATGCCTTACTTTTAAGGCATCATAGGGAAGTAGTATCAACAAACTGAATTCTCCCCTTTTAGGCATAAAAATGTATGAGTTTGTGAATGCACATGGTTATCAGTGGCTTATCTGCATACTAAAATATTTATTAAACTACTCTTGCAGCAGACTTAACATTACCTAATCATGGCTCTGGTTATTAAAACAGGATCCACTGTCAGAAAACATATTCCATAGTCTTAAAGCAAACAGGCAAATATCTTGTTTCCTTCCTTTTCACCAATAGCCAGTTTTTAAAATGCAGAGCTTCTCAAGCCCCTGACCCACCCAAAGCACACCTGGGAGCTCCACTGCAGCCCCTGGGAACAGGGGAGAGGCCATCCCTGCACAAATTCCTGCTGGATTAAACCCAAACCCCTCCAGCAGATTATGTGCTTGCTCTGCTCTCACTGCTACGTGCCTGAGCTATTTCTAGGGCTGCCTGCGTTGCTGCTTTTAGGGAATCCCTCGTTTGTAGGTGTCACAAGCAGAGCACGAGGATCAGCTTTAGACCTGTGCTCACGTCCCAGGTGTCCCCAGTTCCACCTCAGCAGTGTGATCCCAGGGCAGATTGCAGCTAATGACTCCCAATCACCCCCAGGCAGCTCCTATCATCCAGCCAAGGACTTCATCAGCTGTCCAAAGACAGAGAATTCCTTCTCTCTGCAACACATTCTCCCTTGCCTATCTATTTATAAGCTACCTTCTCCATCATCTTGCATTCAAAGAGTTCAAAATCTCCTCCATGAATTCAAGCAAGCTGCACTTTGAGAAAGCAGTGCACTGATTCTGCAGGCAGTTACAACCACTGACTCTGCCCAGGGCTGACAAGGGAAGGGAGAGCTCCTAACTCAGCAGCCAGGCTCTAGAGTCATTTCCAACATTCCCCTGGCAATGAGCACAGGTGAAAAGTATGCTGTAGCACAAAGCAGATCCTTACCTGTATGTGCCATGGGTCTCCAACCTATCCCACATCACCCCAGCAGGTTTTCACCCTCCTGTACAAGGGCACTTCCTGCACCTTATTTTTCCTGATCTGTTACCTCTGCAGGTGCTCCCATTACTAACAGCTGAATATAATTCTCTGTGGTGCTTCTGATTAACAAAGTGGCGGCACAAAGAGGTCTCTTCTCCTCTCCATTCCCAGACTACACTGTTTTATTGAGGTAGTTCTCCAAGGTGGGGGGCATGCAAGTGAATATTTCTCTCTACTGAGCAGCTGGGCACTGCCTATGAAGGTGCTGGGTTCAGCATACAGAGGGAAATTCTCTCTCATCCCTTCTGAACAGCAGTAAGACAAGCTGCCAAGTCAGAACCTTATTTATGTCTCAGCTTGTGAAAAATTTTAAGTAACAGAGCTGGTCCTGGTATCACCTGCAGGCAGTCTGGGGCACCAATGCTGAAGCTGCTCTATGTGAGTTGTGCAGTTATGTTCAATCCAGAGAAGTAGAAACTTTTAAGTTTCCATGATGGAAGTTAAATTCAACGAAAATGATGAAAATAAAAATGTTGCAACAGATTATGAAGAGGTCCTAAATGAATGAGAGGCCATTTCCACACTTGCAAGTGTGAAGGTGGAAATGTGAAGCATGGCACAAAAAGCAGAGTCTCCCTTTAAACAAGTTGCAAGTTAGGCCAAGGAAATATCTGCTAGTTCTACATGCACACCTGAGCACTTTGCTTCAAAACTCTGGCTGACAATCTGGCTGGTCTTCTGAAATTAGAAGCTAGGGACACAGATCTAATCCCAGCTCTGATTCTGTTTCTTCTATATGGCCTTGAGCAAATCACAACCTCTCAGTCTACATTTCTTCATCTGCAAAATGGGGATAATAGTATTAACCTACCCACCTCAGAGTGTTTAATGATGATTAATTAATGTGAGAAAAGCACTCTAAAGATGTAAGAGCACTATATAAGTGATAAAGCATTATTTACCACTTGAAAAGTAATCTGAATAAAATCAGATATGCAAGTAATTTGTTTACATGTAGCAATAATATAATTTGTGACTATTTAATCTTGAATTAGTCTCACTTTAAACACCCCTTTCAATCACATTTCCAGTTACTTAGGGAAAAATGACAGTATGGAATACTTTTTGTGGAAGCAAAGCAAGTAATGAGGTGGTAATTAAAGTAAGGGTCTAATAAAGTCTGAAACCAATGACTTGCCTTCAGGAGACTGTCCCTGCCATTTGGGATTGTAAAAATATCTCTGTTTCAATCTAGGTCCTGCTGTTCAGATCTTTCCACCAGTGTATGCTGGTTTCCTGAAATGCAGATACATGTTTGCAAGGCTCATGGTAAATCCAACATCATTTCCATTACTGACTTCCTCCAGGTGACTCCATCTCTGCACAGCTCTAAAGGTTAAATATTCCACATTCAAGTATTACTGTGGTTCATACATGCACATGAGCTGCCTCCATCTGGAAATGTTTGCAGTATCAAAACCCTCTCTGCCATGCAACTCATGCGTGACATTTCCCTCTTGTACCCCCAAACACTAAAGTTTTACCCATGAAATTACCAGTTCACATACCACTTTACATTACAGAACACTAATGGGTGGTCAAATATTTAATCATCTCTTGGTAACAAGGATGTAACAAGCCACAGAAAAAAATAAACATTTAAAATGAATTTTCATTTTTTTCCTCTAGGAAACTACACAGTACTTGCCTAGAACACAGCAATCACTGATGGAGAAAGACAGAATTAACATTTGTACAATTGTTTTTCCTAGAGCCCCATTTTCAATCAAAAAATGAAATAAAACTATTAAAAATTCTTCAGTCTGTTGGCACACTGTATGATCTAATGCAAAAGGAAGAAAGCACTTCTGAGTTCTCATATTCATTTATTAAATCATATTACTCAAAAATGCTACATTCCAACAAATTATTAACATAAAACCCCCTTTGGGTGGAAACTTTTGCCTTTTGAAGAAATGTGTTCAGGAAGAATACTGCAGGAAAAGAAAGAAAGAAATCTGAATCATGGCAAACATTTTTTCCTAAAGTAAAAAATCTTTCTTAGAAATATAGCCTTGATTTTGACTTTTCTTTACACGAAAACAAGTGAAAATCTACTATTTTTCTATTAATTGTGCACACACCTGTGCGTCTTGCAGTTTTGCAGAAAAAGTAGTACATAACTATTATTTATAAATAAATAAACACTAAGTTCTGACCAAAGTTATTTTGGGGAGCTCGAAAATTCTACACAGTAAAAAACCCCATGGGCAGTAGGATGTCTTCTGCTGAGTGAGTTCCAGTGACTCCAAACCAACTGAAGGGGGGCAAGGAAGGCACACAGAGTAAGATCTCATCCTTCACTGGCAGGAAGCCAGGGTCCATGTCCTGTAACTTCATCTTGGGACAGAGATAAGAACTCAAAACCTAGTATTTCAGCTGAGGTCAGGTAAATATATCTGTGTGGCTACACCACAGCCAGGCTTGCTCAGGGACCCAGAGAGCAGCAGACAAGACAGGCACAGAACTCCTGTGATCTAAGCAGCCCAACATCTCAAGCAGGTTTTGCAAGCTTTGATGGAGTTTATGGTGCAAAAACTATGCTGCTAGCAAAACCTAAGCTTAACTGGCTTAAAATTGCCATGAGCTGTGACACCTGCCCCACAGACATAGCTGCAGGCTGTGGTTCAGCTTTCAGCCACAGTCCTGAGTAAACTCAGCATCATCCCTCGCTGGCTCCTGCTACTCAGCTCCACTGCCTCATCCTCCCAAAGCTGACACGACCTGCTGACAGACATTTGTAACCACATTAGGGATCCACGCTGGATGAAAAATAGCCCAGGAAGGAGGGGGGGGGGGGGGAAAGGGGCACAAAGGTCAGTAATAAAGTTTGTTTTTAAGCTGGATCCCAGCCCAGTTCACTAAGCACTGTCACAAACGTGCCACCCTAAAACTGTTAAAGAACTGAAAAAAGCACACACAAAAAGATTAACAAGCTGTTCAAATTTAAGTCAGTTGGACAACTCACATGATCATTAATGAAAATTTTGAGCAAGGGTCTGAGACTGTGGCTCCTGTGCTGCAGCCTATACTAACAGACAGGAGAACTACAAAAGCAGCACAGTGCAGCAGTGTCCCAATGCAACCACACAAACACAAAGCCTTAATACCTGCTGCCCTGAGGGCAAGAAGAGGTAAGCTCTGATGCAGATCCACCTGCAACACTGGAAGCTCAGACTAAAACTAAGTATTATTTCACAACCTCAAAGGATGAAAGAAGTACTTGAGACAAGGAGCATCCAAACAGACCTGAGAAGACAGGTTACGAGCTGAACCTATGGAATGCAGACCTGCAAAGATACTGCAGACATTCCCAAATGGTACCCTGGCCACTGCATCTGCTCACAGCCTCTGCAGACAGCTGTGAGAGCAGCACAATTCAGTAACACTTCAGTTTTGTGCATATAATCTCATCTATACATTTTAGCTACCAATGAGGTTGAACACAGACTTGCCCTCTCCAGAATAAAGGCAAAGTTCTTTAAACTCTTTTGTCAAATCTTCACCAATTACCACTAAAAACCTACTGAAGATCTGTTAATTTTATTTCACAGCTCTATATAAACTTGTGGGTACTTAACTCATACTAGTAAGAACATGGACAAATATTGACTAAAAAAGTAAAAGTGATGATCAATTAACACTGGAGGAACAATAAGTATTCCATAAAAAGCTCCCAGATCATGACTGAATTAGCCCTTTTACTTGAATGCAGCACCTGAAAAAACATTACTGGAACCAGTGGACAAGGTGGAGTGTAGGCCATCACAATTTCCAAAAAGGTAATTGTCCAGGTACCTTTTTAAAAGGAATAGGGCAAATAAAGCTTCACACAGGTTCTTTTTAAAAGAAGTACATCACACCAAGCTTTAGACACTCTGTTCCCTTTTCTCAAACAGTTATTGTGCACAATGAAGTCCTGCTGCACTGGTGGCTCATACCCAGGCATTCTCTGGATTCTGTGAACTTGGGACGCAGGCTGGAAAAAGTGCAAACCATGGAGACATTGCACTGGAAAGCACATCTGAGTCTCATCTGTGAGAGTGCAGGCAAGCACTTCCTGATCTCCAGTGGCTCCTGAGCAGCATCAAGTGAACAACACCCTACTCTGCTTCACTGCTCCTTTTCAGGCTGCAGGAACAGCTCTAAAACTGCCAAGTTGCTGATTTCACAGCACAGATATTACTTGGAAAAGACAAACAGAAGCAGTCAGCCCCAGAAGTAAATAATGTAGAAGAAGAAACAATTTAAAAGAGTGTAGCTTAGGATTCTGTGATTTGTTTCTCCATAACCCACCTACAAGTTTTCTTAACTGTCAAAAAACCTTAAGTACCCAGGATCTTGAAAATCGTTTGGATATTAAACATTACACAGCTCTACCATTTAAATTCATAAAAATTAAGAATATGTCATAATGCACAATGGCCAATGTAAGAGCTGCAGTAAGAGCTGCACTCAATCTAATTGTGCTTTGCTGTCATGGTGAGTGACAGGAGAGTCACTTCCTTGTCCTAATTTTTATAAAAGTAAAATAAAAAAGTGTGTTTGTCAGTGCAATACAAAAAAAAAAAAAAATCATACTGCCATCTAATACTGGAATCCTTTAGATTCTCCATGCCTGTGTCTGCACTCTGCAAATGTCTCTTGGGTCTAATTGGCTCTGTAATGCCTCCCATTACACGTACTGTCATTGCATTGCTCAGGAACTATAGAACCTATCATCCCACTGTAAATTCACTGTCTACACAAGTCTTTCCAAATCATACACATCTGACTTGTCAACTTCCCATCAGTTAGTAATCCCAACCCACTAGACTGCAGGAATAAATGTATATCAAATATTATGTTTAAACTCAGGGCCTATAGCATGAAAAACCTCCTATTTAAATATTCATTTTATAATTCCTCTACTAACTTGCAATAGATTTACTGCAGTATTTTCAGCTAACATATATTGCTTTTACAAGTAATCCATGACACATACATTATACTCTTCTTACAGAAATATTCAAAACTTTACGCAGGCATTGTGCTTCCAATGATGGTCTTTATCATGAAAATTACTAGATATTCTTCTATAATTTATCCCCAAGATACACATTCTAAGTCATGTTTTTATACAAAGTGCCTTTAGTAGGAGCACTGAAAATTGCTTTTAACAGTTTGGTCTTACTATCACCACAAATTAACAAGATGAAATCTGTCCAACAGGCAAGCAGTCCTAAACAAGAATTAAAATTACTTTTCACCAGGGGTCCTAAAGTTGCAGCGTCTATCTGATTAAAGACAGAAAGTCATGGACATCCTTTTCTTTCAGTATTTTTAAGCAGGAAGGAAGCCTCAGCTCATAAGTTCTCCAGGGCAGCTCTTTAGCACTTAAAAGCTCAAACCCATAGCTGAACCAGGGTCGTACAATGGCCTGGGTGTTAAAATAACCAACCACAAATCAAATATTGTCTTTAATGCTGCAGATAGGTACTGCTGTATTCCATGATTTCACCAAAGGCTGCCCTCAGATTAATGGGAATAAATAGGTTTCCTTGTACTTAATCAAGCATTGCTGGGACAGCACAACATCCCAGTAATTAAAAGAAATGCATTTGCCTGCCAGTATATAGAGATATTGTTCTGGCTAAGTAACTTCACTATTTTCTATGATCCTCACACTACAATTACTAGTTTACTGAAGTACTGGGTAACTAATTCTCCTTCATCTTTGTGCTGAGACAAAACAGGAGCCTTCAACTCCAGTGATTCTGTGGGAAAAATACAGATCTCTAAGAAGAGGCAGCTGAAATGAAAAGACCTCCTCCATCTTAAAATACAATATTTTTGTAACTGAAAATACCGTTGTAATCCAATTATATATATTCATTGCATAGAGGGAAAGTCTACTATATCTTCATCACGACACTCCATTGTAACCAAGATATGTAGTTCTTTAGTATAATTTCATATTGAAGCTGAAGTGTTCCATTTTTTTCAGCCAATTTGCAGAAATTATGTAAAGTTTCCCTATGATAAAATATAACTTTGGTACATCAGCCTAACAGAGGCTTAATTAATGGTCTCCTGGGCCTCTTTTCCACTGGAGCAGATCTGTTTAAGAAGAGTCTTAAACTTGCTTACAGAGGGGTCTTACCATGAACTGGGAATAATTCTCTGTGGCTATGGCAGACGTGTGCTTACACATTAGGCCTGACACTAATGTACCAGGGAAATTATTCTTCACCAGATTCCACCACCCTGAAAATTCAGTGAAGGAGCCCAAGCAGGCGAGTTCCTATCACCAATTATTGGCATGATGGGCTCCAATCCGTGCAGGGCAGATGATGCAGAGGATTCCAGCAGACCCCCTCACTGTTCATCCATGTTAATGGTCAGATGGCTACACAGGTCTTTTAGTAATGATCTAACGAGTAATGATCTAATGAGTATTCAAAAGTAGACAATTTGTGCACACAATATTCCAGACAAGGCACATTTTAATACCCCACAGGTGTTACTCACTTTTTCTCAACTAAACCAGCATGTGACAAAATACAGACTGGAGTTAAAATCTTCCATTATAACTGAGGAACTCTAATGTGCATCTTACCATCTGCTTAAAAAAAATTTAACCACATGAGCAGAAAAAGTGAAAGGTCTGCAGACTGTATATGTGTCAACAACACCCTGCACATGACCACAAGTTATTTCCAGTGACTCCTGCACCCACACAGAGCTCACTGCGAGGCTGGAATCTACAAGCCCCAAATCGCACTCCTTAGGTTTTCAGGACCCACTTGAGTTAGACCATGAGCGTAATCAACACGAAAAAGTATCCTGAGTTTTGTGCTATGATGGAACCAGCCTCTGAACTCTTGGGAATAATTTCTGCAGAAAAATCTGGTTCCTCAAAACCCATTTCAAATACAACCAAAGATTCCTAAGGCAAGTCATGAATAGCTAAGTTTTGACACACGGTCTCCTCAAGCTGGCCCAGGAGCACGCTGGCCCCCGGCATGACGCAGGTCACAGACACGGCCGGGAGGTTTTGAAGGCGTGGCTGTCCCGGAGGCCGGAAAAATCACGAAGAGGCGTGTAGAGGATAAAAACACGCGTTCATGGAGAGGCGTGTAGAGGATAAAAACACGCGTTCATGGGCGCTGCTAACCACGGCAGCCTGGGGCAGCACCGGGGTGCGGGCCGGGCCTTCCCTCCTGCCGCCTCCCGTGCTCGCTCCCCGCGGTGTCCCGGGGGCTGAATGCCGGGGGGTGTGTGTCCCCAGGGGCTGTGTGTCCCCAGGGGCTGTGTCCCGGGGGCTGAATCCCGAAGGGCTGTGTCCCAGGGGCTGTGTCCCAGGGGCTGTGTCCCCGGGCCGGGGGTCTCCGGGTGCCCCGGCCCGCCTCGCCCGCCGCCCGTGACGTCAGGCGGCCACGTGCCCTCCCCGCCCCGGTCCCCCCGGGCCCGGCCCCGGCCCCCCGCGCCCCCCGGCCCGGCCCCGGTGCCCCCTTTACCTTCTCGTGCTCCCGCCGGAGCCGCCCCACCAGCGCGGGGCTCAGCGGCGAGGCGCCGCCGCCGGGGGCCTCCATGCGGGCCGGGCCGCGCCGGCGGTCTCCGGGGCAGCGGGGAAAGGGAGGAGAGGGAAAGCGGCCGGTCTGGGCCGATCTCCTCAGCAGGGCGAATGAGTCCTATAGAAATGTTTGTGCAGGGCGAAGCGCCGGCTCCAGAGCCGCATCCACGCGGGGGCCGCCGCCGCCTGGGCCCGGGGAGCCGCCGCTGCCGGGGGAAGAAGCATCTCAGTGTCGCATTCTGGGCCGCGCCGCCGCCGCCGCCTGGGCCCGGCTCCCGCCGCGCCGGGGGAGAGCCGGCCGTGGGTGCCGGCGCTGGGTCCGGCCGCGCCGCCGCTCACCCGCCCGCCTGCTGCACTCTGGGTACGCGCCCGCGGCCCGCGGGAGGCACCCGGCTGCGAGCCGCGAGAGGCGGGCGCTCCACACCCCCTGCCCGGCCCGGCCCCCGCGCCGGGCTCCGGCACCCCCGGGGCTCCCTGGCAGCCCGGGCCGCCCCGGTGCTCCCGCGGCCCTCTGCTCCGGAGCGCAGGCCCCGGGCGCCAAGGCCTCGGCTGCAGAAAGCGGAGCAGCGGCTGCGAGGCGCTCCGATGGGCCTGCACTAATCCCGCAGCCACAGAGACAGAGCCGTGTGCCCTCTGTAACTGCGAGGTGCTGTCACAGGCAGTGCCCCCGGGATGCCGGCTCTGGAGAGTGTGCGCTGGCAAGGCGGCTGGCCTGTGAGCAATCACAGAATCATAGAAAGAACCTTAAAGATAGACTAGAATCATCACGATGAGAAGATATTTCAAGATCATCGAGTCCACTATCTGCTCAGCACTACCCCTGTAGATCCTAAACCACATTGCCCAGCACTTGGGCCAGACACCTCTTAAAACCTCCAGGGATGGTCACTCCATCACATCCCTGGGCAGCCTATTCCAATGCCTGACACTCAAACAGTGAAAAAACTTTTTTAGTCTCTAATCCAAATTCCCACATCCCCTTGCCATGAGCAAGTACACCTTCTGCTAGACCAGGTTCCTCCAAGCCCCATCCATCCTGGCCTTGAATACTTTTGGGTTATCCACAACCTCTATGGGCAGCCTGTTCCAGGGCCTCATCACCCTCACATGAAAGAATTTCTTCCCAATATCTAACTTAAATTTCTCCTCTTTCAGTTTTTACCCATTACGCCTTGTCCTTTTCCTGCACTGGGCTGCCATGACTTGGCAGATTGCAAAATGCTCTTTAAAATCAGTTAGAGCAGCACTCGGATTGCCTACGTGGCAAACTCCCTGCATGGGAAGTGAGTGGTGTACAGCCACCCTTGGAATACCACAGGTAATTTATGTGCAGTAAATTCACTAGCCAGCTCTATGAATGCCATTAGACACCTCTGGCATAACACAGTGCTGGAAGACAGCCATGCTTTAGCAGCGTGCTGGATGGCAGCACTGCTGAAGGCCTGAGCAGCTTCCCGTGGTGCTTGAGGCCACCCTAGCAATGTGTTTCAACTTGTAACCTCCAAACACCACAGAGACCTGTTCATAGACCTTGTGTTTAGTGCTGAACCTTTCCCTTGAGTGAATGAGGTTTTCTTTTATGTCTGCTGGAAGAGTTGAGGGGCTGTCTCCCTACAGGGGTTAGTAAGTATGTCATAAGATGGAGGTACAAAGGGGCATCATGCCTACATATAGATCTAGAATTTCCTTCTCCAGCCAAAGAATCAACACTTCCTTCCCATGAGCAGTACTAACCCTATACACACCAGAAAACAACTGTTTGTGTTATACACATGACACAGTATTTGCTGTGCACTTTTGTAAATCCATGTTCCCATCCCCCTTGAAGAGCTTGTTAAAGGTCTACAGATGAGGAATTTAGAAACAATTTTCAAAGCATGGTTACTCAAGCTGAAAGTTAGCTTTTAGCCAGACTTTAATACAGTTTCCAATAGTGCAAATAAAAATTTGCAACTGCAGCTGGGTAGTTTGGTTTTTGAAATAACTACATCCATAATCTTTAAGAATAATTGAAAGTTAGCTAAAATCTCTGGCATGTGTTTGTCACTGAGGGAGGGATTCTAGCTCCTTTAAACAGACAAGAGAGATCTATATATTGTCATCAGTAAACGGCTCACCAGCAAAAAGATATCTCAAGTTTAAACTAGTTATACAAATCTTGCAGTACTTCTAAACGCCCCTTGTAGGTAATTCCCTTTAAGCTTGCTCAGAACCTCTTCAGAGCATCACTTCAGGGCTCACAGAGGAGACAGTAAATACAGGTCGTTTTTAAATGTTCTGGTTGACTTCATTTCATCTCAGCTAGATCGGAAGATAAAACAGATGTACAGTATAAAGATACAGTATCTTATTTGAGATTTTAATTTTTTGCCTGACATAAAAAAATCCTTAAGAAACAAGAGAAGCCACAAAGTAGGAATTCTGTATCACAAGACACTATTTTCTAAATGGAATGTAAAGACATGCAATCATTTGTCTTGGTGCCTCTTCCAAAGACTTCACCATTTCCTGTGCCTTGAGTAGACCATTTAGGCCCTGAATGTGTTGGCTTGAAGGCCTCTGACAGTTCCAAAGTGAGAGGCTGCATCATTATCAGAGTAATGACTGCTTGCCTTTGGTTGTACTGATGATAGTATGGAATAGTTTATGGCATCTTTTTGTACATTTTGTTTTTCAGCTGCCAGTGAAGAAATGTTCTAATAGTGACAAACAGATGGGATACAGCATTTGCCAAAGATGAGCATGAGGCCTTTCTCACATTTTTTTGCACTTATAACCTGTACAAAACCACTGTCACCAGTGAAAATCTATAGATTGTAAAATAAATCAAATTGAAATTTGGCCTTCTAAGCTGCAGATTTTTGTTTACTTGTTTACAACATTAAGTCTTTAGATGCCCTACCAGATGATTTTCATAAAACCTTGGAGAAAACTCTGGAGGACTCTCTGTAATTAAGTGAGGGAAAGGCAAATAAGCAAAGCTTACATGTTATCTTCCAAGTGTCTGGCTTAGTGCTCAGCAGACATGCCCATACTGGAGCTGAAGACAGAGCTGCTGGCAGAGCTCCTTCCAAACCCCAAGCTGGTCAGATTGGATGAACTTTTAAAATGAGAAATCAGTGTCATGTTTTCAGTTCTGATATGAACAGGTCAGCTGTACCTGTGAGAGCAGTGGATTAGAAGCAAAGTCTTGGAGAGGTCAAGTTAAGTTCACAGCAGAAAACAAAACCTCACACCAGGTCTCTGGCTTGAAGACGTTGTCCTTTGGCAAAGAAGTCTGTGCCTTCTCCCATATTCATTCAAAGTCATTCACCACCACTCTGCAAAGAGAGCAGTCACAAGGGAGGGGGAAAACAAGGAGAGGGGAAAAAGAATTAGGCACAGGAGAAAATGCCCCAGCCAGTCTTTCTGCAGAGAGAAACAAAGCTGAATGCATGACCCCTCTGTTTTACAAAACCAGAGCCTTAGATCTAAAAACATGGATTGCAACTCAAAGTTGTGGATGAAAACAAGAGGGTTTAGAATCTTGGAGCTCACACATGTGCAAATACATGGTAGAGCTATGCTAAGAACAACAGTTGTGTGGGGAATGGCTTGAAACTGAGTACAGGGGGAAAACAACAAGAAGGAGCTCATCATTATCAAGTGGGAGAAAAAGTTGTCCTGAAACAGAGCTCCCATGAGAGGAATGCACCTTTGGAAAACAAGATGTGGCTCATGTGGTCAGAGATGTGACCACCTCTGTTATCAGCACACGGAGACAGTGTGAGAACAGGAATAGTGAATGAACTCCCCAGGCCATGAGCAGGCTCCCTGATCTGCTGAAGGGAAATTTCATACTCAGTCTTCTGTCATGAAAAGCACATGGTAGAACTGTTGAAAAAAAAAAAAAAATCTGACTAGTATCCTTTTGTTAAAGCTAACTCATAATCAAATGCCATAAGACCAAGTCCATCTTGGGATTGTATATATAATTCTGGCTGCAACACCCACCCTGCATGCTTATTATGAACTTTTAGTGATTTTTAAATTCCTGTGAAAGATTAAAAGCCTTTCCTTGTTGCTGTGATTTGCCAGGAGGATAAGTGCCCTAGCAAATATTTAAGAAAAACTGTCTCCACTCTGCCAGGAATAATTGAATATTTTTTCTATCCAAAAGTTTTATTCTGTACAAAACCACTATTAACTTTTCTAATGAATGTTCTTTATGTTGCAGTTAAGTCCTTTTGGGCCTTCCTGTTGAAAAAAAATATGGCCATGAGTCCCCCTCCTTTGGTAAATCAGGAAGGCAACCCAGTTCCACTTGAGCTGCTTAAAGGAGAGCAGCTCTGCAGTGCTTGCAGAACCATGGTCAAAGCCTGCACCTCCCTCAGTTTAATCAGCCTGAAACAGCCAGTGGTTTTTGTTCAGATAATGACAATGGAGTCAAACTACAAGACACCTTTCGTTGTCCAGACATAGAACAAGTAAGGCTTTTATTTGGTAGTTGTTCTGAAACATCATGGTGCTGACATTAGCATGTTCCTCTCTCCTGTCTATTCTCATTAGAGAAAGCTGAGAGGCTTCAGGGATGACACCAACATGCTACTCTTTTTTTGGTTACATACTTAAATACCTTAACCCATGCTTGAAATGTAACTTATGGGGCACTAGGTGACAGCTAAATATTTACATGCTCTGTGTCACCAACTTAGCCTCACCCTTGCTATCCATCCACACAACTAACCCATGTTTAACATTCTGATACCTGAGGACCATCAAACAGATGTTCCCTCAGGTTCAGTTTTTGGACAGGGTTAAGTAATAATTAGGTTGATGTTCATTTGTCTCTGCAGGGAGAAGAAGGGGCCTGGTTTCTGGTTGAAGCTACTGGACCTTAAAGTCCATCAACACAGTGTGTTTTGTTTCCACATTGGTAGTGATGAGGAGGAGTCTGGATCTGCGTATTGGATTCAGTCAGGATACAGAAAATTGTCAGAAATAGCCCATACCTATGCAGACACACACATTACCACACACATCTAGGAGCAGCTATTAAAAAAAAACAAAAAAACTGGAACAAACTGTAAGCTGTCTGGTGACACCATCTGTAGAAATTTCATTTTTCCTGATAAAAAATGCATCTATGTAAAATATACATAAGGCTGGATAACCAACTATTAGCGTGCATTATACTTTAACCTTATTATGTGTTTGCTAATAATAACAACAGAGCTTGTTTTCATGTTGCTGTCAAGCAGCAAAGTTCTGGGCCCCTCGCAGCGACACAGCTGACTGTAGTCTAGCTGCTATTCTGTGAGCACTGTCATGGTTGGTTTGGTACATGAAACTTGGATGCTTTATTTGTATGCTTTGTAGTTGCTTCTGCCATCTTTGATTAGTATCACCTGGAAATCCCTGCTTTTCTGCATGTAGTCACACCCAAGAGGAAAGCCTGACTCGGAAAAGATTAGTGTCACTTTGCTTTTTCCCCTCATCTTTTCCCTGTAAAGGAGGAGAGCTTTCTGATCATGGCAGTGTATCAGTAAAGATAGCCTAGATACCAAATACCTTAAGGGCCTCAATCTCCTCTCATATGTCCCAGAATTAAAGCTGAAATAACTCTGTTGACTTCACTGGTGATTTATACCTGCACTAGTGAAAGGAGAATCAAGTTCTAAGGTTTTTATAAGGGGTACTGTGAAATTTATTATTTTAGCTTGTTAAATAGACAGTACCAAAGGAACATTTCCATTAATAGGAAGATTGTGACATTAAGGATTGACTGCTTTTCTCACAAACTATTTCCTCTCTTGTGCTAAGGTGGTGATGAGGGTGGCAGTGTGAGAGCAGCCCTTGTGCAGATTCAAGGGGCAGATTTAGAGGTCTCCCACACCACAAATGCCCAACTTCTTTTCTGATGTTTGGGTCACTAACTCTCTTCAATACAGCAACTGTCAAACAAAGCTGGTAGCACAAAGTGTGTGTGAAAGCAAAGCCTGCACTTCACTTTTGCAAGCTAAAACCTTGGCCCACGACAGTGTGTTCAATACAGGTCTTGCATCAGGTCCAGCACGAGCCAGCTGAGCCAGAGCGAATTCTCAACCAGAAGTGGCCTTGTTAAATACTCTTTACTGGGTATGTTTTTCTGCCCATTATTGATCAAGGGCAGGTTATACACCATTATTTTTTGCTGTAGCACAGGCAGCCAGTTTGATGCTGTTAATGTCTCAGAAAACTCTTCCTCTGGTGTCCAGTTTGTAGGAGGGGTACCTGCTAAGTGGGCATTCCCATTGCCTTCTTTCCAAGTGATCAAGGGACATTTCTCCAAATAATTGGGTTCTTGTCTCTACAATGCAGCAAGCCAGCACAGAAGCCCTAAACTGCTTCAATTTTTTACCTGAGTTTCTGTGACTGAAGTAAAGCTGGTAACTACAAAGGTTGGGTTTATCATTATTTTCAATTAATAACTTTGTCTATCCTTTTAATTGTAATTTCTTATTCACTTCAGGGAACTATTTACATATATTTACATATATTTATTTATACACTTTAACAAATGTACTCATATTAAAACAGGGCATTTCTCTGACAAGCTTAAACCTGTTTCCCTATCATTCAACTTCCCTTTCATTTCACCTTTTGTTTTCTTTCTTGGTATTTTTTTCTACTTTAAAACACTGCATTTTGTTGCTAAAGGCACCTTTGGTTTCCAGATATCCTTTCCATTTTGTGTAATTCTTCTCAGTAAAATTGCAAATGATATTGAGCATTACATTGATTTTTAACAAAACAGCTGGGATGGGAATATGACAAACCAAAGGAAGCCAGAAACCATGGTCCTCTACTTGTGCTGCTACAAACCAAAAGCATATTACAATTCATTCCTACAATTCATTCCTGCAAGTCCTTCTTAATCATGTAATCCCAATTATGGACACAGTCCTCATGGCTTCAGGGAAAGTAACTTCATGATCCAGGACTCTCCTCAAGAGACAAAAATTCATCAACTTGCCTAAGAAGGAGTTTCTCTGGAAGCTGTAGACTGAGGAGAGTCAGAGCACAACTGGAACTCTTTTTTGCATAACCAGATCAAATCTGGCCTTGGTAATAGTGAGAAATTATTACCATCTGAATTCTAATCCATGGCATATGCAATTGGGGCTGGGTGGTCTCATTATAACTTCTAGGAGAGCAAGCCTCATCTCATAAACCACCACTGCAGGTGGCACTTCAAATGGAGGTCTGCAGGCTCAGCGGTATAACTCCACTTCTTGTTGAACTCACTGAGCATTTTTAGCAAAAGAAATGCAACAAAGTCAGTTATCTTCATCTTTTCTGACCCCTGAAGATTCCCACGAGATGTTTATGATCATTATTTAGAGAAAGAAAAAAGAATAAAAGACTTGAAGTACATATTTTCTGTGGAGTGATGTAAATTACAAATATTTAAGCAAACATCAGTGAGATGACCCCAACACTTAAGGCAAGCAACAATGAGTCCCAAAGAGGGGAATGCTTCCAAAAGATGCAGTCTGTGTTTTCAGGACACATGTACAAATAATACCAATTTTATAAAACAGAACAAGTTAGGATTTATTAGACTCCTATGCTAAAGACAAGTGGGTTTTTCCATATCCTTTGGCATATCAAACATAATTGACCTCATTGAGAGGAGAGACATTCAAAGTGTTCTAATAACCTGACCTGGGCTCCTATATCAATTTACATGAAGAGCCTTAACTGTTTACTGTCTGTTTACTGGCATTTATTGGGCTCCATTACAAGGAAGGTCCTGCCTGCCCATCTCACCTCGTTTATGTTTTCATCTCCATGCAAACCTGGTCTGTTCTGCCACAGCAGCAGCTAGCAGGCATCCTTGAGTGGCATCCCTGTGGTTTAAAATTTGCATGGAAAATTATAGCTGGCCCAAAAGCAAGTCCAAAACATCATCATGGTGGCAGGACTGGAAGGGCAGCACTTCTGAACACCCCCTCAACAAGAGGGTGGCAACTCAGTGAAAAGAAGATGCGGCAATATTTGCCATTCTTAGGAACAAAGATGTTAGGGCTGCTTGTCCATAAAGAGCTCTGCACTTGGGGCCAGACATGTTTGCTCTTGGCTAAAAAACAAGTTTTTGACATGAGACAGCCTTGATAGGGAAGTTGCTACTATGGCACAAAAGTAATGATGGTGAACTAAAGACATTATTGTAGCTTAGTTAAGAGCAGGTACTACTTTTATATTTGATTTCAATGTATTTTGAATTTATTTGTTTTCAAAAGCATCTAGAATTTAGGAGACATGTATATATATATATAATAAATCAAAATAAATGAGGAAATGACAGCATAAAGAACTGAAGACTTTGAATAATATGTTTCATTTTAAAATTACAAGAGCATAAATGCACAAAATCTTAGAGGCCTCCATCCAACAAAGCACTTACATGTATACTTAATTTTAAGTCTCCCTACAGTCACGCTTTGCTGAATTGAGGCATAATAATGGTAAACTTATAGGCCAAATTCTGGACTGAATTCAGTAGATGCAGATGTCTTTAAAAGGAAACAATATGTGTATGTAGAAAGCACATCTCTAGACACGCATGCCTGATCACTTGCATTCATGTTCAGAAACTGTCAAATGCAGGAACATTTGTTTCCCCTGATTTAAAATACTTGCCTTGTTTGACACAGAGCCACTTTGCCAGCAGAAAAAAATGGTCTCTGCCCAGAAGACCTTACAATCTGAAATTTGGAGAGATGAATAGCAGGTAAAATATAGAAAAGGATGAGAATGGAAGAGAGTTGAAGTAATAAGCTCACATGGTTTTTCATTATAGACATGTGCATTCCGTGGTTGCCAAGTTATAAGTTTTAAATATAGAAGTTTACTTTTATGTACAAGTAATAATTATTAACAGAACACAAATCTTAGGGGGCTCTACAGATCATTTTGACAATCCAGAGTGAATGGGAGTTTTGCCACTCATTTCAATAGAGTCAGGCTTTTATTCTGAGACTCTGCTTTAACCCGTATGTCCCCAAAAGAGAGCACACACAAACCTTTACAGCCCAACCAGCTCTGCTCTGACCTACAGAGCCTGGAAACTGGGGTGCAAACATCTGGCAACTTCCAGCTCTCAGAAAGAGGAAGTGTCATTCATCACACATCTGTAATAAACAGCAGCATGCCAAGCAGCAACAAACCTTCTCCAGCCTTTCTTTACAGCCAAGCCTCTCAATTAACCTCCTGTCATCCAGAGATCAAGTAGGAGACTCTCACAGAAGAAGATTTGCTCCAGAACACCTCAACCTGCAGTTCTGCCACACTTTTCTGAGATGGATGGAAGGGGAAGCACACAGTGGAGAGCTGCTGGGAGGGAATGGTCTGTGCACATGGCCATGCTCACAGCTCCCACCCCTCCTGCAACCCTGGGAGCTCCTAAAGCCTCATACCCCCAGCTCACATAACAAAAGGGATTTAAAACTGTCAGGCAGCAGCTTTCACTATTAACTTCCAGTTTTGAAACAGCTGAGACTTAGAGGCTTTGAGGAAATCTGGGTCCGATTTTTATTTTTAGATAAACTGCCAGGGAAATAAATCACACAATAATGATTTTCAGTAATTTTTATAGGAGAACTGACAACTCACTGTGGTGACTCAGTATTTGCAGAGTACTCTACAATATTGTGTAAGCACTTTAATTTCATCCATGATTGAATGAACTCAAGGGGTCTGGGCTTTGTTTCTTTAGCACTTTGGGGATGTTTTAGCACAATGTGGGAAGAAGGTAGCAAAGGACAGACTTTGTCCATGTTGCTGCAGTATATAGTTTCAGGAATCATGAAAAGTCATACGGATTTAACATTTCTTCTACTGTATCAGAACTTTCACCTCACCCAAGAGAAATAAAATTCAGTTATTACAGAGATAGATACTAACCTTAATAAAGGCACTGGCAAGGTTGGAGTGATACAGGGATTGGCTGTGCTCTTGCCCTGTTTCAGTGAATCTGTCTGGCAGGAAAGCTTTCCAGAAAGATGATTCTGATAAGCAAAATAGCTTTGTAGTACTAGCAAAGAAAACCCCCTAAAAATTGGGGTTTTTTTTTCTTTGTGAGTTTAGTTTTGTTCCTTTTGTTTTGGTTTGGTTTTTTTGAGGTTTTTTTGGTTTTTTGTGTGAGTATTTTTAAACTTCTCTCAAAAAACCAAAAACTAACGCCTCTCTGAACCAAGGCACAGGCTCCTTGGGCTCTGAGTACAAAAACTGGCATTAGTTCAGTGACTTCCACCCGGCTCCACACTGTCTGAAAGGTCCTTTCACAGGGAAGTTAATGCAATATCTTGGCCTGAATTACCTCCTTTTTATCACTACCTCCATGCTATTTAGATATAGATTTTTTAGTTAAATGTACTTGTTAAATTTTAATGTACTTTTGAAACACTGATGAATTCAAATACCACATTCAAATATGCAGCTTGCTGGGTCCAAAGAGTCACACAGTAGGAATGAAGCTGTACTCAAGCCATGCTGAAGCAGTTTAGCTGGAGCAGAAGATTTTTGTTTTTTCACTGGAGGCATGATGCAATAACCACCCAGCTGATAAGCTTTAACTAATTTGCAGTTTCCCATTTATTCCTATAAAACACTACAGTAAGCTATGTTTGGAGTGGGTCTTCCCCCAGATTGCATACACTGTGACATGACTTTCTCCCTGCCACATGTTCAGCACCCCCAGACACTCAGCTGTGTGTGTGAGACAGGCATGCCCTTGTCCAGGGGGTTGCACAGACAGTCACTGTCCCCTGGGCACGGGCCAGGCTGAAGGCAGCCCCAGGCAAGTACACACAGGTGTGCTGCATTTGGAGCATTGCACAAACTCAGACTTTGGAGAGAACTAACTCTTAATGTAGCTATAGGAGCAACCAGATATTATGTGAAAGAGAGGAAATAAATACTGCGTTCTTTACTTGCAAATGTTCTTTTGGTTGGGATGATGGTTTGTTATGCAACTGAAATATGAGAAAAAAACAAGGAACCAGTAATTTCCTCTTGCACTCACAAGACAACACCAAATATCTCTTGAAGCTCAATTATGATGGACAAGGGAGTATAATGGCTTGGTCTGGTTATGTCAAGGCAAGACAGGAATATTAGATCAGCTTCCCCAACTTGCACAGCAAAAGTAGACCACCAAAATAGGTTTGCATTAATACTTCAGACTTCTTAATTAACAGCTTCTACATGACTAAATGATACTGTTCAGAGACACCTCTGAAGACCACCAAGACAGGCAGAGCCCATCAGGAAGCCCAGCAGAGTTCCAGCAGGTATTTGGAAACAGCAGCTTTATTTCCAGTTTCCACTTCAGTTTGCAGACATTGGTTGTTCTGACACATTTCCCTGCTAGCTGAAAAAGCTCCCTGGTCCCCTGTATTTTCTTCCCATGAAGGTGCTTATACATTATAATTGAGTCACTTCTCAATCTTCTTTTTATAATGAAAGATAGAATAAAACAGCCTGCGGCCTTTAGAGCATAGGCAGCTTTCCAGAAGAGTTTATGAAGGAGTAAAGGAAGTCTTAATTTCCCTATTTACAATACAGTATCAGTCATCTCCCTTTTCAAACTTGCCATAAGCCTTTGATTCCTTTTGGAAAAAGCTGTATACTCACATTAAAAGGCACATAAGCATGTATCAGCTCAGATAGCCCTTGGTCCCTCAGCCTGTTTTTGTGGACATGAGCACTATTTATGACAAATCAATTTGGACTTGCATGGCAGGTAAAAATGTAAATCTTATCTAAAGCCAAAGCTGCAATGCTACATTTAACAGCAGCTTTTATTTCACTGAAGTATTTTCTTTTCATAGAAGTAGATTTCAACTAATCTTACACTGATTTGAAAAAACCCTTTGCAGATCCCAGTGTCATTACAGACTGTTTGCAAGGGCTGGCCACTGATTGCTGCCAGCACAGTCGTTGAAGGATAGGGGCTGCTCCCCTCCCAGCACCTTCTGGAGAGCCTGCCCAGACCTCTGACACACAGCTATTTTCTGAACACAAGAACCAGCATGCTTTGGTTGGTTTCTAGCATAAGCACCTGTGTATGATCTTATTATTAAAGAAGGAGTCAATGTGGAAAAGCGAGTTTCACCTCTGGTGGCCCACACAGCATCCCCCAAGAGCTGTGCCTCAGCCTCCCCTCTGGGAGCTCAGGGTGTCACAGACCTGCTCACAGCCAGGTGTGTGCCAGGGGCCCCTCCACAGCCACCTGAGGTGCTCCTGTGATGGTTCCACAAATCCATCCCTGCCCCTGGAGCTATGGCCAGCAGCTCCCTGTGAAAGCCTTGCTGTCCCCTTCCTGCTGCCCTGCCTGTGGCAGCAGCTCCCCTTACTCATCACCGGGGACCCATTGCCATGAAATCTGCCAGGGGAGGCTCCCCAATGCTCTGGCCAGCCCTGCAGGGATGTGCCTGAGCCACTGATAATCGTGGTTTGTAGGAGGAAAAAGCTGCTCTGTTCCCTGACACAGCACAGCCACTGGCACCCACGGTGTCACAAATCCTGTCAGGGCTTCCCTGTCTGGCACTATAACCATACCTATTATTTATGGATACCCCTTTTTAAAATTAGATGATTACAAATTAGAAAATACATATCCTTAAATCTGAAAGTGCAAAGAGGGGTTATAAATATGCTAAGTCATTCTTTTATGTGACCTGAATAATTATGGAAACTGTAAGAGTTGCAATTTAAAAGGATTTTGAAAACACATCATCTTTCAAAAGATACATCAGTAGAAGGTCATCTGTGACCCCTGCATTGTGTGAATTTTCTGATGGAATAGATAGACCTGAAGTAAGATGACAGCTGCCCTCTCATAATTAGCAAGTAGGAGGCTGAAACAAACTGAAAGCCACCCAAAATATCAATATCAAAGTAGACATAAAGGAATCAGCATGAAGATAAGCACTGGGCTTAAATCTCCACGAGATGCTGCGCTGGGCTTAAAGGAAGAGGCTGATTTTTAATGCAGACACAATACACGTGTAATTAGGATCTAGTACAATTACTGCAGCAGCAGATGCAAATGCTGCCCTGTGCAGCCTGAGCACACAGCCAGGGCTGTGCATGGGGCAGTCCCAGCCCGGGCAGACACAAACTGCACGTGCACATGCAGAGCCTCCCTTCTGTGCTCTCACCCTGTGCCTCTGCCACAGCAGCCCTCAGCCAGTCACACATCAGCACTGTCACTTCTAATGGTGAGGGACAAGTCCCATTGTCTTCTGGCATATCACATTTTCTTTGAAATGACTTGTCCTAGATTTTTAGATTAAAAATAACGAGTATATAATTCATATATACCACATAAATTTTATATTAAAAAAAAAACCTTAAAACCATACCTACAGTACTTTAGTACCTGACTTGTATATTTATGTGACTATTGTTAGAAGTGACTAATTGGGTTTGATTAGCTTCATCATTAATATTCTGTCCATAATTTAACATGCTTCAATAAAATACCCTAAAGCAGTATAATGATTAGATTTCAGGAATATGTGTTTTGCAATTAAGTTGCTCTTGATTTTGATATGCAGATTAAGAAATGGTGGTCTCATTTAAAAAAAACTGCCCTTATTAACTCAGCAGTATACTCTGAAGATTAGGTAAGAAATCCAAGATTTTCTCTTTGTATATGCTAGTTAAAATGTATTTCAATCAAGCATATGTGGGCAAATCAGATTTGATTAGTTTAAGTTCACAGTCATTCTATCTAAATGAATAATGTGTCACCTAACATTGCAAAAATTTGATTAATAGTTTATCAGTTAATTAAAAATGGAGTTTAATTTTTCTTTTTTAGGAAAATGCAAGGTAGATATTCCTTGTCTTCATCATAAATGCAAATTATTTCAGCTTGAATCTATTGTTCCTAGCTCGCTTCTTAGCCAACTGGCAAGAAAATAAAGCTTTTAAAACTATCTCTTTCAGAGAAGCAGTAAAACTTTGTTTGCTTACACATATGGCTGCCAGTTGTCCAAGTAGGATTATTCCTGTACATGCTTATTCCTCCCCCAGACTCTGCAGGGACTTTTTGGAGAGAACTGGCTTTGCTGCATCCCACAGCAGGTCCAGGAGGACTCTGCAAGTGAGGAGTCCAGGTAAGACCCACCAAAGGGATCAGGGAGAAGAGAGGAGATTCCAGCCATGCTGGGAGTAAAAGGGACAGCACCAGGGGACAAGGCAGCCCCAGCCAGCCCCCAGAGGGGAGCACCAAGCCATGGGCAGCCCTTGGTGACTCCTGTCAGCCAGCATCAGCCCATCATGAGCCCACAGGGGCACAGGAGGAGGGTGGCAGGCAAAGTCCAGCCAGGCTGGGTGTCTGGGCGCTGCTGCTGTAGGTTGCACCATGTGTGTGTCCATGTCTTATTTGATTGTGTCTAGATTACAGCATACTATACAAGCAGAGAGGAGAGCAGGATGGAGCTCTCAGGGTGTGTGCATCTGTGTGAGCACTCTGTACTTGCCTGCTCTGTGTCCCCAGCTCTATGTGTATACACACACATATCTATCCAGCTGTATATCTCTTTGTGGTACATGATTTGCCTACTGTAAACCTATCCTCAGCCTTACTGCTGCTTGGATGTGAACATGAAGCTGCAACACCTTCACCTCTCAGGCCTCAGATCCTGCCTGACACATTTTTCTCTGCATTACATACACAGAACAACTTTGAAAGGAAGGGAGGGGAAACTTCCTCCATCTAAGGAGCTTTGAAAGTTGTTTACAAACACCAACATTTAGAAAATGGCATTGCTACAAAAAGAAACAAATATGAAAAGATAAAAACTGGGAAAACAGAAAACTGGTTTCCTTCAAGAACTCAATTAAGTTATTTGGTGCAACCACATCATATAGTTTTAATTATATTCTCCCACATTACACTTTCTACATGATTTTACATTATCCAGGGCACAGCATGAATAGCACTCTGAGTTAGCAAGCATGAAATGTGTACATCTACACATGACTCAAGTACACAATCGAAGATGCTTAGCAGAGTCTCTCCTAAAGATGTTCCTACAAGTACCCATGAAACCCTAAGGAAAACAGCCAGGATTTCAGCAGGGAACAGAGCACAGCCTTCACACTGCAGGAAACACTCACAGGAGGTGCCTCTCATCACTCTGAGGGTGGGACACAGAGCAGCCTGTGCTCCCTGTAAGCATCACCATCAGAGCAGGTGAGATGGGCAGGATGGTGGTTCCTCTGGTAATTCTTCAGCAACAACCAAGAAAATTTGCCTGCTTTTCTTTAAGGAGCCTGTTCCTTTTTTTTTTTTTTTTGGAACTTGGATTTTAATATTAAAACCAGTCCAGAATATTCAAACTACTTACTCCTAAACAGTTGAATGAACGCATGCATTCGAGTTTGCTGCTTCTCCCCTCCAGCACTGTCCTCCCTCTGGCTCCTGCACACTGCCTCCAGTGCTCCAGGAGCCCAGACTGCTCCACCCTGTTTTCATCCACTCAAACATTTCTACATCCTTTTCAATCTGTGTAAATCAAACCTCTTATTTTAGTCCTTTTATCACTAACTCTTCTGTTGCCTTGTCACCTGTGCTTTATATCTTTATTTTCCTGTATAAGGCAGCCTCACAGAAATGACTGGAAAAACTATTACCCTTTCTCCTTCTCTCCATAGCCACTGTTGCTGCCACATCAGGAAGAAATCAGCTACTTAATTACAGCGTATGAGACAGATAAAATGCCAATTTTGCCTCCTATTTATAATGATCACTTAATTTTGCAGGCACCCCACAAAGAGCAGAATCTGCATGCTGGTCCCTCGTATTTTCATATTGTTATTAATAATCTGAGCATGAGGGGGGTGAAAGACAGAAGAGATCATATTTGCTGCTGTACAGCTCTGCACTAGCTATCATAACTGCAGCACAATAATCCTATTTGTGAGCAACTAAATGTATCTATATTAATCACTGAGTCATACAATTATTGAAGTTAGAAAGGACCTTTAAAATCGAGTCCAACTGTTAACCCAGTGCTAACAAGCCCACACTAAGCCATGGCCCTCAGTGCCACATCCACCCATCTTAAACCCAGCCAGGAGTGGCACTGCCCCACTGCCCTGGGCAGCCTGCTCCAGTGCCTGACCACCCTTGCAGTGCAGAAATCTTTCCCAACATCCTGACACAAACAGGATCTTACAGACATCTTTTGATTGATTGAGAAGATAGAAAGGGAAAGAAAAGCATTATTTGATTACCCATTGAGTAAAACCAGAAGAAAACCATTAACAGTAAAAGAACTGAAAAACCTCCAAGTGCGAGTGGAAATGTACAGGTACAGTGATGTGCCCACAGGTTGTGTTAGGGGGCTTTGAGTAACCTGGAAATATGGATCCATCAGGAAACACAATTCACTTCAGTGGAAGCTAGGAATGCTCAGACTTCTTAAAATTAGGTCCATAAAGACTAACACCTAGAGAAGTGTGTCCCTAAGATAGCCAGAAGCTAATTGGTCATGGATAATAATATAACATGCTTGCCCTCCACCATTAATATGGGGCTATATTAATATATCATGGCTTGGTAACATAGTATGACTGGAATCTATATCAAATGATTATGCCAATGGTCCATTAAGCAAATAGTACATTAAACCAATAGAAGAGCATTAGGTGTTTGCTCCATAAATGGGTATATAACAGCAGGTTTAGGATTTAAGACTCCCCAATAAATGCAATATTGTATAAGCTGCAGGTTAGCAACGAATTTGCTCTACCTCGTTGATTTCCATATAGAACCAGCCACAAGGAGCCATTTTCTATCCTAAGGTTTGCACTGTAGCCAATTAATATGAAATATTTTCCTATGAAAAGCCATACAAACATGACCATGTAATTCCCTTCTAACAGAAATGTTTCATTAGTGTTTCTGATAGAGGTCATCAATTCTTCTTCATCACATTACTTCCATCTTGTCCAGCAATTATTTACAATACCAGTGACACCAAACACATCTCCTATGCTTTTTCCCCCCTACCAATGTTTGAGTTCAGCTTGTCGCAAAAGTTTAGTGATGATGAAAACTCTTGGACAGGAGACTGTGCAGGATGAAACCCATGCTGTAGTGCCATGATGTTGAAAGAAAATTATTCAGATGAAAAAGGTTTGACTTCTGTACCTATTCCCACTGCAGGGTTGCAACGAGGACTTCCAAAACAAAACAAAAACACAAAACAAACAAACAAAAAAAAACCTACCACAACAAATTCAAGTTGTAACTGGAGATATTTATTGTATTTATCCACAGTTCCAGGAATGCATTGGAATTGCAACACTTGCACAGGTCACCAGGCAGCTATCAGCTGGCCTCCAACCCAGCCACACCAGGTGGAAGCAGGACAAGTGTCAAGGTGAGGGGCACCACATGACAGCAGGAAGGTCACAAAGAGCTGAGTCCCTCCAAAGTCAAGCTCTGTCTCTGGGCTCAGCATTAGCCCCACAGTCACCTCAGTGGTGTTTTGCTGCACAGCCTCTGCCAGGCACCCCCAGCTTTGCCTGGCCTCTCTCACTGCAGCTGCTGAGAAAATTCTGACAAGAGGCTGGGTTGCTCTTTACCTCCCCAAGCCTTCCAACCCTTCATCTTCAAACCATCTGCAAGGAAAACCCCTTCCACCTTATAAAGAAAACACAGGAGACCATTCTTCAAACAAACAAAGAAACTGAAATTAAATTACAGAAATCTTTAAGTGTGTTCCTGTGTCCTGTCCCAGCAGCAGAGCACAGGGCTGATGTCCTTCAGCACACAGTTCAGTCATGGCAGCAATCACTGCCCCCCAGCACCTTCCCAACCTGCCTGTCCTTACTCTAGATCAAGAGTCACCTTTTTTGTGTATCCTTGAACAAACTCAAGTAAACAAAAGCCATGTGGTATTGATAGACACTATTACTCTGTAACAAAGACTTCAAAAAAACAACATAGACAGGAGATGCAGAACCCAAAGGTTCAGACCAGTTATTATAAACTGAAAAGGAATTCAAAAATAAACCACAAAGTCACTCAGTACAAGCTGCAGCTGGGGCCACATCTCTCCCACTGCACAAGCCAAGGAGCAGCAGAGCTTTGGGGGGCACAGATCCTGCATCCCAGAGCTCCCCCACCTCTGTCTGGGTGGTTCAGGTGCCCAGCCCTGGTTTTGGGCAGCAGCAGGTCCATGCCATGCCTCCAGGCCAGGCAGTGCCATCACTCAGTGCCTCTTCTCCACAGCAGGGCTGTCACCACCCCTCCCTTGCAGCATCCTTCTGGGGCTCCCAGCACAGCTCTCCCACCTCTGTCCCCTCAAGGGCTGCCCAGTGTGGTTCCCTGCACTCTGCTGAGCCCCCTGGCCTTTGCCTTGCTGGGGTTTTTCCCCAGCACACCCAAGTTACAGCTCTTGTGCTTCTCTCACACATCAAGCACAAACTGCTACCCTCCACATGTGTTTCTGTTCATCAATACACAGATCTGGTGACACTAATCCTCTCTAGTTTCAAAATGGTTAATGGTTTTGGGCTCAGCTCCCCTCCACTGTGTGTTCAGCTTTCTGGCCTCTACAAAGCGAGCATAAAACAGAGTTTCAGACACTTCTGTTCACTGTGCACAAGAGTAAAGTGCTTGAAAAGATGCAAGATAGTGAAAAATCAGTGCGGTGTGTTTCTGCCTCATTCATGCCTGCCAATATCATTTTAAAAAAATCAATAGATTGCAATTTGCATTCATTTTAATACATTTGCATAAACTCAGGCAAATACATTGAAAGCTTTGTCCCTAACAACTTTAAAGTTATGCTGGAGCAAAACACCAGCACGGAGAGCTCCGTGCAAGCTGCTGCCTTGGGGGTGGTTAAAGTGGGCAGGTTTTGCTCTCCCTGCTCAGCTCCACCTGGGCAGGCAGCGTGGGCAGGGAGCAGGGCTGGGCTCTGCCCTGGCAGCACCCTTGGGAGGGATGGGCTCATCCCTGCTTACAGCAAGGCAACCCCGAGGTGAGCCCAGACTGGTTTTGTGACTGCAGGTGAGTTCTCAGGCTCAGAGCAGTCTGTTTTGTTTCACTCCCACATTTTGGAGCCCAGTGTTAGGTCCCCAAGGAGCTGATCAGGCTCACACTACCTGCAGCACTCACTGAGCAGGAGATAGTTCAGACACACAGAAATGTGGTTTCACATTGGGACACTGAGGTTGGAGCTGGCCAAAAATCTTTCTTCCCTTGGCTGAGCCTCTAGGTCAGATCTGTGAATTCACCTAGCTCCACCAGCAGCTGTTTCTCTTTCCAAGTAGGTTTCATTTCCCAAATCCATAGCTGATCAGGCATAAAATTTGTTGCAAGACTATGGGATTGCTTTAAGAAGCATCAGGTCTGCTGGCTCTCAGTTGAGTTCAGCCAGAGCAGCATCCCCTCAGCCCGTGGTACAAGCTGTGCCCAGGGGGACTGTCCCAGGCATGGCCAGGTACACCCAAGCAGGCAGAGCACTGCAGGGAAAGCCACCAACCCCAAATCCACCCAGCACAGCCCAAACTGGCACTGTGCAGCTCAGCCCTTCAGCAGGGCACACAGCCCACCCCAGCACCCTCAGCACAGAGGGTCTGAGCACACACAGGGCTTCCCAAGGTTTCCAAGCCCCATTGCCCTGCAGAGGTGATGCTGGTGGCACACAGGCACAGTGTGGTGCTCTCAACCTCAGCAGTCAGACACGAGCAGCACCTCCAGAGCCTACCAAGATTTAAGGGGAAGAAAAACAGTGCTGCTTACAGGCCTAAAACCAAAAATACAGGGGTAAAAATGGAATGAGCAGTGGCTTTTCTGTAAAATATGTAAAATGTCATCGAGAGAATAAAATCTGCAGTTGGCTGGAATATGAAGAATAAAAAAATTCACAAATACACCGAGGCCTTCAACATTGCATCTAGACCAAAGAGGAGCAATGTGTTGGAAAAAATTCTTTCAATTTCAGTTCAGAGAAGCTGATTTCTGATGTTCTTCAACTCAGAACTTGGAATAATTTTTTTTTCCCCATAGGAACTTATACAAAAATGACAAAGAAGGAAAAATATATAAAAAGCCAAGAAATAATGACTTTTTAATCTTTGATGATATCTACTCAGAGGGTAACTATCTACAAGGATTGCAAAATTTAACCTATCATTTCCATAGTGACAACAGAATTTATAGATTAATAGATTTATAGAATTTAAACATTTGGAACGAAACCATCTGGCTCAGCAATAGCCAGCCCCAGACTTAGTGCTTCAATAGCTAGAGCTCTTCTCACTGAACAAAAGCCAAACCTCAAGTCATCAACAGCATCTGGCTATGATAAAGCCCTGCTCCAACACCAACTATTCAGAGATGCTCTGCTAAATTAGCAGGATGCGCCTGAGAAGCTGAACTGTACAAAGGGGGAAGTGGAGACACAGTAGGTGTCCTCTGGGAGGGCTGGAGAAGGTGCTGAGCATGTGCCCCATGGGGCAGGAAAAGGATGATTGAAGTTGAGGAGACACACTCAGTTTTTTAATCCTGCTCCCATAGGGGTCAGTTGCTGTCTGGGTGCTCACAGATGTTTGCAGCTGGGGAGGAGGCAGCTCCTGGGAGCAGCCCGTGGGGTGGTGCCATGCCAGGGAGGGTGACAATGCAGAACCCAGCTCCACTTGCCCAAGGAAGCCATCTCCACACTCTCCCTGTCCCCATCCTCAGCCTGGGGACCCAAACCACCCAATTCCCCATCAGGGAAGCAGCATCTCCAGGGCTGGGGTGGCCAGGGGTTTGCTCCCCACTCAGCCACCAGCCCACTTGGAAGCCACTTCTGTTCCTCAGTGTTAAGGTAGAAATAGAAAACTTGAAACAAATCTCTCACATTTTATAACTGCATTTTCACTAACAAATGTAGACGACACATTTATTGACGTTGTAACAACTCCTCCAGGACAACTACATTTTTTAAAAAATGGAGGAATAAAGATAAATCTCCCATAGATATTGCAATGAATCTTAGCCTGACATGCTAACAGCTCTGATTCAATCCTTGAATAGGGAAGAGCTCATTAAAAATATCTTCCCCAGCCGCTGCATGGGGCCGATGGCTCCTTCAGCCCAGCCCCAGCGACTCCGGCATGCAGCTGGTGATGCCAGACAGGCACAATTTATGGTTTCATGAATTTGATGAAGTGATATATACACTCAGATTAGTATGTTTGTAAGAATTGTAAAGGTTTCAGGCCCAGATTTTGTGAACTACAAGTTTAATTGGCCCACGATTACTATGACTGCATATGCAAATTAGATCAGCGCAATTTCACATGTAAATGGCCATAAATTGGGCACGGAGAGCCTGCTGTGGACTCACTGCCACTCGAGCCAGCCCCTGAGCTCTCTACACCTGCATCTTGCTGGTGCTGCTGCCCCCAGGATCCAGCTACAGAGCTCTGTCAGCATTGCTGGGCAGCGTGGCTGGAGTCAGGTTTGGGCTGGGCACAGAGGGATGCACGACCAGAGCATGGCAGGCAGCTGGGGCTGAGCTCAGACACTGAGCCAGAGCCTCTCCAAGGACACTGCTCCTCTCCCCTCATGAAACCCTCTGCCAAAGGTTTGTCCACACTGGGAGCCCACCAGCAGCTAGAAACAAATTTTACCCCAAAGTTTTTCATGAGGGCTTGGTCGCACTTCAGAATTTTCACAAGTTTTCCAGACCTCAGCACCTTCCCCCAGGACAGCCCCTCCCTCCTGGGTTTTGATTCAAGCCAAGAAGTGTCCACAGTCAATGAGAATCCTGAGCCACAGGATTGAGACCAAACCCTCATTTTAAGGCCATTTGGCAGATTTGAACCCAGGTTGGTGCATTTCCTCCCAGGGCCTGGAGCTTTGGTGCACTGCAGGGCAGCATCTTGCCTTGGCTGCAGCACCTGGGGACACTGCAGAGCCACCCAACCCAGATAGAGCAGCTTCTGCTCTGTTTCCCTAAACAACTCATTTGCAAACTGTAGTTGTTATTGCTCTTTTTAACAAAGAAAGACTTCAGATCTTCAACCATGGACTTGGAGCTCTTCAAAAAGAAACAATTCAAAAGGTAAAAACCTAATATTAATGAAGAAAAACAGAGCTATGCAAGCCTGAAACAACTAGTAACCTATGCAGAGCTATAAACTGATAAAGATTTGCTGGTCTTTAGCAAGAAGCAAAGCACCAAGAGTTTTCAGATAATAGGAAGACTCCTGTGTTCAGTCTATGTGAACAAGATGCTTTAGGCTTAGTTTCCTCAAGATTTTTGTGCCATTTATGGACCATTTCTGCATGTAAAACAGGAAATTAGCGCACTAAAAATGACTTACGCACCAAATTAGTCTGTTTTCATACCCACAAAATCCCAAAGCAGCTCTATTTAACTCTGACCCAAGTATTCACCTCAGGGGTGAATTACCTAGAGAAGCTGGAGTCAGATGGAAAAGCACTTGCAGCTTTAGGAAGCTTGTTTTACATATTCACCAATAACTTCATTTTGTGGAAACAAGTGCAGATTTGGTGCATGTTGTGCCATGACCCAACATGGCAGGGACCTTTCCCACAGCACCAGACCCCCACACTGACCATGTCTGCTCTTCTCATGTCTTTCCATTTTAGATGAGCCCTAAAAATATATTCAAAAATAAAAATTAATCCAAGGTACCCAACCTCAATAACCTGCACACGTTGCAGTGCCACAATTTCAGCATCCTGCCACTGCTGGGCTGTGAATCTCACACAGGGATGGGGACACAGGTGTTTTATTCCCACACAGAATATTCCTTCCATGTCACCCCCTGCCTGACACAGGGGCTGAAGGCACTTGGGAAGGAAAGCTGTACATCCCATTTTGGGAGCATTTTCCAGAAATATGGATCTCCTCCCAGTGCAGAAGGCACTGCTCAAAACTTCCCTGTAACTGTTTCTCAGCCTCTGGGTGTGGGTTAGCCTTCAGGAGGTCACAAGCAAGAACTGGAATAGAAATTTGTATCTTTTGCTCCCTTTAACTCAATGCAATCTCCTCTGTTTACATCTGCAAGCTACATCAGCAAAAACATCCTGCACAGATGAACTCTACAAGTACATAATAAATAAATAATAACAATAACAGTTTGTGTTAATATAGCACCTCTAATCCAATTATCTGAAAGCTCTTTGCAAATACTAATTAATTAAGTCTTGCAACACCCCTGTGACATAGGTTATTATTATCCCCACTTTATATATGACAAACGGGAGCCACCAGAACTCAGCTTCCCTCAAGCACGTGTTCAGAGCAGCACGGCCAGAGCCTTGGGCTGTGCTCCAGCACCACACAGCACTCTGAAAAGGCTTGCTTTGGGTAAAGACCATCACACTGCAGCAGCAGAAAGGTGGAAAGCTCCCCAGGCATTCCAGGACACCACCAGAGCCAGCCCTCACACACAGCAGAGCACACCAGGCTCCTGCTCGCTGCCCTCCTGCCCAGAGCATATCTCTGGAACAGGAGCTCACACCTCACCTCTCCAGCCATCAGCACAGCATAAAGCAATAGTTATTTGCCTTGGTTCTACTCCAAGGCCAGGCTTGCAAAATAAAGAGGTGCTGAGAAAGAGCCCAAACCCCAAAAGCACTTACAGTACTCCTTCCTGCCTTTAGTTTCCTTCAGGCGCTGTGAATTTCAGCATTCCCTGGAAACTCTGCAATTTATGCCAGGTGGAGCCAATTGTGTTTCATCAGGAAATGGTCCATCCCAAAGCACAGGTGGGTGGAGGTTGGAGGGAGTGGTGGTGCCCAAGGGCTTCTCACCCTCTTGCCTGTGGCAGCCAGGGAGGTTCGGGCTCAGCCCCAGCTACACAGATAATCCACCCTGCTGCCTTGTACATGTCTCAGCAGTTTCAGTGCTCACCTTTTGCATAAACTTTTAGAAGATAGCCTAACATGGAAGCAAATAATTTTTTAGCTTGCATTTTATGAAAAATAAATTGTTTGAAAGAAAGAGTTGCTGCTTGCTCTCCGTGGAAAGCAGGCTGGGTTACTTTATGTATTGGGAACATTGAGACAAAATATCTCTGAAAATTATTCTTTTTTGCTCTCTTCTGACAAGGAAACACATATGAAGGTCTTCTGATTTGTTAGAACTCTTTTATGCCCACACTCTGTTTAATCATCTGCTGCAGTCTGAAGAGCTTTTGGGGCTCCCTGGACCAACCATCCAAGTCCTCTTTGGAACACCCTTGGCAGCAATATGGCTGGAACCATCCATCACCTCATTTCAGCTTACCCCAGCACCAATGAAATGGTGTGAAAATGGAAATATTTTACATTACAGTTGTACCTTTTCAGGAACATGCTGACCTTTGCCCCAGAAGTGTGTTTCTATCAAACTCGTGCCTGCAGTGCACTGAGCTGTGGTTGGCTTGGCAGTAACAGGGGGGAACCACCCTTTCATCTGCAGTGAAATCCATCCTCCCCATTTTTAACATCCAAGTAATAAAATTCACACAGCTAAATGAAAGATGTTGTTAATTATTTTATGGACTCGCTGCCAATTCATGCTCTCCGTGTTCTGGTGAGGTCAGGTGGTGAGGTGTACAGTGAGGTGCTGCTGGGGAAGCACAAAGCTGCAGCTCCACACGTGCCACGGGGAGAAAAATGGGCAGGAAGGTGTCCTGCTTTAAGTCAAACAAGATAAGGCGTGTTTGCCAGTTGATTACTAAACCTAGGAAAGATCAAACGGCTCCACTGGAGGAGAACTGGGTACAGCAGCTCGTAGCAAGTGCTGTGGCTAATTCCAGACCAAAGGGGAAGCAGGATAAGAGGAAATTTATGAGTAAGCTCTTGAAGTAATGAAACGAAAGTAATGCTGATTGGCCTCATTTGCAGCAGTTCAAAAGCTGATCAGCATCGCTGAAGGAGTGAAGGATCAACTGACAATCATTGCCGTGCTGAGGAGCGGGGCTGACCCTGAACACGGCACAGGGGTCCGGGCACGGGGCCACAGCTGCTCCCAAATCCCCTCTCTGCATCACCCGCACATCCTGCTGGCATCCAGGGCAGCTTCCTTGGCAAACGGGGCATGCAGCGCTGCGCGGTGGCCGGAGCAGCTCACAGGGCGCTGTAAAATGGGGAGACAGAGCTGGAGAGTGGGGAGTGGCCGGAGACACCTCTCAGGAGCTGAGCACCAGGCATGGAAAGCACTGCCCCAGGGCAAGGAGGAACCTGTCACCAGCTGGGCTTCACAGGGACAGGACATGGGCTGAGATCCCAGCAAGAGCTCCTGTCCTTGGAGCCGGAGGGGCTGTGCCAGCCCGGGGGGACCCTGGCCCCTGCAGCACATCATCTTCCCTGTGCACAACCACGCGAGCCAGGAACCGACAAATCCACATGAAAGCTGCTGGATCTTCAGCTGCCCTAGAGCTCGTGTTTAGGATAACAACAGTTTGTAGAGTGCTCACTCAGAAATGGGACAGGGAGGAAAAGTGGCACATTTGTGACTAATATACCTCTGCTTCAAGACTGAGTCTGACCCGTGTCCCGGTCAGAGCTGTATGGGAATACATTATTTGTGAACATGGAACCATCTGGAACACATGTGATTCCACTGAATTTGGAAAAAAAACCATCTGCTATAGGTTGCAATGAAACGCTGATGGAACATGCAGTTTATGGAAATGTTTGTCTCTTCCTGGCTGATGTGCTGTATTATGACTAATTTTTGAAGGCCACATTGCATTAAGTCAGGATGTGCAGTGGAAACAACACGCCTGATAAAATCTTATGTGAGACAAAGAATTGTAATATGTACATTTTAAGACTGTAGAGGAGAAAAAGGGCCTTTTTCATCTACATATTGATTCAAGTCCTTACGTAAGCAAAAAATCACTGACCATAAACAAATACGGCCAAAACCATTGTGTTTCCAGTAGTGTTTCACATACCTGGGAGGGAAAAAAATATATTAATCCCAAATTAGTAGAGTACTTTTGAGCTTTGTATTTTGACAAGTGAGCTGGTTTAGTTTAGTCACTGTAATGGGGAGAATACTAATCCACTCCTGCACCAGCAGTATCACATACACTGTGGCTGTGCCTCAGTGAATTTCTTCCCCACCAAACTTTATTCACGTGGAGAACAAAATCCTCTAAGGGCCCAAGAGCTCCCGTGTGTCTGTGCGGTGGCCCTGCGTGAGGCTCCCAGGGCCGGGCTGCTCCGACAGAAATTCCCCGCACGAGAATCTTGTTCTTGTGGGGTGGGAGGGATGGAGCGGCGGGAGGATGGACGGGAGTCTGTGGGTGCCGTGGGGGGATGCGGGATGCGGTACCGCGGGGAGATGCGGGATGAGGTACTGCGGGGGGATGCGGTACTGTGGGAGGATGTGGGGCTGTGGAAGGATGCAGTACCGCGGGGGGATGCGGTACCGCGGGGGGATGCGGGATGAGGTACTGCAGGGGGATGCGGTATTGTGGGAGAATGTGGGGCTGTGGAAGGATGCGGTACCGCGGGGGGATGCGGGGCTGTGGAAGGATGCGGTACCGCAGGGAGGATGCGGGGCTGTGGAAGGATGCGGTACCGCGAGGAGGATGCGGGGCTGTGGAACTATGCAGTACTGCGGGGGGATGCGGTACCGCGGGGGGATGCGGGGCTGTGGAAGGATGCAGTACTGCGGAGGGATGCGGTACCGCGGGGGGATGCGGGGCTGTGGAAGGATGCAGTACTGCGGGGGGACGCGGTACCGCCGGGGGATGCGCGGCGGGCGGCTCTGCGGGGCCGTGCGGGGCTCGGCGCGGCGGGGCCGGCGCGGCGCGGCCCACGAGGTGGCAGCAGACCCTTTGGAATGCGGCGGCGGCGGGCGGGGGCTCCGCCGGGACTGCCCGGCCCCGCCGCGCCGCGGGACCGGCCGCCTCCAGAGGGGTCGGAGTGACGGAGCAGCGGCACCGGCCCGCCCCAGAGGGGCTCTGGCAGCGCTGGGCAGGGCGGGAGCATCCCCAGGCGGTACCTGGGAAGGAGGGACAGCACTCCCAGGCCGAACTGGAGCATCCCCAGGCCGTGCCGTACTGCAGCCCGAGGGGCAGAGGGCTCAGCCCCAAGAAGCGCTGTCCGGGCTCCAGCCCCTCTGCCCTTCCCGCTGCCGGAACGAGAAGGAATTTAATGTTGTCGAGCTCTTTCAAACGTCACGACAGGAGGAAATTGTTCCTGGAATACCTGTGGTTCCCCCGGGGCAGTGGGGCTGCTGGGGACACGGCAGTGCTGGGGCTCACACGGCCCCTGGCTCACCCCGTGTGTCACAGGAGGAACATTTTTCCTCTTTTTCTGCTTCATCTGCCTGCCGGGGCAAAATTGAGCCCAAGCATCCCTGCACTGTCACCCTGCTCCGGAGCCGACTCCTCGGCACCGCCGCCTTGGGGACGCGGGCGCTGGGGCTGGCACCGGGCTGGGGCCGCTGGGGCTGGGTTTAACCACAGCTCCACGGCAAACCCAGACACGGCACCGTCAAACTCCAGCGGCTGCCAACCGTGTCTGGGGACCTGCGGGGTGATGGCAGATGGCGGGAGCAGTTTCTGTATAAACTGAGAATGCAGACGTGGAATTGCTGTCCGCGCTGATTTTCCCCCCAAAAGAGCTCACTCGCTGTTAGAGACTGCTACACATCTCCGCAATTAAGCAGTCAAGACGTGCTGAATAATAAATAAGCACAGGAAGGCCTGGGCTGCAGCTGGGGCCGGGTCCCCGTTGATGTGACAAGTGCAGCAGGGACACGCCGAGGGCAGCGCTCCCAGCACGGCTGGGCCGGGAAAGCTCCCTGTGAGGAGAGCGGCGTTCTCAGCAGCCCAGGGCCTTCTCCATCCCCTGTCAGCACGGCTGGGCCAGGCAAACTCCCTCTGAGAAGAACGTTCTCACCAGCCCAGGGCCTTCTCCATCCCCTGTGCCTCCCCACCCAGCCCGGGTCCCACCCCAACCCCGCTGTCGCTGTCCCCACCCGTCCCCTCCGTGCTCTCAGGAGTTTCCTGCCTCCTTCGCACCTCTGCCACACAGCCCGCTGTAAATGAGCTGCGGAGGCAGCCTGTGTACACCTGAGAATAAAGGAAAAGGTAATTAAAAGACATGACCTACATCAAGCGAGACCATCAAGCGCCTGTTACATTAAATGAGGTGGATGAGGTCTCCATCCTGCCCCGTTTTAGCATTTCTTTTTGGGCAAAGCGTTAGCACAATGGCATTTTACCTCCCCCTCCACACTTTGGGTGGCAATATACCTTTGTTTAAAAGACTGTAAGGAGCAGAGAAGTGAAAGGAATGAATGTAGTTTGAGGTTATTGCTTGAGTGGGCAGAAGAACATGAAAATTCAAACATCCCAGCAGCCTATAGATGTAGGCAAACTCCTGGCTGTTCAGGCAACTGATTGTTCAATAAATGCAAATGGACAAAGCAAAGCATCACTGAACTTGAGAGATAAAGGTCCCCTAACAATAGAGGCTTTTTACAGCATTGAGGCCAATTTTTTTTTCTTGTTTGTATAAGTAAAACCCAATTTGAACAACTGAAGCATCAGCTCTTTACAGTGAAAGATAATTTGTCTGGAGCAGCCAATAAGATAGTGTAAGATCCTCTAAAGAAAGCCCAAAATATGTATCCTCATTTCATTAATAAATGGCTTGAATCCAGGCATAAAAATGATGTGACTTTAATGGTTTTTCCAACTGGTAGCCACATTCCTTGTTAGCGAGAGATCCCATGTGGGAACATTAAAGTGAGACAACCCCACACAGGCTGGGAGTGATGAAACATGACCCAGCAGCTTCAGCATGCATTAGAGGATGGAGCTTGGTGATAAAATATTCAGATAAGCAATTCAGCCCCAAATGATGCTCACTGTCCAGATTTTGAAACTGTGGTTTAAAGAGCTTCATATTTTGAAGTGCCAAGTTTCCATAAGTAAATATGAAACTGAAAGTCAAAAGCTGGTAATTACGACCTGGTTGTGCCTGGATATCTGTCTGGTTAATTTAAATATGTGGTTTGGGTTACTCCAGGAAAACTATTGAAATCTAGCATCTCCTTGTGAATAAATCTTTGTGAAGTTGGCATGCCACAGGTAGCAGAGGGGTCATGTGACATGGTATGTTCTCATTTTTTGCTTCAGTAGACTCATTTTTTATTGAATAGCAGAGTAAATATTTAAGCAAAACTAGTGTAAACTGCTGGCAGGTATACCATGCTAAGTAGCAATCATTTACTTTTAAATAATTAAAAGTCAATATACAAGCATAGCGTTCTTGTTGCAGTGCAGCACACGGTGCCACTGCTCTGCCTACATGTCACTTCAGAGCCTGGTTTACTAACAAAGCATTTAGTTCAGCTCATTTGGAGGGGAAAAAGAAAAAATGAGTTTTTTAATAACCCACCTTCTCTGTTGTGTGTGTTTGCAGGTCTTTTGGCAATGCAGACCCCAGCTATTTCTGAGTAAGGTTGAGTCTGCATTACTGGTGGGGCTGATAAGGGAAGCCCTGATTTCCTCTGCATTATGCATAGTGGAAGTGTCAGGATGGCTCTGATGGTGTTTAATTAAATATTTGGCAGTGTTTAATTAATTAAATATTTAAACATTAAATACTAAATAGGATGTGATGTCTGCTTAGTGGACATTATGTCTCAATAGCCATTAGTCATTAAATAGGACTCAAATTGGCCCTAGAAGACTCCCCTTAGCTAAGCAAGGTCTTAAGTACATGCACTTTTGGATCTTCATTAATAAGTAATAGAGGCCAATTCAGACTATGTAGCAACACAGAGATCCCTATTAATGGAAACATTAATGTCTCTGTTTGAGACCAGGCTCTCAGTCTAGACAGCAGAGGGGCTGCTGGGGGCAGAGGGCTGGGCTGGGGCAGTGACAGCACACGGACCCCTCCGTGGCTGTGGGGTGCCTGCAGCACAGCACCTTCCCTGGCCAGGACAGGGGTGCAGCCTGCCTGTGGTCTATGAGCACCACAGTGCCTCCGTGGGACTGTTTTGGGTTAACTTTGGGGGATTTTAAATTCGTTACATGGTTTAGTGTTCACACACACTTAGGCTCGCTGCAGGAGCCCTGCTCGTCCAGGGAGCCCTGTGCAGCCACCTCGGGGTAAATGAGAATCAGGCTCCTCACAGCCACCCTTGGCCACGTTCCCACGAGTTTGGCCACGGGCTGATCCAGCCAAACATTCCCACGTGCCAGCTCTCCCAGCCTGCACTCCTCCCACAGGCACAGCAGCTCACAGCTGAAAACTGAGCACAGGCCTGCTGAAGTGGGGTCTGTAAAAGTGAAGGGGATTGATGTTTTAAAGATTTTTCTGTAATATAATTTCAGCAGGGAAACAACATTTTACAGGCCCATGTGGTTTTGAATTTGCTAATTTATTATTCTCTATTCCCCAGACAACCACTAGTGGCAAACACTTCATACTTTTCACCTCGGTGGTATTTTTGGTGAGATTTATTGGTTTTACCATCAGATCCAGGGCTGCACTAACACACACTGACACTGCCTTCCAGCACCACACTGCTCACAGGGGCTGTGTAGCCCACACTAGGGACTCAGACCCCTGGGGACAACAAACCACCTTGACACCCACCCTGCCAGTGATCTGGGGCTTTTCAGGGTGTGAGAAACTGATTGCAACTTGAAGCAAGTCTGAGATTGTTTTAATCGACGCTAAAGTCAAATTATTATCCAGCAGGGGGATCCCTAATTAACTCAAGGTTTTACTTCTCTAGGGAAATGTGGTAACAAGGCACATGCCATCAGTGAGACCAGGGTAGGCAGCCACTGCAAGGGACCTGGTGTGCTCCTGTCCTGATGCTCCTCTGTGGATTCAGCATCCATAGATCTCCCGTGCCTCCCAGGCTGCAAACACACTGCTAATCAGATTGTGCTTCTGCCTAGTAGTTCTTACTTGAAATATCATTGAGTTAGGTCTTGAGGGATTTGTGTCTGGTGACATATATATTGGTAGTGAAGTCAGAGGTCGCCTATTGCACAGATCATCTTGATAGGATGATTATGAAAAAAGCCATGCTGGTTAGAAGACCCTCTAACTAGATTTGGCCATCTTCTTTCAGCATCACATTAGTGGATCCTGGTTTCTCTCTCGTTTTAGTGATCCAATCTTTCTTCTCCTGAATTTCTCCCTTGGGAGCTTTCTACACAGACATTTTAATATATCACACTATTCTCTGCAGAAGTCATTTGCTTAATAAAGAGACTGGATATTTTTTAATTGTAATATTAGCAGTGTTCAAGAGCAGCCACAATGCCTGCACCTACGCCTGGCAGGGGCTGGGAAAGGCTGGTCCTGGGCCAGAGCCATCCCAGCAGAGAGTCAGTGCTGTCACCTTCACGTTTCCAGCAGGCACAGCTCCCAGGGCAGCTGGGACTGGCTCTGGAGGGATGGTCTGGCTGCTGGGAGAACAGAGAACACAAGGTGTTCCTCTGCCATTTTGCTCCACGCAGACTCCAGCTGGACCTTTTGTAGCTTTTAAGAAATTGTAAGTGATGGGATAGGCACTCTAAAGCAAGCACCCAATCAAATATTAAGCAGCACAGTCAGTCACTGAATTACCAGCTAACTGCCAAACACAGGGTTCTTTTTCAGTTTTAACACTTCTTGTTGCACAGTGTCAAGCTGTCAGAAGACACTGTCTGCAGAACACAAAACAAACATCAGTGCCACGCTGCCTAGCAGCTCAGACAGCCTGCTCAGCATCCTCTGCCCACACCACCTTCCCAGGTGGCACGAGGTGAGTCCACAGGAGCTGCAGGTGGGCTGTGCTGCTCCCCACACTCACTGCTCTCCCAGTTATTTCTCCTGGTAGCTTTGCATGCTTGTTGCGTGCTGTTAAAAGGCTTTTCATTTCCTGACAATTTATAAATATGTATTGGGCCTGAAGGATGAGGGTAAAGCAACTGCTGTTTCTTTTTTTAAAGAAAATTAAACATGACAAACTTAGTTATTCATGCAAACCATCCGCCTGTTATCTCTGATTATGCAGGATCCAAATGGTGAAGCTGAGTGAATGAGTGCATTCATCAAAGTAAACTGTCAGAGGCAGGAACACTGGCTTTAACCTACCCCTACCTATTCTCTTTTGTACTTATGTTTCATCATCTTCAACAAGGCAGTGCAGTGGCTCGGTATCAGCAGCACCTATTTCACTACCCCCTCTCTTTGAGGGGGTTAATTAACCTCTAGAAAACAGGAGAGACCCTGTGTGTAGTGCTCTCCTGCTTTAAAACATCACTTCAGGATATTTTAGCCAGATGATGTGGTATTTCAGGGGCAGAGGCTGGAGGCACAGTGCTGTGTCCCTGCACTCACATAGAGTGAAAGGATGTGCAGTGTTTGGTGAAGCCTGGGCACTCATGCATGTGTACACATGTGTGGGAGAAATACATAGAAGTAAATTTCACACACTGGGCAGTGGCAGATTAACTCCCACCCATCCACCAACCTGCCCCACAACAACAGAGAAAACCTGGGACACGTAAACATGAGAAAACAGGAAAGATTGGATCATACTGTCTGAAATCTGTGGCAAGAGCCACTGTTCACTGGTGTGTTTTAGTGCAGAGAAGCTGCTGCAGACACCAGCTCTGATACTCAGGAACAGCTTTGGTGTATCCTATGAGGAAGATGCCCCTTACCTGGCCTGGGAGGGTTGGATGGGGGCAGGTCCCTTCCTGAGGCACCAGAACCACAGAATGAGCTGAGCTGGAAGGGTCCCACAGGGACCATGGAGTGCAGCTCCTGGTCTGCCCAGCGCCATCCCAGGAGTTACACCACGTGCCTGGAGCCATGTGTCCAAATGCCTCTCCACCCCTGACAGGCTTACAAGCCATTCCTTCTTCTCCCCCACAACCTTTACCAGTGCCCTGAAGGGTATCTCCCACCCGGAAGATGCCCAGGTGCCCACTGAGACCCCCTCTCTGTCCTGTACTCCCCTTCACTGTCAATTCTGCTCATTTTGGTGCAAGCCAGGGACAGAATTTGAAGCCCCGTGGTGCTGTGCCATGCCAGGGGGGTTAAAGTGCCCAAGGATTTTTAGGGTGGGCCGGAGGGCAAGGAGGACTTCCTGCAGCTTGCAATACCTTCTGTGGCACAATACAATGCTTTAGCACCAGGAAAAAGCCCCAGCACTCTCCCAGCATGATTTACACCCTGGTTGAGTCAGTGTGACAGCAGGACTACTTAACGCTCCCCTCCGCCCCCACTGTTACAGAGTTATGACTTTAAACGCCAAATATGAATCAAAAATCTCCTCTCCATTCAAGTCCTCCTTCTGCCCTTCTTATCTGACTCATTTCCAGGCTGCCCACTGACCTTCATGCTAATTGATCATCACTAATAGATAAGGGTAATGCAGCTTTTGAACTGTGCTTACTGTGTGCTTTGTGCCTCTTGATTGGCACCAGTGACATTTTTTTGCCTGGACTGAAATTAAACCAGAAGGCAGTGGACAACACCCCTGCACACTGAACTGCCATGCTGCTGCAGGAATGGCCTGATAAGACTGGAAAAGCCCAATTCCATCAGAGGTGGGCATTGACAGGGGGCTGGATCTCCTCTGACACGCCCACAGAGCACACTTGGTGTCACCAAGCCCTCCTACAGCAGCAGGTACCTCCCGGGAAGGTGCTGAGTTCACTGCAGTGGGTGCATCACTCACCAGCTGCCCTTTCCTGGGGGCTGAGGTGTTTCACAGGTATTAGTGAGCTCAGGAAGCCATGCAGCACCCCAGGGATCTGTGGAGCTGAGCCATGCGTGCCTGTGGATCCAGGGCACCAGGGAGGATTTAAGTGACTTGTCAGGAGTTATGGGGAGAGCCCGAGGTGCAGCTCAGATCACACCTGCTGCCTGCAGCCCCCTCTGCAGAGATCAGGTAAAGCCAGCCCTCTGCACTGCACTGGTGCTGGGGAGCATGTCTCATACTCCAATGGATTATTGCTGCAATCCTACAGATAAAGCCATTCATCTTCCGTGGCCCTTGGGAGGCTGAGAAGCTCACACACACCACAGCAACGGGACACAGAAAGCATGCAGCACAAAGACACTCTGAGCAGCACCTGCAGGAGTGCAAATCTGCACGGGATGCACAGATGTATGCACAAACTTCACCAAAAAACCCAGATCTTCAAGCACTTTCAGGTGAAGCCTTCAGACATGTCAACATGAGCTAAAAGCTTCAAACTCCTTTTGTTCAGCCACCAATTTTCCTGGCGAGACTGTCAGTGATAGCAGCAATTACCAGCCTTGTTCTCAGCCTTGCCCATGCATGGGAGCAGTGCAGGTGGAGGCAGGTGCTGGTGGCAGGGGACACCCGGCCTGCCCAGCCCAGGTGTTTGTACATCTGCCCCTTTATCCAACCACGGCCACAAAAGTAAGAGCAGAAATCCCAACGCCCCATTTTCACCAGCTTAAACCCTGGTGATGAGCACTCTAAGAACCCATTTCAGGCAGAATAGAAAATTAATGAGGGAATAAAAGAGGTTGAGTCACACATCTTACATCTCAAATATGCCTCGCACAAATCGGCAGTGATGAATTGTTGTATGAAGTCTGGGCAAGGCTCCTCGCTGGTCAGAATACTGATAAAGCATGTGTGGGGCTTCTCACATGTTAAACAGAGCTCATTAAGGCAAAGATGCTGTTTATCCTTTTAATTCTGACCACATCATTCACTCGTCATCTTATTTAGACCCTATTTTTCCCCAGACTGGCAGGTGATATGATTGCATTGGCCTCAATACAATCCCAGCTCACACTTTGCCTGACAATCCAGCAGCAGTGACCAGAGCTTTTGTGCTGGTGCAGCTGGGAGAGCCGGGTGCCTGCTCATGGACATCCCAGCCCAGCGGCCAGCACGGGAACAAAACCAGGCAACTCTCAGGCCATGAATATACATCTCCTTCAGAGCAAAAAGGAGCCTCTCCAGCAGCAATGCCAAACGTGCAGATTAATGACAATGCTTTGCCTGTGAAAATGGCCTTGCTGAGTCCAAACACGTTCTCCCAAGATGCCAGATTTTGTAAGTTAGCAAAAATGTTGAGCTGTCTGTTTGCTTTAAACAATTATGTCAGCTCAGCAAGTAAAATATGTTCCCTTGCCTGACCTCCCCATGCTGCTAGGTAGGGCAGCATTTGGCTGGCTCTTGCTTTAACACAGACATCAGGGGACAGCTGGAGATTTTCCCTGGGAGGAGAAGGGCACAGCCAGCCAGGGGAGAGGTGGCAGGACCAGCAGCACCAACAGGACCCTGCAGCAATGGGTGTTATCACTTGTTGCAACCCCTAGTACCCCAACACAGGTAAAAGCCCTGGTCAGGTGTGGGTGTAAGCCTTCAGCAGCAAGTGAAAACAGATCTGTTTTCAGAAGACCACACTATATGAAAAATACAGTCCTAAAGCAGACAATACAGAGGAGCCTGGTGTTGCTGCTCCCACCTCTCTCCCCAAGGGAGAGCTGCTGCAGAAAGAGAGATTAAATTATTTATCTTAGGTCACAGTAGAAGTTAGTGGCAGGACTGGGAATTGCAGAGGCTCCCCCGGGTGCCCACCCAGTACATTAAACACGAACTGAACCCTCTTGTCCTCAGCAGTGGGTGAGAGGCCAGGTCAGGCCCTCCCTGCACAGGGACAGGCTGTCAGAGCCTGGCTGGGCTGCTGAGCAGGGAACAGCCAGGGCAGAGCAGCAATATTTATATCAGAGCTAATGGAGGCAAACTCCCATCGCTTTCCTGTGATTTACACCCAGCACACCACGGCCAGGCTGAGCCACGGGAGCCCATCCTTCCAGCACCTTCCCAAACCAGCACAGCACAGCCAGGCTGAGCCATGGCAGCCCATCCTTCCAGCACCTTCCCAAACCAGCACAGCACAGCCAGGCTGAGCCACGGGAGCCCATCCTTCCAGCACCTTCCCAAACCAGCACAGCACAGCCAGGCTGAGCCATGGCAGCCCATCCTTCCAGCACCTTCCCAAACCAGCACAGCACAGCCAGGCTGAGCCATGGGAGCCCATCCTTCCAGCACCTTCCCAAACCAGCACAGCACAGCCAGGCTGAGCCATGGGAGCCCATCCTTCTAGCACCTTCCCAAACCAGCACAGCACAGCCAGGCTGAGCCATGGCAGCCCATCCTTCCAGCACCTTCCCAAACCAGCACCCCAACCACTGGCACAGCCTGCAGGGCATGTCCTTATGGGAGAAAACTCTCACTTGACAAATAAATGAGGCACACAAACACACTTACCCCAGGGCTGGCACTTGATGTGAAGCCACATGGGGCTCCCAGCCTGGAAAACTCTGCCTGGACAAACCTGGGCTGGATGGCAGCAGCCTGGAGTGAACTGCAGTGGAAATAAAACTAGAGAGCAACCTAATGACAGTGCTCAAACAACACATCCCAAATATTTCATTTCCAGTATCTCCAGAGCCCATCTAGGCAGCTTTCTGGTATGCAGAAAACCAGGTTTGGGAGAGCCAAAAAAAATCCAGAATGGTACTGGGGGTAGTGCTGGGGTGGTTGATTGGAACATGAGACAGTTCTGAACACATGCAGGGGGAAAAAACCAAACCCATGGGGAAAAAAAATCATACAAAAACCCACAAGAAAAATAAAGGGGTTGCTCAGTTGTGCAGTGCACTGCAGGAACTGTGGGGCACATCTGGGAGTCCCTGGGCCCCAGAGCTCCTGGACACTCTGGTACCTCAGCCTGCTCTGTCTCAGCTCACACAGAGCTCCCTGGCCTGTATAGGGAACCTCCTGCACCTTTTAGCTAATAATTCACAAAGGTATCTTCTTGGGATGCAACTGCATACAAAGCCTATATTAATCTTGTCTCAAATACAGCAAAGAACTGTGTGAAAATTCACAATTGAAGGTGCTTTCCGTGCTGTAATCATGTGACAGTTCTTCAGAGAGAACAGAACTGTGCACAAATCCAAAAGCCATGACACTTCTGACTGTGATGATTTCACTTCCAAGCTAGCAGCAGGTGAGGACAACAGAGTTTGCTCTTTCCAATATTCAAAGACAGTTTAGCATCAAAAAATCTTTCAGAGTGATCACAGTCCAGGAGAATACATCTAATTCCCTTTAAAATAATTTGGAGCTTCACTGGGTAGAAAATTGCTATTTCTGCTCCAATGCCAGAGAATTCCATTTTTAATTATAGAAATTTCTGTTATGCACAATTATAATATTCTTTCATATTCTCCCTCACTCTTAGCTCAAACACACTATTAGCTACTTAAACTGCTGCTCTTCATCAGGCAGACTCAGGTCACTCCTGCTGCACAGGAATGCTGAGGCTCCTGCCTCCAGAATCAGCTCTGACCAAAGAACATAGGATGAAGCACCTTTTTTTTGTATATTCCAGGACAAATTACCCTAAGAATCAATGACTGTTTGAGTGCAACCTTCAGTCAGTTGCAATTAGAACATAAAAATATTAAATACCTTCTCCAGAGTGCAGATATATGGACTGATGCCTTGTGGAATGCAAGCTAAAGACCAAATTCAGTGAGCAGAGTGAGAAATGCAACGTGAGAATCCACAGCAGAAGTCAGTGAAAAAGTGCAGCCCCTTGCTACTGCCTGTGCCTGCAGGATCAGGAAATAGAGGGATAAATTCTCATGTCCCAAACCAATAAACACAAAATTATCTTTACACAATAATTAATCATCCTGTAGAATGAATCAGCTGAACCAAAAAATATCAACCTGTTTCTGAGGAGCTGTTAGGGGCAGCAGCTGGAGATGCACAGCTCAAACCTGTCCCAGTCAGACGAAGGGAGAGGGCTCCAAGCACACAGGAGTGTGTCCAGACACTCATCCCTGGGATTAGTGCTTGCAAAGGTGCAAAGATGATGAATGAGTTGCTTTAGTCTGTGGCTGCATTAAACAGATTGTCTCTGTGCATTTAGTACCTGCTTTTTCAGTTCCAGGGGGAATTTAGTACCTTGGCTGATCAGAATCGATAACTTTAATTGGTAGTTTAGAGCTAGGTGCAAGGTGCATTGACACTAATGAAAATTAGTTGCTTAATTTGCCAGTGACACCAGGGAGCATGCTGGGGAAGGCAGGGGGAAAGGCAGCCCTGGAATGCTGCTCTGTGTGCCCCATTCTCTGGCACAGAGGACAGAGGGATGGATGGGAAGGGGAGGAAAAGAGGGATGGATGGATGGAAAGGGAATGGCACAGGGGGACAGAGGGATGAATGGGAAGGGGATGGCATTGAGGGATGGATGGGAAGGGGATGGCACAGAAGGATGGATGGATGGATGGATGGATGGATGGATGGATGGATGGATGGATGGATGGATGGGAAGGGGATGGCACAGGGGGACAGAGGGATGGATGGGAAGGGGTTGATGCAGCCAGGCAGCAGGAGGGTGTGCAGGCCCTGGCCAAGCTCTCCCAGGAGCCCAGACAGGGCCATGTGGCTGTGAGGGTGGGCACAGAGCGGTGACTCAGGAGCTGCTGCCCAGCAGGGAGCTCAGGGCACACACCAGGTGCCCCCAGAGCCCAGGGATGGGGGCTCCCCATGCCACTGGCACAGACAGGCTGCTCTGTAGCCCTGGGGCTTTCTGGGCACCCAGCAGGTCCCTGGCTGCTGGAGGAGCAAAGCTCTCCTCGTTACTCAGTGAGCCCAGCAGTGCTCCGAGGGCAGCAGGGGAGGCAGGGCTGTGCCCGGGGCAGGGGGCTGTGCCCTGGGGCAGGGGGCTCCTGGTGCCAGCACAGCCACCCCAGGGCCACCTCTGGCCTCTGCTCACCAAACTGAAAAGGCACAGTCCCCAGGGTGTTCCAACGAAGCTGTTTTGGTGAGGATCAGAGTGAAAACACAGCTACCTTGCAGGCACGTTGGAAGCCCTCCCAGCCAGCAACTGAAGGGTTCTGGCTGGCCCTGTTCCCTTTGAAGCATGCCTGCTGGCTGTAGGTTTCTCTTGTGCTCCCTCGCAATTACAGCACTTTTCAGCTTCTCTCTCTCCTTTTTTCTTTAATTTAAATAGATTGAGAGGAATTAAAAAACCCTCATCAATCAGATTTATCAAATAAAACTGTTGAGGTAGGGCCAGCTGCAGCTACATATGTCAAACTCAGCTGCAGATATGAAAGGAGAGGCTGTAATTCACAGGGTGCTCAGCTTTTTGAGGCTTTAGCAGCAAAGCTAATCCCATTGCTACATTCCTAAGCCTACACAGATGCCTCCAAGCTAGGCAAGGATCAGTCCCTGCATACACAGGTCTGTCTGGACTCTGCCCCAGAGAAAGGGGGTGTCCATGCTGAGCACATTCCTCCACAAGCTGCTGCAATGTCCCCCTTCTCAGGGCTTGGGAAGGACTCAACAGACCTTGGGCTTCTTTCCTTGTCCTTGTACCACGTGTGTGGCTGAACAACCTGGGTGCATCATCTGTCTGAGGCAATGTGCACAGGTTACTCCACTTGTAAGAGCTCAGGTGAAAGAGAACATTAACAGCAAAACTTCTCATTGATTAATGTGGGGCAGTATTTCCCCAGCCCTTGCAAATTTTGCTTCACAGAGGTCCACTTTTGTGGAACACTATTAGCTGAGTGACAAAGCAGCCAAAGAAACCCAAAAGCAGGGAACGTCCCCAGACACCTGCACGAGGACCTTGAGGTGTGGGTGAGAGCAGTCTCAGGGGGCACAAGCTGAAAGTGATGAGGAACAGATATCCTGGCAATGGAGGAAGTCAGAGGTGGAGCAGTCTTCCCCCATTCTGTTAAAAAAACCTGTTATTGCCATAATAACCCCCAAATGCCACAGCTGTGGGACACGAGGGATGGTTCTCCTGCAGATCCTGCTGGCCACTGCTTTGTGCAAATACCCTGATCACAGCCCTCCTTCTGCCACAGCAAAGTGCCAAGGGGAGCCCTGAGAAACCACAGCATCCTCTCCTCTCCCACACTGCTGTGGGATGGCCAACTCTGTGCAAGGAGCATCCCAGCAGCTGCTGACCACAAACAACAGCCCAGGACACTCAGGACAGACATGTGCAACAAGAGACACCCAGGGATGCAGAAGTGAGAAGGACTTCGTGGTTTTCCTCGTGGTTCCTTTAACAAAAACAGAGTTTAAGACCTGCTCTCTGCAGAGGTCGCTGCTGCAGCATCCTCACCTTCCTCAGCAGAGGTGTCCAGACCTCACCTCACAGGCTACAACCGAGCTGCTCTCCCAGGCTGCTGCCAGGCCCTGTGTCCTCCAACAGACTCCATCTGCTGGATTTCCAGACAAGCAGCTCCTGCAAGGACAAAAATCTATCGAGTTAAATAATACACACTTCATCTTCTGTTCCTCTCAGCAAAACTGAGCAATTTTTGGAGATATTTTGTAAATTCAGATTTATGATGATTATTTTTCATGCTATGGCTACCACAGTGACCATAGAGAATTTATGGAGGTAATAATGTATTTAAATAGCCAATTTTGAAAAAAACTGAGCCATTGCAATGGATTAACACTCAAGCCATTAATATTCAAGCGTATTAAGTCACTTGAAGGATTTTTTTGTGTGTATGCATATTTTGGGGTATATTCTCCTCATAATACGTGGAGAGAAGATATGCTTTACTGTTGACATTTAACACATTTTCTTTATTGCTTTTCATTTCATTGTGAGTAAAAGCGTTATTTGTCCACCCTGCCTTCCTTAGGACGAATGCCATCATTTCTGTTTGCAGAAGCAACCAAAAATTAAAGGAAATATTTTAGATGTCAACATTAAATGTCAAAAACTGATTTTAAGTAATTAGTAATACCCTGGCACATATGCATTTTATTCAGAAAAATTCCTGTTAAAAATATTCATCCGGGAATATTCAAATTTATTATGTAGAACAACATGGCATTAACGTGCTGGCTTCTATTTAATGCTTTGGTTCATAGCAACAAAGACACCAATGGGAAATCATTAAACAAATATGAGATTTTTTGCAGCATAATGGGTCTATGTTTGGTATCACTTGAAAAAAGAAGAAACCCCTCACCGAGCTCAAACTGGCAGAAAAAAAAATGCAATGATCAGGCAAAGTACAGCAACATTATAAATGTTAACAGATTCCAGAAAGTGATTTTATGTTAATTCCAATGTTAAGGCTGTCCGGGGCTGCAGAAGGGAGCGTGGGGCTGCGGGAGGAGATGCACGGTGCCTGCAGGGAGCACAAAGGGCTGCCCTTGCTGGGGGGTGGGGGGGGCTTTTATTAATTATATTTCCTTTAGAGCCCTAACAATGACATGTCAGTAATGCACACATTCTGTACTTAATTGACGCTAATGATTTGGCGGGCCGGGAGCCTCCCCGCGCCGTGAGAATCGCGGCGGCCCCGCTTTCCTCAGCCCGCGCCGCAGCCCCAATTAACTCGAGGAGCGTGGGGCCGCCGAGCATCCCCGCCATGGCCGTGGCCACGGCTCCCACCGCCCCCGGCCGCCGAGCATCCCTCCCATGCCCACGGCTCCCACCTCCCCCGCCATGGCCACGGCTCCCACCTCCCAGCCCTCCCCGGCAGCCCTGCGGGAGCACAGCCCCCAGCACAGCAGCCCTGCACAAAGGGACATTCACGCAGCACCCCAGCAGTGACCGACAGCACGCACGGCCACCCTGCCTGGTGGCACCCGCGGGGCTGGGGCAGCTCCTCTGGCTCCCCTCTGACACCACAGCTTGGGAGAGTCTGGGGTTTCTTTCTCATGCACGTGAGCAGCAGGTCCCATAGCCATCCATCCCAAAAAACACAGCCAAACCAAAGAGCCCAGCCAAACCAAAGAGCCCGGCCATCCCAAAAAACCCAGCCAAACCAAAGAGCCCAGCCGTCTCCAAAAACCCAGCTAAACCAAAGAGCCCAGCCGTCCCCAAAGGAGCCCAGCTGTCCCCAGAAACCCAGCTAAGCCAAAGAGCCCGGCCATCCCCAAAGAGCCTGGCCATCCCAAAGGGCCCAGCTGTCCCCAAAGAGCCCCAGCCGTCCCCAAAGGAGCCCGGCCGTCCCACATGCCATCCACCCTCAGGCACTCAGCCCAGTCAGGTACACAGTTCCAGCAGGGAAGTGATGCCTCTCAAAGCAGCCCCTGCCTGGGTTGCTGTAGTAACTTCACCTGTGGTGCTGCTCAGCCAGCTCAGAGTGCCCCAGACTCCCCTGATCTGCATCTCTGGATCAATCCTTTCTGTGGCAGCAGCCCCTCTAAAGGTGGTTTGTCTGTAGGCAGGCAGCAGGGGTGAGGGCCCAATGGGCAGCAGCAGGATCCAACCCCACTGCAGTTGCTGGCACTTCCAGAGCTCTTGACAGTGGCAGGCAGTCCTTGGGAATGGCAGGAGCAGCCTGGAGTCCTGCCATAGCCCAGGAGCACGTGGAAGTTACAGCAACAGCAGCACCAGGTTGCTCTGGGCAGATGCAGGATGGCCTCCTGCTGTGCTGCACCAGTGCATGCCCTGCATCCTCCAGCACAATGGCATGCAAGGAAGTCACGCAAATTCCTCCATGAGGGCCAGCAACAGACCTGCTTTTGTGTATGGCATTTCCTCCCTCCTTGGGGCTGCTCTTAGGCTCAGCCCACTTCAGTGCCAGATGAGCATCACACCTGCCAGTGCTACAGCCCCAGTTCCTTCTTCCTCTCTTCCCACCTTGATCCTGCCAGCACAGAGCCTCCACCATCACTCCTCCAGGCTGTGGCCAAGCACAGCACGGTGCTGAGCCTGTGCTGCTCCTTCACAGAGCATCAGTAGCTTGTCTGGCTCCTTTTTCTTCTTACCTCCATTAGCAGAAGTCAGATCTTCTTTAAGTTGTCCAATGGAGGAAACCAAGAGACAGGGAACTGGGGAGAGGAACCACAAAAAACCCCCATGAGTCGAGATTTGGTAGAAAATCAAGTTGAAAAAACCAACCAACCCAGTCACTGCAAGCAAACACCACCCCCTGTTTAGGGGTTTCTAGAGCAGCCATCCCACAAGCAGCACCTCTCCCACTCCCAGCAGAACAGGGTGGCCCAGGCAGCAAAACATCCAACAAATTGTTCTGTTGCCACTTCTCAGGGGAAAACATTTGCTTAAAACCAGTGAGATGAATTTGGAGTGATCTATAGGGCACTTTGTTATGTTAATGACTGTTACCAACTGTCTGTTCTTTATATTAAAGTGTTGACTCATTGTCAGTTGGGGCGAGACAAGACAGCTTGCTTGTGCCTTGCAGTCCTTTTGCACTCACCCAAACTACTCATGTGAAGACACTTTAATATGAAGAGACACTGTCTGTGGCTATTATTAATCTCCTGACTGAAGCCCAGAATACTAATAACACCATGCAGGATCAGCTAACCTTTCCTCAGAGCATTCTTCATTCTGCAAGGTTTTGGCCAAAACGAAAACATTTTTCTCTGCTCTCACGAGGCTGACAACCAGATTTCCCAATCAGAGATGGGAAAAGGTTTTCATTTGCCCTCTCCTGTGCTCAAATAACATCCTCATCATCATCATTCTGGCAGAGGTAAGAGGGGTGCCTCCTGCAAGCCCAGAAACATCAGCTCTACCCACATCAGACAGCAGCATTTGGCAGGTCTGGCTGAGGTGAGAAAGCAACTTGTTTATTCTCAGACTGATCTTAAACCCAAGTGTAACAACCACACCTCACTGTGAGCTGTACAGTCCAAAAATGACATTGGCATCTGGTAAGAACTGGAAGATGGATAATGGGGAGAAAAGATAAAGGTTATCTTTTAAGTCTTGTAATGGTGAATAACTCTTGACACGCAGAGAAATTGGGCTGAGGTGCAGAGGCTGGTGTCCTGATAGAGTGCCCCCCCTCAAAACAATCCAAACACCTTGCAGAGAACTGCAAAACAAAGCACCATATTACTCTTCTCCATCTGATGCTGCTGCTCTGGGATCCATTCCAAGACAGCTCAAGCCATTTATCCTGGCTGCACACAGAGCACACCATAGGTAAGTTTGTGTAACTGGAGTCTGAACACGATAACCTGAGCAAGTCACAGCTGTCCCTACTTCTCCTTTTGCCTTGGGAGGAGCCCAAACACATTCCTACACAGTTTCACTACATTTTACTCTCTTCTTTCCAGCCAAGCCACTTATTTTTAGTTGTTTGTGAGGCCTCTTCCGTCCATATTTAAGAAAAAAAGCAGCAGTCCTAGACCCAGAGCAGTGTCTGCTCATGCACAGCAGCCACTCTCACCCTGTCAGCTTTAGTGGACTTCACATCCATGTGTCACCAACAGCTTCTTTCTGGAAACACATCTGTACATAGCTTACTTTGGGCTCCCTAACCTACTAAAAATAATCTCCCCCTCAAAGGAAGAAAATAGACCCAGCTCTGCTTTTAGCACCAGGAAAAACAGCCACCCCACATATGTGATAACTGCATGATTTTCCAGAAAATGTTTAGGCTTGTTGCTTTTCTCTGTCAGGAAAATTGTTTAGCTCTTGATTAAACCCCTTATTTAATTTCCAAGGAATGCTACTGTATACAGTTTGTGAGAGACCCAAACATTTGATGCTTTGATGTTGCCTTTACAGTATAAAAGTATAATATATGGGACCAAATACTGAGTTTAAATGAGGAGTGACCAATTGTAGTACTGCCAGAAAGACATTAAGTGCATTTAGATTTACAGAAGCATTTCCCCTCTCCAGCCACTGTCTATAAACAAAGTAGCTTCTCTTTTTTCACTAGTCATGGGAATTTAAGAAAACAACAAAACTCTTACTTCTTTAGCCAAGGCAGAAGTTAACATTTGAGACTTATAAAGAGCACAGGCTGATAAAGGAAATCTTTTCCCCTCAAATAAAGACAGTTCTTGTCAGGCACCTGCTCTCCTTCATCCCAGGAGCAGGGCTGGGGCACATCTGACAGAGCAGGCACCAGGTGGGAAAAGCTCCACACATAATTTTTCCTCATGTCCCAGGCAAACACATATGCTGAGGCAAACATTTAGGATTTCATATTTTTCCTCCTTGAAGATATTACTGCCATCATGTTGAAAAATCAAAAAAATCAGTGCATTATAAAAACATTTGCTTTCTTACTATATGAGTCACATGAGAATATGTTTGGTTTGGTAAAACAAACCCAGTTTTCAAGTAGATTTGCACCTCCAGTAGGCATTCTGCTCCCCTGCATTGCCAGCATCTGTAGGACTAAAGCCCCTGGGACCAGAAAGGTTTTCCTTCCTTCCTTGATAGCCATCTCATTTAATTTGCCCTCAAACACACCAGTCTGTGGGGTTTTGAAATCCCTGGTTTTATTCTGCCTACAAAGAATACTTCCTTTCTTTTTCTAATGTGAAACTCGCCTTTAACAGAAATAAAAGCTTCATATACAAACCTACCCTTTCTGCTTAACATAAACTTCTTATTTCAAGAGACTGAAAGGGGATAGCTCATATAGCATTGCAATATTCTGCAGTCTTAGTTAAATGTTTGATTATGTATAAGTTGTGGCAATAGTGGACTATTCAAAGTTTGAGAGAAACACAGTTTGTACTTTTAAGCTGGTTTACAGATAGTGTGGTTGAAGGAGCACAGGATCAGCATCAAAATACTCACTGTTCATCAACCCAAGCCAAGTGGGTGCTCTGCTGTAGTTTTAACTTCAAAGCAGAGAAGTTTCACAGATTGCTATAACAACAAGAAATGGACATTAAAGTCTGCTCATATTTGTACATACTTTTCTTCTGCCATCTCACAGACACACAAAAAATGAAGTACAACCCCAAAGCTCTCAGTTTGTCCACCTTGACTGGCCACCCCATGGCTGGGCAAGGACAGGACAACCAGAAGAGGAAGAGCCCTGCTGCTTCCTGCCACAGGCAGCACATGACAGAGCTACATCCCCTATTTAAAATGCCAAACCTGAACAGAGACCACCGAGTCCAGGCCAAGCTTTCTTAATGCCCAACAAATTCAAGGCTAGACAAGGCTAACCTGTGTTATTTCACAGCATGGGCCAGTGTCACTCTTTTTTTGATTGTAGAGGCTTGTGGAAGATGAGGTATGAATAATCTGGTGCTTTAAATGTTGATAAATACCCAAAGGCAGCAGTTCCCTGAATCCCCAGAACAGAAGGTTTCTGCCAACAAACAAGGGGAAGTGGGTACAGCCAATGTCAACCTGCACACTGACCCCCGGCTGTTCCACAAGGCTTTACCCTGCAGGTGTAACTCCAAATAAAGCCTGGAAAAAAACCCATTGCAGGCTATGGCAACTCCAAGCTGAGGTTTGGGTTCCCTGACACTTCCCCCAGGAGTGGATGCTGCTGTGAGCCTCAAACACGGGCAGTGAGGTCTGAGCTGGCAGCCTGGCTGCAGGAGTGCCCCACCCAGGCAGCCTCCTGCACTCAGGCTGCTGTGCTGAGCTGTGTGGGCAGCAAAAGGCACCCAGGAGCAGAGAGAACCCTGAGCCAGGCCTCAGGGGTGGCTCTTGCCTCCACCTTGTGCAAGCAGGGATGTAATAAAACCCCTCGTGTTGTAACTCCTGAGAACCAAGAGGAGATGCTGACCTGAGACCCAGAAATAGAGCCAGAGAAAGCACCCTCCTGCTTCAGGGCAGACAAGCTATGCACAGCTATTTCTGTGAACTATTTATGCCAATAACTATTTCTGTTAGGTACCCACAGCATTTACAAGAGATGAACATCTGGCTGACTCAGTGGGGACCACCATGCCTCCATCCTTTCTGCTCATCACCAGCCCTGTTCCCCTCCACCCCAGCTCACAACCGCAGCCTCAGCTCACTCATCTGGGGCTATTTCCTTCAATATACCCACAGCAATCCCCAACTTCTAATTTCACAGTAGCAGGAATGCAAAATTAGCACTGGATTCATTTCTGTTGTTCAGTTTCTCTGATGCCCCCAGCCTTCAGACCAAGGTGAGGGTTTGATGCATTGTTATGACAAACCTTTCAGGAGGAGAAGATAATCATGCACCACCTGGGTTACTGCAAATTCAATTTACTTTGCAGCATGCTTTATGCTGGTCTGGAGCTATTAAGGAGAGACAGTTTCCAGTTGAGGAGTGTGCAGCACTGCACAGCTAAATTGCTTTCTCAGGATGGCCCAGTGCTGCCCATCCTGCATCACCCTGGGGCTGTTTCCCCCTGGAGGCCTCTCCTCACCTCTTGGGGTAACACATCTGAGGTCAGAGCCTGCAGGAATATAATATTTGGTATCAGCCTATCTTCTTTGCACAAACTTTAGCCCAAACACCTCTTACTTTTTTCTCTTTTTCTCTTACCTAGTCAGGCAGAGCTTACTTCCCCACACCAGACTGGGCCAGGATCAAAATTCAGAATAGGATCCACAAGCAGAAAAAAAGGGAGGAATCTCCCTCTTGGAGGTGGTTGGGTTTTTCTAATAGGGGCTACTATGTTCCTTAAAATTACCTGTGCTTTTCTCTAAAAATCTTCTCTTCACCTTGTGGTAACCAATGGAATTTCTTTCAAGCCACCCTAGAAAGAGAGCACCAGAGAGACAACACAGTATCCATGTGTAGCAATAGAAAACCAGAAACAATTCTTATAAAAGGTGAGAAAGTAAGAAAATAGCTCTCAAGGTAGGCCCCTCCCCAGCGGGGATGTGACACCATTCCTACCTGGGGAGCTGCAGAGCCATCATCTCCATGCTCTGAACACACTGCCACAAAGGAGGCTGACCTTTCACAGGAGAAAGAATGGTCAAATTAATGGGATTACCATCTGAAGCAGAGATCACATCTGGAGAGAAGCCTGTTGTCTGAACAAGTTTAATTCACAGGTGGATCAGTCTCAGCTCCTGGTTTCCCACACAGCCCAGAATCACATGGAACATCTACAATCACTCTTGCATAGGTATTAACCACAGTTAAATATTCAGCTTAAACTGAAAGTTAAGAGTTTAACCATATCTCTAATATTGCTACAGGATATTTTCTTGAACAGTTAAATGCAATCCCAATTTTTAAGAGGGCAAATTAAACAAATGGAATTGTAGTTTTTCTGTGAAACATCTAATAGGGACTAAGATTTGAAAACAAACACCAAAAGGCCTAGCACTGAAGCATGGTTGCTGATTTAGGAATTAAACCTAGAGACTACCTTTCAGGAGGATTAGTTTCCCTCATCCACCCCCATTTTGTGTTCTACATTTAAGGACAAAGCACCAAAATACATCTTGGCAAATCCTTCAATAATCAGCAAAAATTACATCCCCTTTGTCTAGGACATGCAATTCTCTGAGAAATTAAAAGCTCTCTAAACTGGCATCAGCAAACATGTTCAGCTCACACTTGCACTTGCTAACACAGAACTTATAATCATTCATTGCAAGGAAAAAAAGCCAGCAGCACCAAAGAACTTGCTTACCATTAATTACTATAGGCATTTTTATTACATTAAAACTTTAACATTTATCAGAATACTGGGTCAGGGAAGAGAAAATAGTAGAATAACTTAAAAAAATAATAAAAAGCAGCCTTGCTGGGAACTGTTGTTTTTTTAAAAAAACTAACCAACAACAGGAGTTTCCTGAAATATTAAATGTAGCATTTAAGTTATCTGCAGGACATGAGGAACCCTGGTAGTCTCACAAAGGTTTCAGTGTTATTGAACAGTCCTTCAAAATAAGCACCAAAAAACACACAAAAAACGAAGAACCTTTTATTTCTGTGTTCTCCTCCTCTCCAGAACCACGAGTTTCCAGAAGATGTCCCACTAGGACCCTCTGTGATTCTCAGACATTGCAAAAGTCAAAGACTTTCCTGTAACAAGGCACATACCTCTCCAGAATTAAACTCTGCACACATGATTGTTTGTCAAATCCCCAATGTTTAAATGATTTTTTAGGAAGAGGTAGACTTTTCCTGCTGATCACCTCAGGGTAACAATCTAGACAATCTGATTCAAGAATTCCCCAGTAAGCTGATCATTACAGACTGTTAATTCCCCATGTACTTGTCATGTCTATTATCCCCTCCCCAGCCTCCTGCACCTGGCTAGAGGAAATCCAAGTAGCCCAACATGACAATTTTACCTTAGTATCCTAATAAAAAGTTTCCATGGATAAGCCAATAGTGGTAAATAAATAAAGTAATAGTTTCTACACTATTCATCCCCAACTCCCACACTTAATAATGGTCACAGTCTGAAAAAAACCTTAACTGATCATAGTTAAAAGAAATATAGAAATATACATAAAACCAGCTGTCTTAGACAGCATTTTTATTAAAAATGAATACACAGAGACATAGCAGCTTTTACAATAAAGAGTTTTTTAAAAGGCATCAAGTTGTAAGTCAACCATTCGAAAAAGAGGCTTTGAAATGTTGTCTTCCACAGCACTTTTTGCCCATTTGCCAACAAGTGAGAGAAATCTGCAGATTACCCAAAGGACAAACAGGCACAGTAACTAATTTAAACTTCAAGCCCTTTTTCTGAACAGTTGATCAAGCATCACCCTCCGTAGCAGCATCTGGAGCACACTTCAGTGTTCTTTCAAGTGGCTGGTGTACTTGATCCATTTCTTTAAAATATTTTAACATTCAATAAAACTATTTCAAATAGAAAAACTTCTGTCAGATGAAAGTAAGGTTTCCTTTTCAGATTCCGTGAAAGCTTATGAACTTCACTGGCAGCATTTCTGTAATGGAGCAGGAGCCAAAACCAGCAGAACAGGCACTTGAGCAAAATTGTCCACCAACAGTTCCTAAAGTCAGATTGATTGCAGTCCAGAAGACAGTTTCTTACTACTTTGTGGTGGTGTAAGGACACCAGTGGGGAAAGGTGAAGTCCTATTTTGCTCAGCCAATATGGCTTGTTTTGCTTGAGCTCTATCCTGAAAGCACATGAAAAAGAGGAGAAAATAAAAAAAATCTTTACTTTGCTGTGTTTTGCAACAGATCAAGAGAATTCAGTATTTTATAATCTGATAGACTGTTAATCTGGAAATGCATATGCATATCCATATCTAACTCTCCCAACAGTAACTGATAAATCACACAGTACACAGTAGTTACTTGTAGTATAACTCAGAGAGCAGTATTAATTTTTGGAATCTGATGATTGGCATTAGGCATTCATATCACACAAGCACCCCTGTACCTTCAAGAGAGCAAAATGGAGAAACAATTGAGCAGGAAGAACTTTAACTTCTACTGAGAATTCAAACACCTAAAGAGAAAAACTAACCCCAATAGCTTAAACCACAGTTCTTTGAACAAGATTTTGATCCTCTGCAAGTTTCTCACACTAAAACCACTCTTGCTCCACTGCTTGTCAGTGACCACTGTCACGTAACAATCCCAGCTCATCAGTCTCAAGTGATCAATCTTTGTTTTTCTCCAGACCAGACAAGACTGCATTAGTGGTATTTCCTAGAGAGAAAGGTCTAACACATGGTATTTGAAGTACCCCAAAGGGTAGAGAAATGCTTTAGGGTAATTATATGCTTTTGATATGAGAGGCTGAAGGCACATATTTTTAAACAAAATACTAAACAAATCAGTGCCAAGAAAAGTCTTTGTCTCAAGAATTTTGTATCTGGACTACAACCTTATACCTTTTATCATCTAAATACACTCAGTCTCAACCTGCTCATGCTTCTCTTAAGCTGACTGTATGTTCAAACCAAAGAAACAAGACTTCAGAGATCCCACAGACAGCTTTTTGGCTTCATTTGCACATACCAGCAAATCGAAGCTGTTGATGTGTGTCTGTATATTGTGCAAATCTTCAGGAGCTATCCCGCTAAAGTGTTTGAGTTTGGAGCTTCCTACTTCCCTCAGAGCCATGGCAAATGGGACCATCCATTTCACACAGTCCTCTATCTCACAGAACTCATAACCTGCAACACAAGACGCTCATTTATCTGCCTGAATCAAGACATAATATTTGTCAACACACAAGATTCAAGCCTATAAATGCCAATACCTGAAACTTTCTGCATCAGCTCAGATGAAGAGAAGTGATACAAAGCAGAAGCTGCAAGTATTCCATAGGTATATTCCAAGCAGCCAATATCCAGCACACAGAGATCCAAAAGCTAAAAGACAATAGATGTTGAGTAAGCCTGACAGAAAAACACTTTTCCAGGTAAAACAGCATTTGAAGGAAATCAGTCTCACCTCTGTTATTTGTACAAATATCTGCTGTGGATATTGTGGCAGCATTACTTCATAAAGATCATTTAAATATGCAACTTGCAGGTAAATGTTTAGCCACGATACAACTGTCAGTGGATTTAAGTTCCAATTAAGAGCCTGAAAGAACAGACACACAAAAGATTTCAGTACCAATTTAAGTTCCTAACTTAAACCATGCAAGATGGTTAAACAATCACAAACTCTAATCCCAGCTGGTTAAGACATCTTTAAAACATGCAAATCAAATACTCTCCTGTAGCTCTTCCTGCTGATACAGTCAGGGGACAAATAATTTTGTTAATACACACATACTGGTGGATGCTTTAGATCACTTGTTACCTAAAGAAAACACTGCTTTCTAATTAGTAAGAGAAATTGTGCCTGTTAGCAGCACCTAAGATTAACTGAGAAGCTCTGCTTTTAGTCTGATTATGCTATACACTTTTAAAAACTAATTCCACTTGTAAATATTACCTTCATAATGATCAATTCCATACTGATGATTTCATCCTCTGTACAGGCTCCATCTGTAACATAGGCAAACTGGTGCAACTTTGGTGGATAAATTTCCTGAAAGATAGAAGATCAAGTCTTTAATCTGTGGAATAGGTTGCAACTAGTTTCATGTGTTACTTTTACAAAAAGTAAAGAAATAAACCACTGCTTCAGGCTGCCAAAACAGAAGGGGGAGGGGGGATAGTTCCTTATTCCCCCATTCTAATTCCTGTGCTCTCTGCCTTTAATAGACAGAGATTTCTTGTCCATCATAGCCTTCAACTCTCACTTTGGATGGGTCAGTACAAACCTACATTGTTTGACCATAGCACCACTGTCACTGTATCACAACTGACATCAAGATTATTTTCAAGCATCCTAAAGAAAAGGCCTCTTATCTCTTGCTTAAGAACAGACTGAACATCAGCTCTTTTAAACAACTAAGAACTTAAAAAGCTGTATATTTTAGTAGTTCAAATTGTTCCAATAAATAATAGCCCAGACTGTCATGCAGTAGGTACTCTATTGCAATGAAATTGCAACAAGTGGTCTCTGTGTACAGCAGGCAGCCAAAAATTCCTTTAGCAACCGCAACTAAAGCTTTAGATTTATTCTAACACTGAATTCTCTAATGAGAAAACTAGATAACATCACAGTATAATTTTACCCACTTCTAAAAAAACCAGGAATGTTGAAAACAAAAAAAAAAATCTTTGTTCTGCCTCCCATTTGAAAAAAATGATAGCAAGTAACTCCATAAAGCTTGCCACAATATTTCCAGCATCCAAGAAGTGTGCTGTGTGTCCATTCACATTTTCATGGTAAGTAAAGCTGGAGACACTTACCTCAAGCTTTGCTGCTATGAACAGAGAAGTGACACCAATAAGCTGTAATAGTGTTTTTACAACATCCTGTTGTGTTGCCATAAAGCGATCAAAGAAATCTTGTGCTAAATAAAAAGTTTCTCTATGAAGTTTGTAGGCTTCACAAACCTGGAGAAACAACAGAGATTACAAAGGTCAAGAACAGTGTTAAAAAGTCAAAACTAGATGCTACATATGTATCAAAAAAACCCCTTAAGATAAACATAAAAATTTATATTGGCATTCTACTTCACTGCTGTTGTGAAGTAACATGTTAACTAACTGCAAGAGTTTAACAGTTTCCCTTGACACAAGATGACTGTCATTACAGTAACCTCCAAGAAAAAACCAGATCAGAGTGAAAACCCTTCTAGAAAATGCAAGGACATGTTCCAACAGGGTCAGAACATTAGTTCCTCATTTTTTGCAAAGATCCATCATTCCTATACCTCAAAAGAGAAAATTCTCACAAGCACTTTAAGAACAGGGACTATGCCACCAAGTCACCCAAATAGGGAAACAGACTCAGACACAAGAGGAGCTGTAGCACATTCTGCATGACAAAAACAGATAAAAAGGCTAGGAGATGGATCTGATCTCAGAGCTACCCATCCTACCTCTTACAGTGACTTTTGTAATTATTTGTTCAGCCTTTGTCTGCAGTGTGATCTTAAAAGCTTACCCTGTGATAGGGACAAATTGATTATTGCCCACTATCAATCTCAATGAGTCACAGAATGTATTGACAGTCTGCAAATGATCAGCTCAGTACATCATATATTCTTTAAGTTTGGTGCCATTCATTGACAAAATTTAAGATGAAGACAAGTATCTGGAGCTAAACATGCTCCTGAAGTGCACTCATGACAGTTATTAGTGCACTTCAACAAAAGAACACTTGAAACACTCAGAAGCACAGAAAAGCTTACCTCCATTAGCCAGTCTAGAAGGATGGTTCTCATCTTGGGCTGCAGCTGGGGGTGCCTTTGCATGTAGAATTTATCCCTCACGTAGGTCTCTTCTTTGTTTATCATGTTTTTCCATACATCATCCTTGTTTGCCCAGCTAAAAGAGATCAATGTTTAGTCTTGGATCACGAGACAGGAGGAAGGCAGAGCAGCAGCAGCCCAGCACACTTACCCTAGAGCTGGCAGTGGGGTAGCTCTGGTGGGAACAACGCTCAGGTGGATAAAGCGCGAGTAATCGACACGGACGGGATCGTCGTCTTTGTCCGGAGTGGGAATCAGCATGTGGGCATGCTCGTGGATGTTAGACCAGGACTTCTGTCAAACCAAACACCACATTTCACACTGTGCTTTTTAAAGGAATCATTTTAGCTGTACACAGATAATACTCATAACTTCTGTCACAGTTTCTTGCCAGTGTCTTATCTCTTTGAACTGCACAGAATCACAGAGCAGTAGAGGCTGGAAGGCAACCCTAGGTCTTTTCATCAACGTCCCTGCTCACACAGGGCCACCAAGGGCCAGCTGCCCAGGACCATGACCAGAAGGTTTTAGAATATCTTCAAGAATGGAGAGTCCAGAACAATTTTGGACAACTTGTGCCATGCTTGGCTGCCCTCACAGTAAAAAGTGTTCCACGATATTCACAGGCAACCTCTTCTGCTTCAGTTTGTGTCCATCTCCTTTTGTCCCCTCACACAAACAAGAGCTCAGCTTCATCTTCTTTACATCTTCCCTTCAAATAGTTATAAACAATCGACACAAATCACCACAGACATTTTCTCCAGGCTAAACAGTCCCAGCTTCCTCTTTCCTTATCAGTAAGATGCACTGGTTCCTAAATTACCTTAATGGACCTTTCTGGACTCTTTTTTGAATGCTCAAGTCCCTTTTTTACTGGGGAGCCCACAGCTGGACACAACACTACAGATGTGGCCTCACTTGTGCTGAGTAGAGAAGGTAGAGAGTTTGGAACTAAAGCTGAAGAACATCCACCCTGCTCTTTTGAAGGATCACAAGTGTTTGATGGAAGGATACCCAAGTCAGAACCTCCTACTCTCATGCTGTGTTTTGTTTTTACCAAAAATATATTTGTCCTCAAGTAAAGAACAAGCAGATGGAACTCAAAGACCCAAATATGAGGTCAGGATTTCTGGTCAGGAATATGTAGATAATATGCCTGAAGCCATGCTTTCATGCCTGAAGCCATGCTTTCATGCAAAGCATCTCAGATGGTGAACACAGCAAAAGAGTTTGTAGGATTTTGTACTCATTCATTTAGCAGAGTTAAGATAAAAGCCCAATGCACTTATAACCCAATTTTCAGAATACAGCCAAGTACATGTTAAGCAATTGCTACTAAACTATCAAGCTGATAATTTTATATGTTGAATTCTGCCATGGTCTGTAAACATCAGCTATCCAAAACTTCACCTGGAATGTCCTTTCAACTTTTATTTGGACCAGAACTTAAATCTAGGTTTACTCTTCTACCATCTAACTTTTAAATAGGATCTTGTACACTTCACACAGTGTCCCAGGAAAACACTACTTGATTTGCAGTAGAATACGAAGCCAGCACCAAGTCATCATGCCTAAGCAAATTAAAATTTGGCATTTCTGTTTAATACTGAAGTCAGCCATCTTGCTGCAAATTGATTAGTTCTGCAGCACTAAAAGAACTCCTTAAGAGATTTCTAACATGCTAAAAAAAATAAAAACAAGTTCAGAAGAATCATTAGCTACCATCAAGTAAAACACTATGTGAAACTTTGCCTCTTGCAAAAAAGCTTTCACAGCTGACTTTTGCCATCTTTCTTACATATGACATCACTTTCCAGCAAAATGGCTCCTTCCTGCACCGGTTTCACAAACAGAAACCACTGACTTGATGAAACCAAAACCACATTTCACAGTTCTCTCACAGCTCAGACTGCTTTGCACTTTAAATTACTGACACAAAGATCAAGTCTTTTTTCTTCTTGGGAGTTCTACATGCAAATACAGCATAGCTACATAGCCAGCCATGCCAGGATTTAATTTGGGTGGGGAGGAGCCAAAACAAGGGAATAGTATCCTTATCTTAAAAATTAGACTCCTTACAAACTGAAAGTTCGAATGAAAATATCACATCCGCATTGCTTTAAGTTAATTTTTGTCCTCCCTCAAAACTAGACTTTAGTCACACTTTGTTCTCCAAACTGCACAGCAAGCCCAGCTGCCAACAGCCTTTGGAGAAGTGCTGTCTTATCAGTTAATCAGCAAACAGAAAAGCAGTAGATTATACAGCATCTATTTAAAGGTGGCTACTACACCAGCAGCTTCTGAAGGACAAGAGACTTGCTCACAAAGCTCTCAAAGCAGACACATCACATGCAACAATACTAAAGATATTTCACCACCCTCAATTTTCTATAAGGAAATAGAAATCAAAGTTCAAGAGCCTCTTAGGTGTTTTGAAAAGAAGGGAAAACAAAGTTTTTGACAACATAATGTCACTTAACAAGACATTGGGGAAAAGATGTGAGCAACACTACAAGTACACAGCTCAGCTAGAGACAAGAATGAAACTAATGTGCAGGGCCTCAAAAGAAAGCAGCCTATGGGGAAGGAGACAGGAATTAATTAGTGCGGGTGAGGGAGCACCATAACTCTGGCACACATTTTGGTGGAGAGAATGAGCATATCAATCAGGCTCTTGAGTCTTTAAAACAGATTTAGCAAGACACTCAATCGAAAGCAAGAAACACTATCAAGAAACTGCATTACCTCACACTGCAACTGAAAGGAAACAGGAGCCACGACTGAAAAAAAGAACAGTTTAAGGTGGGGAGGGTAGGAGGAAACCATGAAGAGCTTCCTTTGGGCTTGCACAGAGCCAATCCAAAAGTGAGCACCTGTCAGAAAGCAACAGATGCTACCCAGAATCTGTGCAGCCTAACAGAGGAAACACTACAGTCCTGAGTTCTGAGACAAACAGGAGCTGAAGCAGCACACAAGGAATAACATCAGACAGGAGAACAGCCTCTTCAAATCTGTGTGAAGCCCAACACGAAAGTTTGGTGACTCCCACAGTAATGTTCCAGGTACAGGAGCAACTAATCAGATGCTGATCTCTATCTCAGACCTGAGAACAAAAGACAGACTGGAGGAAAAAAAGCACCTGAGAAGGCTCATTAGGAGGAGAGGTACCAAGAGGGAAGAAGATGAGTGATGAGCCCATTAGAGCACCCAAGCCCATACAGATCCAAACAGAGAAAACCCAGGAGTACAGTGGTGGGGGTCTTTATAAAGCTCAAACATTAGCAGGCCTCAGTTTCCTGGAGCATGTCACCATTCACTGATACACCAAACACTCGTAGAAAATAATCTTTTTGAAGAACTTTCAGGATATGGATCAGACACAAAACAGAGCACTGGGGTTATTGGTTACAGGCCAGGCAGGGCCTTCAGTGAAGAGCACCTAAAAATACAGACTGTTGAAACACTTGTGCACCTCAGTGTGAGCTAGGGGCCACCAGAATGAGCCTCCACTGGCACGCAAGGAGTGCAGCAAGAGGAAGAGAATGACACAGAACTGCATTCAAACAGCAACATCAGAGGTTCTTCAGCATGGAAATCAATGGCAGGGGAACAGGCCTGTTTGTCACCCTTAAAGCAGCACTTTATACCACAGACAATGGTATCACTTCCAAGTCCACAGCCTTAGTTTGCCCATCAGAAATATCAACACCTATAATTCTAGCCACTTTTCACTCATAGGATGCATTACTTTGAAGTACTGAATTTTTCCTTGCCATCAGAAGGGAATTCCAGATTTAGCAAACAGGACAGAAAAGAGCAACTTACACTATTAAGTTGGTCCAATCCTCTTGGGATAGCACAGGAGCTTCTACTCCTTTGAAATGAGTCTAAATGTCCTAATCCAGGTTAGAGCCAAGCCAGTTCTCAACCTGTGTATAGTTTAGACTCCTTTTTCGTAGGCTTTGTTTTGTTTAGTTTTTTTCAATTGAATCTTCAAAAGTTAATCTAGATTAGTAAAAGAACCTTTTTTGAGGCTATTTTCAAAACACTTAAGTGGAACTCTTTGACAATGCTAAAATCAGATTCTGAAAAACATCTAGTAAGAAAGTGATCAAAACTCTTTCCTGAGAGTTTACTCCAGAGTTTACACATGAAAACATTAGCCAGTTTCATCTAAAGAAACTACCTTACAGATTCCATTCTTCACTTTATATGGAGGTGACCATGCAACTTGCATTACAATGACACAGATTATTCTAATCTAGTTAGATGAATTTTATTTTACATGGAGCCTCAGAAGTGTATTCATCCCCACACAGCAGCCAGAATTAGTATGAGAATTGCTAGCAGAATTACAGCAGTGCCTGTTCTCCAAAATCAAACACAGAATTTATGCAATATTCTGCTGTCACAGACCTGATGATATAGCCACCCTTTCATCACATAAAGGGTAACGGCATCCTAATTAAGAACTGAGGCCTTATGTTCCACGGAAGAAAACTAATGAATTGACTATGAAGATGTCATAAAGTGGGATGTGACTCTGATATTTTGCCTTGTGGATAAACTAGTGTCAGTAAACAATTTATTTAATGCAGAAGTCATGTGGCATAGGCTGCAGTGGATTTATAGCTGCCTGCATTTTAGAACTGTCGTGTCTCCACAGAATAACTGTTGCCCTGGCTATCATTCCAGCCTGCTATACTGCTGCTGGAACCGTAAACATATTCTCATTAGTGGTCCATGGCAATTTATATCAGAGAATAGCTTGTGTCACACCATAGACTGAAGAGCTGCTGCTGTGCAGCCAAATGTTAGCTTTTTTAACCAGATCTGGAACAATCTGGCTACTTTGTCACAACAAAAATACCTGATCTATATAGGGAAAGATACATGGGCATGACGTTATTTATTGTTTATAGAATTAAAGGATCAAATTCCACCTGCATCCTATAATGACCTTGAAAAATTCCCAAGAAAGATTTTTAATGCCTATTGCCTAAATTATCTAAGTTTTAGTTTACCTATCCTTCCTGAAGTAACACTGAATGGCTACCAGACCAAGAGCACCAACAAGAATTGGAAGTCTTTATCTGCTTTGAAAGTTTAGGTCAACATATACAAAAGATACCTCAAGTTTCCTTCCACTCTCTTTCTGGAAGACAATAAAATTGGGTCCCCAATGAGATTTTTTAAACAAATACCTTGTTATTATGCAGTAAACATGCACAAGAAGGCCTTGCTCAGTTTAAACAGAACGAATCTTCTGGTGAAGGAGAAAGCTGCAGTGAAGGACAGGCAGCTCTTCCTTGTCAGAAGTGAGAAATTAGTTTAATATACTGTGCAAAAGAAAGACAGAAGGGAAGGAGAGATCCCCTCATTAAATGCTCACCATTTGAGCCCTGCTTAATATGTTGACTGATAACTAGTGTACGCAGTTGCAACAAGCAGAGGCCATTCCAAACAATGATGCCCATCTGTTATGGTAGCACTTCAGTCTTAGAACTTCCAGCTGCCACTTTGGGTTAGATGTGCCACATTATGCACAGCCTGGCCTCCCAAACGAGGACAGGCTGCACACCCTGCCCCTGACTTCTGCACCTTCAGCATCACCCTGGGTGCAGTGACAGGCTGAAGGCTCAGTGACAGGGACTGAGCAGGAGTGCACGTGCCAGGGAAAAATGGGGAATGCACCTATTGCAGAACACAGGCTACTCAAGGTACAAAAGCATCACACTTTCAACATCACACACCACATGGCATTCAACTTTTTAAGTTGGTTCATTCTACATGCCTGGCTAAGAAAGTCAGCAATGGTCACTATCACCTCCACTGCAGGACTGATTTTCACAGGTAGAGTGACTTTATAGAAATATTCCTTTGTTCTACAGAGAAACAAAGCCTGTTTTACCACACCATGAGCATCAAGTATACACTTTCAAGTTCTAACAGGAACCCCTTACTTAGTCTGTCTGATAATTGTCAATGGGAATAGAGCTGATCTAGGAGAAAAAGGGACGCCTTCCTCTTTCCCAGATGACAGAGGAGTAGAGACATGACTTCAAGGAGAACCACCTCAGGAGATGATCCTGTCTGTGCGCTTAAGGAGCACATGTAGAAGCATCAGCACATGACTGTACTTTTGCCCCTCTCTAGAAAAGCAAATGCAGAGTAGGTCTAAAGGCTTGACAGGTGCACCCTTCAACTCAAGGACAGCTGAACTCACTTTAGTATTAACATAACGCTTCAGACCAACACAGGCCTTGTATCTAGGAAAGGCTTCAAAACTACATATATGAAGGGAATTGTTCTGCACACTCCATCAACCAGGGCCAACAGTCCCCCTTGTCCACTGCTATGCAGCATGTGGCAGCAGCATACCTGTTTCACCACGCTGCTGCCATAAATAATGATGTACTGCAAAGTAAGTGCAAGGTTAAATGAGATTACCATATTTACATATAAAACCAATTCAATTACCTGTTTTTCGCACGGCTTTTTTCTAGTCATCTCCATTTTGGTAATTTCTTCATCAGGATCCTGTAAGAACTACAAAAAGCGACATATGATTTCCGGAGCACAAACCGCGGGCCCAGCAGCTGTTGGCCGCAGTGACACCCGCCTGTTCCCGCAGGAGCACAGCCCCGCAGGCCCACCCTGCCCCCGGCCCACCGCGTGGGGCCCGCACCCCAACAAAAGGCGGCGAGGCCGCGGGGGCCCAGCCTGGCGGCGGGGCGGGCGCTGGCCCGCGGGCACCGAGCTGGGCCCGTACTCACCGTGGCCACATCAGCTTTCCTCTTGCGGGCTCGCATGGCGTACTCCGCACCCGCGTCCCCCTTGGCAGGTCCCTTGTCGTCCGCGCAGTCGCTGCGGAGAGAGGAGAAGCTGAGCGAGCGCCGGCCGGGGAGGCTGCCGGGGTGCCCGGCCTGCAGGGCCCCAGGCAGGGCGGGCCCGGCGCACTCACCTCTCCCGGCGCATGGCACCCGCCTTGGCCGGCGGGCCGAGCCGAGCCAAGCCGAACCGAGCGCGGGACGGGGCCGAGCGGGCCCGAGCCGCAGACCCCCCCACAAAGGCCGGCAGAGGCGCGCAACGGGCAGCCCGACCGGCCCCACCGGCTCCCCCCGCCCCGCGGCCGCCCACCGCCCCCTGCCCGCCCGCGCTGCCGCTCACTCACCGCCGCACCGGCCCTCGCCGGCCGGGAGCGGGTGGTCGGCGGGTGCCGGGCCGGTGGGGCAGGGCGGGAGGCGGGCGGGTTCCGCCGGGCGCCTGCTGCCTCACGGCGCGGCCGCTCCCGTCCCTGCGCGCGGCGCGGGCCGCGCCCGGCGGGACATTTAAACGCGCGGCGGCGGCGCGGGGCCGCCTCCCGACCGCGCACGTGGGGCCGCGCGCGGGCCGGGGCGGGGCCGCCGGGGCGCGGGAGCCGCGCGGAGTCCCGCGCGCGGCAGGGGGCGGGGCTGGGGGCGGGGCCTGCGGATCCCGCGCGGAGCGGGGCCGGAGGGGCGGGGCCGGGGCGGGGCTCGGACGCGGAAGCGGCGGGAGCGGCTGTGGCACGTGGGACCGCGCCGGGGTGGGCCGTGCCGAGCCGAGCCGAGCCGAGCCGAGCCGAGCCGAGCCGAGCCGAGCCGAGGGACTGAGGATCCTGTCCAGGACGCAATCCCGGCCCTGGCTCCCAGCCCCGTCCCTGTCCCGGTCCGCGGCGGGAGGCGGGGCCGCCACCATGGCCTGCCCGGCCCGGCTCCGCTCACGCCTTCATTCCCTCCCCGCAGGCCATGCAGCGGCCCGGGCTGTTCGGGCGGCTCAAGGCCGCGGTCGTCGGGATGGTGCACGTGGGAGCGCTGCCAGGTAAGCGGCGGGCGGGCAGCACGGCCGGCGGGACCCGGACCCGGACCGGGTCTGTGTCAGCCCTTAACCGGCTGCGATCCCCCTGGAGGGCTCACTCCTTACCGCCTCCACGGGCCCCTCATTAGGCGCCGTCAGCTTGGGCGCGCCCCGTTTCAAAGGTAAAAAAGGCGGGAAAGTTCCGCACAGGGAGCCGGGCTGAGAAAACGAGGATTTGGGCTCGCTGAGCTCTTGGTTTCAAGCAGCGAGGGTCAGGGAGTTGCACGGATGGGCGGTGGGGTGGGATGGAGGTTGCATAGAGCTCTCCCATGCCCTTAGAGGCAGCGGGAAGCTCAGACAACAGGCGGGATCTGTTCTAGCCTGGCCTCCTGGTCCTTTCCAGGGGCTCAGGGTGGGCAGGGCTGCTCAGGACAGGCACCTTGCCCTCGACAGGCTGATGCCCGGAACTCAGGGTGCCCCAGAAGCAGCCCCAGGCAGTAGGGCCAGCTCACCCTGTGCTGGGAAACCAGGCCAGCTAACAGAGCTGGCACAGGGCTCAGCACAGTCCCCATCTCAGACTCCCACTGCCTGCCCTTAGGGGCCTAAATCTCTGATGAGACTTTGTTCTTCAGGCAAATTCACTGAACTCAACAAAATATGTGTGTATTTCTGTCAGGAAGGTCAGATCCAGTCACCCTTGCAGATTAAGGACAGCTTTAGCTGGTTTTAAACTCACTGTTGTTTAGCATAGGTGTTCTGTGCTGACGCAGAGGTCAGTCTTGCCCCGATACAGGTTGTATTGTGTGGAGCATCATTAATGCAGGATAAATTACAAGTATGTGAATAGCAAGCTAAGAGCAGACCTAGTGCAACAGGGGATTATATATATTATAAATCTAATCCTCAAATTTGGGGATTAGATTTAGGAGCTGAATGGTTACAGCATCTCTGCCAAGTTCAGCTAAGGAAAGAGATGTCACTAAAGCATGTCACAAGGAGATAGGGCAGCCTTTGAACAAATTTGCCCTGTATGTCCCTGTTTCTGTGTGCAATCCCCATGGATGTCTTGGGCAAAGCTGTTACTGTCCATGGGTTTGGTTTGTGCATGCCCTGGGGTAAACAGCATTGTTCTTGCTTGCAGGGACACCAAGAAGTTCTCTCCCACTGACCCAGATCATTGATCAAGCTTGTCAAGAGGCAGAAGTTTACAAGGATGCTGGAGTTGTAAGTTTTGGTTTCTTTCTTCCCATGAGGCCATTGCACAAAACCACTTCTGCATAGCCGGAATTTTAAATTGAGCCTATAGTTCATCAAGAGCATCTTGAAGCTCATAGATTAGAGATGCTTAAATCCATGTTGTTTATTTCAACAGAGGAAGTAGGCCTTCTAGATTACAAAAAAAATCCTAAGATAAGTATCTCCTGCACCCAAAACAATTGAAAAAACTTATATTCAAATTGTACAATTCAGGTTGTTTGAGTTGGATGAATCAAGTCAATTTAAGGAGTTAAAAAAAAAAAGTGGCCAGAAATATGGGCTGTTGCTGGCATTCAAGGTCTGTAGAGTGCTTCATCAATCTAGTCTGACAAGCAACTGTATTTTTAGCTGTGTGCAAGCCTCTGGTTTCCTGAGGTCATGGAGGTGTGCCATGTGCACAGCTGATACACTGCATGCACACCTCAGGAGCCTGGAGGGTGCAGGATCACCCCACAGCTGTGTTTGGAACAAAACAGCACAGATAATTCAAGATCTAAAAAAAAAGAGGCTCAAGCCCTTTTCTGCCCTCTCTAAGCCTCTCTCCAGACCCCCTGGCAGCAAACATGCCTGCTTTGCACGTCCAGAAGAGCAGGCCCAAAAGGCCATTCTCAGCCAGAGGCAAGAGGAGACTGCTGTCAGAATTGCTGTTGGACCTGAAGTGGTGTAGTAATCTTCATAGGTCAGTACATTTTAACAGGGTGTATGTCCTTTTGAAAGGTCAGATATGTTTTAAACATTTCATTACACCTTGTCTTGGAGTGTTGATGTGCTTTTTCTTTCACCTGCCCACAGCATTATGTACATTTTCTGGTGGTGTACTAATGTCCAAGGTTTGAGAATGTCTTCAGTGAGCAAGCAGTCACTCCTCTGAGCTGCTGTTTTCAGGAAAAGTTTATTAACAAGCAGGTTGAAGCATTTTTAATCTATGAATTAGAATGATACTGTACAGACAGAACAAAATTGAATACCATAGAAGATCAAGGTCAAAATGCAAGACAAGACACACAAGGCAGGTTATGGGCAGAGCCCTGGTAAGGCTAAACTAGGAGAGAATGCTGAGAATAGAATCATTAAAAGGATAAACAGCACTGGGGTTAAATGATGGGTAAATGATGGGGTAAAAAGCCTAGTGGGCTTCAGTACCCATGAACCAGATGTGCATGTGTGAGATGTCCACCCAGTTAGAATAGCCCCTGAGTGCAAGTTGAACAGAACAAGGAAGTTTTCTTCCTTTTCATTCCTCCTGAAAGAACAGGTGTGCAATAACTCTGTATTCTGTACTGTGCCTTTATATTTTGTTGTTGCAGTATCACCATGATCTACATCAGCAGAGTGGCAAACACTAATCTCTGCCGTCCTGTGCCAGAGGAAGTGCTTGCACAGATAATCTGTAACTCACAAAGCCATTGCTCCACACTGCAGTGCCTGTTTGTCCATTTCCTTACATAATAATTGCACATTGAAACCTTCAACAGCAGGGGGAAGACCCCAAATACTCCTGAAGATGAAGGAAGATACAGAAGCAGTTACTTCCTGCTGGCATGCACAAAGCTGGAGCAGCTTTCAGATAAGCTTTAAAATCAGTGCTAACAAAAAGTTTAAATTTGGCTTTTATACTTTGTCTTTTCAACAGTAGTACTGAATTCTGCAGTTCCTGCTCTAACTGGTTTACCTTTTCTGCAAGTGCCTTGCAGTCTCTGAACTTGAATAAACCTTTCTGTCAGGAGATATATGAGGTGAATGCAGTCATTTCTCTACACATTTGGACAAATTCAGGACTTAGAGTTGTAATTAACCATTTTCCTATAGAAGTCACAGGAATGCCAATATACTTCCACACCACTCTTCATTCTAAAGGTCTGCACAGTGTTAGGGAATAGAACAGAACAGAGGTAGAGCAATATAAGAAACAAATCTTTTATTAAGGACATAAGTCTCAGATATAATCAGGAGAGCATCCATAACCATCAATAGGATTGCTTAATGCTTTCTGCAATTCAATTCTTTAGTTTTTTTGTGCTACTTTAAGAGAAATGCAAGTTTTCATGAGAGATGCTTTCAGGAGCTTCCCAGCTTTTACACAGAGATCACTGCTGCCAAACTATTCTGGAATGGGAATATATTTGGGTTTCTTGCTCAGTATTCCAAAGGAACTGTTAAGCTGTCTATTTTTCTTGTGGAAGAAGAGCTAGAGAAAGGTTTTTTTTTCCTGTGGATGTTTGTACTGACATGTGGAGGGATAGAATGTAAGAGAATAGTGCAGAAGGTAATCTCACCTGAGGAGTTGCAGCTGTGCTAATTACCAATTAGGAGCAGGCCTGCCCTTGACAGGCCACAGCTGTGTCCAATGAGGGTGAGTGCTAAAAAAGAGTGGGTTAGCTGGGCAAAGAGAGAGTTGGAGCTTGTTGGTTGTGCTGTGAGGAGCTGCCCATGGGAAATTGCAAAGAAGGTATAGAATTTTTGCAATAAGATGACAACACTGACAGTGTCTCTAAATGCTGCCCACGGTAGCTCTTAAAGAGATACATAACTATTTGCTGCTATTTAGATGTTTACAAATTGTCTGAAATTGTTCAAATTGGTGTTAACATTTAAAAATAAAGTACATGGTCTTGCTCATTCCATCTGTATTGCACTTGGAAGTAAATCCTGGTATATTCAGAGTAAGGTGGCTTGTCTGGCACATTCACAGCTTCACATAATAAATATGAAAGATTTGTGATATTAGAGCATAGTAATGAAAACAAGTGAGTGCTCAGTTAGGAAGCCATCTGTGCTCAAAATGTATATGCTTTGTACTTGTGTGTTGCTAAACAATGAAATTCCCTAGACAAGATTTTATAAGCAGCAGGCTATGAGCCATTGTAATCCCTCCAATTTGTACCTGCTTTTCTTTAAGGAAGAGGCAAAATGTATCTATTCAGGTTAACTTTTATTCATGTTATTCAGCCTGGCTGACATTTGTTTTGGAGCTAGCAAATAGAGCACAGTTTCCCACTTGACTGTTAGTTACTGTTCCTAACTGTAGCTACTGGGGTAGATAACATTAAAAACAGTTACTAGTATATGTTTTACATTGGTGTTTTTAAAAAAAGAGTGGGAAGCCTATTGCTCTTATAACTACAGTGATAACTGGAATTCACAATGCTTAGAATTTAATAACAGTGGAGACAGAATAAAGTAATGTTTCTGCATAGGAACATGTAGGTAGCTTTCACTTTGATTACGGATTTTAACATTTCAAATCTCAGCTGTATTACAGGAAAATAAAATAACAGACAGACTACCCACAGCTACCTCCTCTGGCATTTGCAGGAGAACATGAGATAGCAGCTTACTTCTGTTAAGGCAGCAATCTGCTCTGGAGGTGAGTTTTTAAAGAAGTTGCTAAGAGCTGTGCTTACAAACAGCAATTAAATGCTCAGCCAAGGCACCTGATTTCCTTTATAAGGGGCACATGAGGGGTGTGGGGTAATTACTGCCTTTGTTTTAGTCCCCACCTGAGCCTGTATAATAACAGGGATGGTGCCAGGCCTGCTCCCTTTCTGCAGGAAGGATTAGAAGTGCTGAGCTTGGAGAGGTTTGTACTGAGGTGCACATGTTTGCAGGCAAAGCCTTTCTCTGGGGAGAAACACTGGGGTTAAAGTTGCCTGGGAAAGAGTTGTGTTTGGTATACGCTGAGTTAAAACTTATGTAATTGTTACTTCAGTTGTGGTTTGTTACTGTTTCGAGGCTTTCCTGCTGTAATATGTGTGAGTCTGAAGTGTTTTAAGATGTTATTTCTGTAAACAGAATATAGCTAAGGGAATTATTTTTCATGTAGTTAGAGAGCTAATTAAAGGACCTATTTTTCAGTAGCTAACTGTGATACAAAGGGCACTTCATCTGTAGCACTTCAAAAGTCTTTCAAAGTAAAAAGGAAATACATTGCTTGAAAATTACTTATAATAAGGCTATTGCATATAAGCAACACTTAAATTATCTTAACATTCAATGGAAAAGGAGCACAGAAGGCACTTGCAAGAGTTTTATCTCATACTGTCTATGTAAATCCTGCTTTGGAGGATATAATGCAGAAGCTGTTTCCATAGGGTTCTACACCATAAGCTTAAGTTCCAAGAACTTTAATTTAGCATAACTGTTTTCTTTCCCCCATTTTAATTAGCTGTCTGATAGTGCTGAAGTTTGTTTCCTATACATATCAAGTCAGTAAACACAAATCTGTAGTGTTATATTTTTATATAAAATATGAAAGAAAGCTCTGACTTAATGCATCTGTAATTCAGCTTTCTGTATTGCAGAACATATGTTGTTCTCTTTTTAATTAAACAAAGCATAATATGCAAAAGAACAGTCGGATGGTACCAAAAGAATAACACATTATTAAAGTTCTACCAAAAATATTCACTGTAACTGTGGACCTTGAGGCTATAGGAAGAGGCAGTTGCTGAAAAGTGAATATAGTAAATTTAAAGCAGGAGAGAGAACTGTTGCATTCCTCCCATATGCCTGCATTTTGAGTTAGAATTTAATGAGACACTTTTTATGTGTAGTACTATGGCTAGGGGTTTTTATAACTTATTAAATGAATTAATTCATTAATGTAGCTAATGGAATGATTTGCTTTATGCAAATCCAGAGCGGTCAAAGTAGTAGCAAGTTGTGAAAAGCTCAGTTTCATGTGGAATTCTGCCAGCCCATTCTCTTGCCCTTTTTTTTGGCTACTAGTGTGGCTCTTTAGGAGCTGAGCATTTTGAAGCCCCATTCCCAGTTGCCTTTCTTCCTGTTGAGATTGATTCTTGACTGCCTGGAAGCCTGGGGATGCTGTTTTGCAGATGCTGGTTCCTGGCCTTTATGATAACTTGGAGTTTCCTTAATACCCAGATTTTGCTGAAATCTGCCAAGTAGAGCATTTCTGAGCCAAGGGCTTCCAGGCTTTTTGGCCTCAAGGAATTACCTGGTTTTGATGGCTTGTTGCATTTTTTGAATTTGCTTTGTTAAAAGTATTTTACTTCTACATTAGTCCTTTTGCCACATGCAGCTACTGACAACTGTGCATTCTTGCTGAGACTGACTGAATATATTTATATGTAGTGAGAAAAAGAGCCTACAGGGTTTCTCTTTCTGTTGGTACCACAAGGGATTCAGTAGCTGTGCCTCAGATACCAAGACCATTTGGTCATTTTAGGTTTGTTGAAGCAGTCCTAACCTCATTCCAGAAAAAATGACTCAAAATTTTGGGGGTTTTTGTGGTTTTCTTAGCACAGGTTGTCATCTTGGTCATATGGCTACCTCCCATCAGAGGTACAGAAGTGTGGATGTTCCATATTGAACCGGACACACAAAGTCAAGTGCAGGTGTTTTGATGGGTTGCCATGCCTGCTGCTCTTTTGCCTAATTCAGGTTTTCCTGGGCTGGAATTATGTAATTAAATATGTTGGTGAATGGCATCACAGTGCAAAGGTCTGATGTGGAGTGTCATCATGTCAGGTCACCTTTTCCATTAACTGGTCACATCCCATTGCTTTTTAAGTAGCATATCTTTTGTGTATTTAAATACTGAGCTGTGAGTGATTTGGAGAAGGCAGCTGTGCCCTGCTGCATTGAATGTTTGCAGGTTCTGTGCCTGGGCTGACCATGTTGCTCCACTGGATTATTTCCTTCTCACTTTTTCCTATCCTCTGTGTTGGGTGTTCATTTGTGATGTCTGTGCCATAGCCTGTATTAAATGCTGACACTATTTTATATCCTGTCTTATCTTTTACTGCTAGAAGGGCTTCCACACTACAACAAAGATTAGAGAAGTGTCACATATAAAATATTTTTTAAAAGGAAACTTTTTTGTTTCCCCTTCCTGATTCTTTGTGTTATTAAGAACCAAGCTGCTGTGTTTAATCTCTAATTGTATTTTTTCCCAAAAAATGTTCCTTCTATTCTTGTTCAGTTACCATCTCTGTGAAAGGTAAGGCTCTCATTTTAAAGGGTTAAGATGTGTGATAAAACTCCAAAGAGAGCAGAATTTATTTGCTATATATGCAATTAGTTTGTCTATTAAACTTTTTGCATTTTTAGAATTAAACTGTTGAGAAATATCTGGTTTTCTTTTCATCTTCTTACTGCTAATGCAAAATACTAGGCATGGAATAAGTTTCAAGGCTCTACTTTTATTATTAATTCTTAACAAAATTATGTATTATCTGCAGTTGTTGCAAACGTTTTGGTATAGCCTATGCAATGATTAGAAATGTGTGTGGCATCAGGTAATGTACTAATTGTATCAGCAGAGTGTTTTATCATCTGTTGTTTGTGAAGAGTATGTCCATGTGGATGGAGAGGTATAATAGACAATAAATAGCCATATCTTCTTTCCAGTAGTTCTGATTACAAAATGGGGGAAATATCACTAGTTCATATTATGGCATTTGACACTAACAGTCAAACAAAAATTCCTTTATTTATCCAAAGTAACACTTATTTTCTGATATTAATTGAATTGAAAATTGCCCTGATTATCTCAGAGTCCTCTGTTATCCGAACATACTCAATATCCTGTATTCCCCTTGGATAATTGAAGTTTGACTTTACACTATTTTTAATGAGGTATAAGATTTAACTCATTTGCCTATAGTTCACTTTTTAGGATGGATCAAAGGAACCCAAATTGATGAATGTATAATTAAAATCACATTTATTTCTCTCCATGATTTCACTGCAAATACCACGCTGTTGATGAAAGCACTTTTATAAGTGGTTGTGCGCATCAAATGCATCAGCACAACTTGCTGTAGCTAATCCTCCCTCTGAAGGAAGACCTCTACATTTGTGTGTCTCAGAGCACAATAAATAATGGTGAACAGGCCACGTTTGTACTGTGCACTGATATTTGTTCCTCATTCTTTGCCCAGGATGGGGTGATGCTGGAGAACATGCACGATGTGCCGTACACGGTGCGCCCGGGCCCGGAGGTCACCTCAGCCATGGCCGTGCTCGGTGCTGCTGTGAGACAGAACTGTCCCCGTGTCCCTCTGGGTGTCCAGGTGCTCTGTGCTGCCAACCAGCAGGCAATAGCCATTGCCCTGGCTGCAGGTAATGCAAAGGGCTGCTCAGGTATTGCTGTGGCATTCACTCTCCACAAGCTGGCATGGATACTGTGGGAAGCTGACTGTGCCCTGAGACAGCAGCAGTTGGTTTCTGAGAATGATGCCTGCTTGATTAGAGTGGGTGATGCTTGTGCACTGCTTCAGCTGCTAAAGGCTGCCACCACAGCTTTCTAGGTGAAACCTGTCTAAATGTAATCATTAGTTTAAATCTGCTGGTGTCTAAAAACCCCTTTTGGTGTAACTCTTATTTATTTCAGTTATATTATATGTGAGGATAAATTTAACCCATGGGGGTTAAGCATCCTGTTTCAGCATCTCTTTATATGTTGTTGCTGCTACTGTTGTCCATGAAAACTTAAGTTTTCGTTGTCTTTTGTAATGAATGAGTAGAATGAAGCTTTTTATAGAATGAGAAAAATTGAGTGTATAGATAGCCAAAGTACTTAAAATTAAATTGCCTTTGGGGCAATTAAATATAAATTAATGTATCCTTATTGCATGAATCCTAGACTTGGCTAAACTTCCTGCTCTTACTGTTTGCTGAAGCAATTTTAGTTGTTCATATGTAACCCTCCCGGATATAAAGGTATAGGCTGGCTGAATATGGAAAGCCTGTACTTCCTAAATTCACAAAATCAGGGTTAATGCATGTTTTTGCCCAAATTGACTGTCATTATGGTAAGGCTGCACATTTTTGCATGTACAAATTTCACAGAACCAGGTAGAAGATGCTGGTGTTAAGTGAAAACCATGCTTCAGGTACAGTCATGCAGGCTAACCCATCTGCAGTGGCAGTTTTAATTATGCCTAATATGTTCTAAAAGCTTTAAATTCTTGTTAATAGATGTCTTTTGAACTGGCATTTGTTTTGTGAGCTTTAAAATCAGATGTTGCCATTTTCAAAGTATCTAGCCACTTGACAAATTGGGAAAACCTAATTTTTATTGCTGCATTGGAACCTATATGAAAATCTCAAATAAAAATGGTAACAGCAACCAGTTTTAGTTTTTAGAGGCTACTGCATGTGGGCCATTTGAGGTACATAGGTATTTGAAAAAATAGCACATACCCTATTTTTGAAAGCAATCCTTTGAGGAGCAGAAATTCATCACTAAATAAGAGATATGGTCTGGGAACAATGTATTTCTCTTCTTTGCAATTATTAATGAAAGGGAGAATTCCTGGAGGGCTTGGATTTTGCTCAGTTCCACTCCTGTTCTGCACTATTTCCTCTATAACTGTAGAACACCAACCAGGAGGGGCCTGTGTTTAATGCATTTCATTGCACTTCTTTCAAAATCATTGTCTCAAATTCACTGAACAGGGAAGCAAAAAGAAAATCACTTTAAGCAAAACCATAGTAAAATGGGTGCCACTTTGTAGGTAGCAAATGTTGAAACAGCTTTTCTTAGCAACTTAGTGGTGGCTTTAATGTCAATACAGTTTTGATAGGTAGCTATTAACAAAGCAAATCCTGTATGCTCTCACTACAAAAATAATTTGTTGAAGGTGTTCTAGCTAAAAACCATATGTAGCATCTTCTGCCTACTGTACAGTCGTTTCATTTTCCCTGTGGAGATCCCTGTCTTTTGTAGGAATAACTGCTCTTAAGAGAACCACAGAGGGAATTCATAACTGGTCTCTAGGAGGAGGTAATGCTTTTATTTGGTAAAGGGTAGAGGGAAATCCACAGGTCTGCAGTGTGACTAGGAGCTCAGCTAGCTTGAGCAGGGACTGGAGGGTCCTGTGCCTGGGTGAGCCTGGGGCACTCTCCATGATTTAGGGCTCAATTTCTAAGTTTATCTTATCTCAAATTTAGGAAACACTGGTTCAGTTGGGAGGGACTTTAAACAGTCATCTGGTCCAACTGCCCTGTGTACCTGAAGCTGCCCTTTTCCCTTTAAGAATCAATGATTGAAATTCCAGTTCTGGATCAGCCTTCATCAATGATGATGACGCAGTTGATAGCTGATAACTGAGGAGATATCCCAGATCTCTCCATGTGTTTTGCAAACACAGCTTTGCTGTCTGAGCCCATTCCTTTCCCTCCTGCACCAGCAGAGTGGGAATTCACTTGCTATCACCCATGACACTGTTTAGGGTAAGACAGAATCAGGCAGAGCTGTGTGCTGTGGTTTTTGCTGCCCTTGTTAAGTGCCACCATATTAATGCAGTGGTGAGGGGAGGCAGCTCAGCTGAGAACTGCAGCAGGGAGCACCCAGAGGTGCTGTGAAAGGCAGGGAGTGCTGTGGATCCTGCTGGGAGAGCTGCTGGAGACCCTGCCCCTGTGCCTGCAGCCCCTGCTGAGCACGGCAGGAGCTGCTGCAAGACAGTGTCCTGAGAAGTATTTCTGCAGCACAGACACTCTGTGCCTCCAGTGTCAACAGCAGATAAAGTCAGTACTCCTCTGAGAGTTCTGTTTATTAGTTTTCATTGGATATTCCCTATTCTTGTTTTCCAGTGAAACTACAAAATGTGTTGTTCCCATATAAGTCAGAAATGGGACTGCCTATTAACTGTTCAATGGCTGTTACTTTTCCACTTGCCAAATGAGAAAGTAAGCAGTAGTATCATTCTCACAATTTTATGAGCATAAAAATGAATTCATTAGCAGAATCTGATTATGGCTTCATAAAACAGAAGGGTAATGATATGGTACCTGCACCTATTACACTTGGTTAAAAATTGTATTTTCATGGCCTCCAAAAACCCAGAATGAGAGTGCAGCCTTGTTAAAATAAGTACAATCCAATATTTAGCAGAAAGTTTTATATTACTGCACTAAGAAACACAAACCAAACATCAACAAACAAGGTGGCTTCAATAAATGAAATTACTCAATGAATAGCTCCTGTCCCAAGTTAAACCTTGATTGCTGTGTAAGTGTCATGTCTATAGGCTCACCCATAGTTTTATGATTAGAGAAATAATTATACTTATATAACTCTGAATTGTACTGTAAGCTTGGGTGATGTAATGAAGCTATAGCTTTTGTTCCTAGATGTAGAAATCTCAGTTTAGCTATTTGCACTGTGATTATCACCCAGTGTCTACAAGCACCTGCAGTGGTACTTGTGGCACACTCTTGTCTTTGGATCCTGGGAATACTCTGTGCTTTGCACTAATATCAAGGCACAGGACAGCTTGCATTTGATTTGGCATCCATCTGTGATGTTTCTTGTGAGCTGGAGTCTGTGTTGCTAAGCAATGCAGGCTCTTCTCTAGCAGGCGTAAGCTTCTGTTTCTGCAACTTCAGGGCTTTTGGAATGAAACTGGAATTTTAAAATAAACAGACACCTTGTCATTTGGTAAATAAATTTTCAAGATCAGCTATGTTTATAGTTGGAATGTGCTAAGGTAATGCCTCTGTTGCCTAATCAGTTGTGGGTAGGATTGCATTCTTGATGACTGTTTCCACATGCGTTGCTTTCCTCTGAATGATGTCAGCTCTAATTAAATGTGCATCTGACTCCAAAGCTGGAGCAGTAACAGAGCTTCAGAAGGGCTTGGAAGACACCTCCAAAGCAAACTGGAAGAGCAGCAAGACTGCACAAGATGAGTGTAGAGCTTTTGCAAAAATGTGGAAAAGAGGCAGGTTTTAAGTGACAGTTCAAGGCTATGAAAGCCAGGAGAGAAGTGGGGATTGCAATAAGAGAGTCAGAATTAAATCTTGTGCCTCACTGCTGTGGGCTTATTGCTCTGTGGTCCAAGGCTTCAGTCTTACAACAGAGATATTCCAAGGCTGTGGAGGGGGGCTCTGAATGTCAATGACTGGCCCACAGGAAGTAATTACAATTCATAATCTTCCTCTTCAGTATCCATCCCACAAAACCTTCCCAGTGACAAAACTTAATGAATGTGGTGGAACCCATGTTACTAAGGCATGGCAGAATTGATGGCTGGAGTAGAATGGCAAATGTTTGACTCTTCCTAAGCCTTTGGCACAGCTCTAGAAGCAATTTGTTGATGTGGTGCTGTGTAGGAAACACAAGCTATGTTCAGATGGAGTCACATGGGCTGCATATAACATGCTTCAGGCTGTGTTTTCTTGCCTAATTTCCTAAAGAAAGATGACAGTGCTATTCCTCTGTGTCTGTAGCCTGGAAAGGGGGGAAGAGATGGAGTTTAGTGACCCTTTTTGGAGAGAAAACATGTCATTAGAATAACAGAGCTGTGTTCTGACCCACCTACTCCTCTGCATGGCGAATCATGGCAGCAGGCAGGGCAGGGTGTGCAGCTGCCTGTTCTGAGCCACACAGGGACAAACTGAGGGGACAGAAGGGGACCAGGGGCTGAGGGAAAACTGATGAGGTCAGTGGGAGAGATGGGAACTGAAAGCAGTGAGATGGGAAGAAGTCAGAGACAATAGGGGCAAATACAAAGAATGGAAAATATGTGGGGAAGTGAGGTAGGTTAGTCCTAGAGCACATGAAACAATTTGTGTTGGGATCAAATAGGAAGGGCAGTAAGGTGATTTTCATTTGCTTTTAGTGTTTTTCTTTTCCAGTTCTCAGTTTCAGGCTAAAATGTTGCTTTTTGACTGTTTTCAGGTCTTGATTTTATCCGGGCTGAAGGGTTTGTGTTTTCTCATGTGGCTGATGAAGGGATTATAAATGCCTGTGCAGGTGACCTGCTACGATACAGAAAACACATTGGAGCAGACAACATTCAGATTTTTGCTGATATTAAAAAGAAGCATAGGTAAATACAAGCAAAATTTTATGTAAATATGAATGCAATAATGATCTTATATTTTTCTCCATTTCCTGTTTTTTGTTTGTTTTTTTTAATGTCGATTTTCTTCCAGGAAAGTTAATCATATAGAGAGAAGTTTATTATTTAAACACAGACTTGCAGTGCTGTAAGGGAATAAACTTAAAAATAAATTTGCAGCTGTAAGTTTCTTTATCCGTGATGTTTGTAGTTGTTTAACCTTCAGGTTTTCAGTATGCCAGCTATGAAAGCCTTGCATCTGGTATTGAGACTTTTTATGCATGTGTAAATGTCTATTATGTTTAAATAAGTTTTGTTTCTGAAAGTTAGGTATCCAAGGTTATTTTTTAGTTATGAAGGCAGTTGCAATATAAAAGCATCCAAGTGATCATAGTTTGGCATTTTAAAAAGCTCTTCTCTTTCTTCTCCTTCCTGCCAATAATACTGATTCCTGCTACTTAAATCAGTGCTGTCTATGTAAGGGTTATGTTCTATGATTATCAAACAGAAGGAACTTATGACAGATAAATCCAGTTTCTTTTCTGCTTATACTTTATCTTACCTGTCACATGGTACTTTCAGCTATTTAGATGTCACTCTTTGGATTTGTTGTTTTTTTGTTTTGTTTTTTTCCCAGAAGAACTGCTCAAGTGCTATGTATTATACATGCTAAATAACCTAATTAAAATGTTTGTGTGTAGTATGTGAGCAATCATGAGAATAATCAAGTTTGGAAGATCTTAAATATGTAATAAGCAGGTAATAAATTTCAAAAGAGAAAGGAAACAATGCAGTGTGGTGGTCAGACGAAGATTTTCAGGTCCTTTCAGAGCAGTTTCTTTCTGATTATTTTTAACATATATATACAAATGCAAATACACTGCATTAGACTTTCTGTAAATGAAATTGCGTCATGTCATTTTTATTTTTAGTCTTGAGAATTGATGAATTGATATTTGGATTATACTTCCCATTTTTCAAAGAATTGGCATTTAAGAAAGGCAGAGAAGTTTTTGTTTCAGGCTGAAACATAAGCTCAGAAGGAAATGCTGAAGGACTTCTTGGTTGAGCTTTTTGATGTAGAAAAGTGCAGCTGCCACTGAGAGCTGCTATGCTCCTGTTCTTTAAATGAGGAGAAACTGTTCTTGTGCCATCAGCACTCAGCAGTGCAACATGTTTGCCATAGCTGTTGTTTTCTGTTTAAATACAGAAAATCCAACAGTGTTGGATGTTCGACCAGCAATGGCTGGAATTCCTTCCAAGTTTGGGACTACATAAATTAATAGTTACTACTGCAGTAGGTTTCAGACAAAGTGTGTCACCCATACATCAAAGCCTGCTGTTGAACAGCTGGGATGCAGGTGTAATTGATGTTTGTAATTGCTGTGTAAGATGATTCCTGTGGTTAAATCATAGGTATTAACTATACTTTCTGTTATTGGACTTGTGGAGGTTGTTGATTCTGCCCTAGGCAACAGGATCTGATTTATGAATGAGGGCACATCCACAACTCCCACTTGAAGTCAGAGAGCTCTGTGTGCTCAACACTCCTGAAATACAGGTGCTTGACATGTAAGCAGCTGTCTCAATTGACACTTGGTGGTTCACACTTAGCACTCACTCTCTAGAGCCGGGAGACCCGGAGCAATCACCGATCAATGAAGGAAAAGGTTGGCCTTTAACTCCTGCTCGGGTGGCGGTGTCACCTGCCAGTGTGAAGGTGGACACTGCTAAAGCAGCCCCTGGGGGTTCTGCCAGCAGGAGGGTGGGGACACAGGGGTGGGTCCCTGGTGTGTGACGGGCTGTGTCCCTGCAGTGCTCACGCCCTGACGGCCGATGTCAGCGTGGCGCAGACGGCGAGCGCAGCCCAGCTGTTCCTGGCCGACGGCGTGGTGCTCACTGGCACGGCCACCGGGCACCCCACGGACCCCCAGCAGCTGCAAGGTGAGCTGGGGCATCATCCTGGGCACAAGGGAGAGGGCAGCTGCCAGGTGAGGCAGGGCAGCAGGGAGGGAGCAGGAGCCAGGTGAGCCAGGGCATCAGGGAGGGAGCAGGAGCCAGGTGAGCCAGGGCAGCAAGGACAGGGCGGGGGATGCTGGAGACAAGGAACTCTCACTGTGGTATCACCAAAGGGGTATCAGGACAGACAAGGGTGATACAGAAACTCTGTCATCTGAAGGCATGAAAAGGCACTTTATTATTTGAAGACCACAGTTCTTATAGAAAAAAATGGTGAACCTAAGACCTGATTGGCTTTTAGGAATCTTCTCTCACCTATTGGTCAAGAAGGGACAGCTCCTTCTTGTAAACATCTTTGACAAACAAAGATTGCCTGCCAGGTGCAGAGATTGAGATAATAATTGTTTTAATTCTTTCTCTGAGCTTTCTCACAGGTTCCCAGGAAAATCCTGGGAGAGCTGTGTCTCTCTCTGTTCAGAGGTTATGTGATACCACACTGTGGGGTTTGATTTGATCAGAATGATCATATTTGAGTGTTACTTAGATGAGCTGTGGCATGTTTCTATACAACAGTTTGGCAGGGCAAAAATGACAATTATTCCAAGCTTTTATAACACTGAGTGATGCTGAGGCTGAAAGAAAATACTGTTTCATTTGTAAAAAGCCCTAATATAAGAAAAAGCCCCTTTATAACCCTAGAAAACTAGCTATACTAGAACTAGCCATATTAAACTAACTAGCTAACCATAAATCTTTCCATTGAAGAGTTCAGTGTTTTTATGTTTCACAATGAAAATGGAATTCCTGAAAGAAAAGGGACATTTTGATAGGGCAGCATTCCAAACATTAATACCAGGGAAAGTACTACTTGGAAGATTTTCAGAAAGAATACAAATTCATTGGTAGAAAGGAAGATATTAACATCAAAATAATTTTTAAATAGTGTGGACTTTTGTCAAGGGAGACTCATTTGACCTATGAGTTCTGACCTTTGCAGAAGTGCTGTGATTCTTGCTATTTTTATATTAGCATCAGTTTGGGCTGTGTTCATGAAACAGTATTGCTCCCTTGCTAGAATTAAAGTTCTATCATGGGGACATTTAGTTTTCATCACTAGTTTTAATTTAGATCAATGGCTTGGATTTGAATATCTCACTACATAAAATAGAATGTGTATTTTTTTAGGTTTTGCTTTACCCAACACGTTGTAACTTGGTGTGTTTTGAAGTTCCAGTGCACTGTATTGTATTCAACTTAAGTTAGGAGATCAGCATGAAAAACACACTTTACCTGTCAGAGATAACCTGGACCTCAACAGGTTGTATTTATATCTTTTGTGTTGTATTTTTGTATCTTTTGAAACAATGTAAAATCATTCAGTGTTTTCAGGGCTTTATGTATATCACACATGCTTAAGAGCATTTAAAATGAATGTTGAACTTGTCAAAATGGTTCTTATTTCATACATATTAAACTTTTTGCTAAAAAAGATTACAAATTGCTATGCCTCAGTCACCAATCTTCAAAAGAAAATGATGGCTTGGTGTGAACACTGAGCCTCTTGAATTAGCTGGGTCTTTTGGTACAGCAAATCAGAAATTATACAAGTGGAACAGGTGATATTGGAAGCTATCTGTGCCTGCTTTAAAGACTGCAAAATTTTGTTAATCTAGAGATCCATCCCTGTTAATGTCTCCACTGTTATTAATGCAGATAAAATAACTTAAAAATATTTGATATGTCTTTGGGCAAAATTCTAGGTTAAATTCTGCTTTCATGTGTGCACATGCAACCTCCATTGATTTACAGCATCAGAGAGTAAAACCTGACCTGTAGGCCCAGAGGCTTTTTTGTCACAGGACCCCAACCAGACAGAACCATAGCTTCTGCTTTTCTTTCATGTGAACAAACTTGTCAGTCCCTGTCTCTTTCTCTTTTCTGGGTCCAAAGAACAAAATGAATCAGAGTTGGCAGCTGTAATGAAGTACACATTAATTCTGTGTTTGGATTTGTGTTATGAAAGCAGGAGTGTGCAGATCATGGGTTTATTGTACTTAGATCACAGCATTTTGGATGTTAGCAGGCCCTCTCATGAGAAAGATGTCTTAAAACAGGTAAGAGAAGAACTTAAAAATTCCACAGTATAGAAAAATGACAAATTAGGCATATCTATGTCAGGAGATTCTTAAAAGGGATCAGATCTACAGTCTACAAAGTTGGTATTGATGTGAGTGAGATTTTGCATTTCAGGAATTTATGCAGCCTGGCAGTGCTGTATTACAGTGATACAATTGGGCACCTTTCATCACACTGCAAAGCAGCTCTTGAAAGCAAAGCTGAGAGACAGATGAGATTTTTGTCATGTCTCTTTTTCAGCTTTGTTGTGCAGTAATATAGAAGTGGTTTTGTCTTTGTGTGGAATTGATTGATTTGTGATGGGCTGTGGGAAGTGTTTCCCTGTCAAGGCAGAGGTGTGTGTTCAGTCAGGTTTTGTTTGCAGTTTGTGTTGCTGCCTTCTGGAGGCTGGCAGGCTCTGCTCCAGGGCTGCCTGGGCACTCAGGGCACCAGAGGTCAAGGGAGTATGAGGGCTGGAAAATCAGGATTCATGTTGTTAAGGAGCAAGAACTACAGCTGAGCATTTTAAATTCATTAATAAGCCATCTTTTCATCTAAGAGGTTATAGAAGTGCCTGTTTGCTGCCTTGTGGGATATTCTTGGGTTGGATGTGTGATGTGTGAACCCATCAGGTTTTTTCTTTGACTATAACTGTGGAAATACCTGGTTTGCATTCAGTTTGTACTTTGAGTGACCAAAGCTTTGCATAATGACTGCTCAGTTTTCTCTTTGAGCAAAACAAAGTGTCTCACCTGAGTAACCTGTGGAAAACAGCTACATAATGAAATCCAGCAGCTGGCTGTGACTGTCACCTCCTTAATTACTGTTCATAAAAGGGGCCTCAAGACTGGCTCACCCCCTCTCATCTTTTGATGGCCAAAATAGGGACTGCTGCCTGTGTGATACCCTCAGAGACAGAAAAAGTACTGATCACTCACATCTCCTGTTTAAGCCCTAAATTTAATGACAGAGAAAAAGTCCTTTGAATTAAAAACTTAAAATGTGTTAGGAGGGGAGCATTACCATAAACATAGTGTTTTGTATGGTACAGTGATCACTGCAATGAGAAAGCTGTTAGAGAAGAGTAGTCAAGCAAGTTATTGGCACAGTGGTGCTTATTTTTACACCACTCTTTGCCATTGTTTTCAAGCTAGGAGCACTTGGCCTTTATTTCATGAAACTTGAGCATACCATAGTTGAAATGCTTTCATTGTGCTTTGCAACCAAGCACGATTTTATTAAAGACCTGTGTGCAGCTGTGCTGCCACAAGAAAGAGCACAGTGCCCTCTAGTTACAGTCCACTGGAACAGAGAAATCTGTGTAAACTTCAGCATCTTGTTACTGTAACATCACAAAATTGTCTCCTTTTTCTCACTGTGTCAAAAAAAAGCCAGGAAAACAGTGAGATTTGAAGCAGCGCTCCATGTTTAGAGATATTTTGACAGTGACTGAACATTGCCACCCAAAAGCACATCTCACTGCTGTTGCTTTATTTTCTTTTACAGGTTAGAATTTGTATTAGCACAGCCAATAGACAAATCACCTTCTACTAATCAACTTTAGGCCCTGATGTGCTTGGAAAAGACTTAGAAGTAACATCTGTAGCATACTTAATGAGGTAACACATCTCAGTGCACACTGAGCACTCCCTTTGCCATTCTTCACATTGTCATTCTGGATGGATCTGCAGCCCAGGAGATGTGTGTGCAGTCTGTGTGCCACGTGTAGAGCACAGCAGCTCTTGATACCTTCCTGCTTTGGAAGGCTTTGGCTTGTTCTGGAGTTTCTCATCAGTCTCAGGCTTCACTGGGTTTTTCCCTTTGCCCAGCAGGGCTGAGCTGTTGTCTCAGACCCATATGAACTTGCTCTGTTTAATTATTTGGCTCTTTGTTTTTCCTGCTGATGTGAAATAATTATGAAGCAACTCCCTGCTAACGTGCTTTATGCACTTGTAAGAGCAAATGTTGACTTGGAGCCTGGTTGCTCTGGAGATTCAGTCAGGTATTGTCACAAATTTCTGGTCAGATGCACCTTAATTGTGTGCTGGTAGTGATGTAAAGCAGATAGGATAATCCTAAGAGCATATAGATATTATATGAATAAAAATAAAATTTGAAGTAAATATCCTGTTTTTTAGAACAGGATAATCTTAAAATTCTTAAAATTTTAAGTAAATATCCTGTTTTTTAGAACAGAATATTCGTAATAATGCCAAAGTAACTAGAAATTAATTATTTTGTTGTAAGCAGAATGACTTAAGAATATCAAATATGCATAGAAATATGTTTTAATCATGTATATATATGAGCCATTTGATTAGTTATATATTTTCAGGAAGGGCTGTGTTGAATGGTTTTATTTCTGTGTTAAAATCTTTTTAAGAGGGAGTTATTGTTCCTAGATGGAAAAAATGGCAGAGCATGTGACCTAAAAAGAGATTCAAGAACATTTTAATTGATCCCCTTTCTTCAGTGAAGTAGGAAGGTGATAAATAATTAGTCTTCCCTGAAGCATAATTAATAAGTTAGGCTTCTGATGAAACTTCATTTAAACAGTATTTTGAAGCAGACTTTTATTTGTTGCATGTGTGCTTTCCCAGGTTACCTCAAGCTATAACTACCTTGCCATCAGCTTATCACTAATTAAGCCAATTTATATGTTTTTAAAGGTCAGAAATAATGGCTCACAACATTCCTCTAAGGGATGAAGCATCCAGTCCTATGAGTCACTCTTTGGATGGTCAGTTTGACATAAACTGATGAGAAGGCTGCTTAAGTAATTCTTGAGCTGGGCTTTTTTTTCCTCCTCCCAAAGCTCATACTGTATTTTGAGCCTTGTTTTTGTCTGTTTCTCCTCTTGAAACCAGGTGAAAGATCAGATGATCAAGTAACACTGTATATAGGAAAAATAAGAGGCTTTTTTATTCCATTGTCGTTCCTCATACTGATAAAAGACCACTTCTCTATCTGGCTTTTGCTTTCTGGCAAAACTAGCTGAGCTGTCAGTGGTGCCTGCATGATCTCTGCTGTCTTTCATACAAGCAAATGTAGGAAGTATTCCAGACAACAGAATGTAAAAAGTAAGATTTTTTTTTTTCTCTTTAGAGCTAGAGGTGTTTTTTCTAGAGAGCCTGTTTCATTCTGTTGTAGAAGTAATAAATACCACAATCACAAATTTCTTGATACGTTTGTTTTTCTGTTGAAAAACTAAGCAAATTAGAGTCTTTATGAAGAGAGTTTCAAAGACAGGAGTTAACCCTGATTTTGGTTTCCTTCTCCTCAGAGGTTAAGAATGCTGTGAAGATTCCTGTGCTGGTTGGGTCTGGAGTGACTCTGGAGAATGTGAGGAATTACTTGGATGCAGATGCTCTAATAATTGGTTCGTATTTCAAGAAAGGAGGATATTGGGCAAATGCTGTTGATCCTGACCGAGTCAAGAAATTCATGGAACACATAAGTAAACTGAGGGAATGAGTTTGTCAGCAAACACTGTTTGTTTGTGTTTGTTTGTAGAAATGCAATGTGGTAAGTCCTACAGAATTAAAGCACAAATGTGTGGCCAAATGGCAAATAATACCAAATAAAAATGCACATCATCTCCATAACTAGCTGGGAAGCTTGGTGACATACTGCACAATGACCTGCTGCTCTGATGTTTGCTTCTAGGCAGCACATTTCTGTGGTGCTCAAACCCTCCATCAATGCAAAGCCAACTCTGAAATCCTGTGTGAGATACTCTCTCCTGTAAGGTAAATGCTTATGGAGTTTAAGAATTTTTAGAAAATGTTCATCACAGGTGAGCTGAGTTCTGCTTTGCCTTTAAGTACAATAGGATGCCCTAAGTTTACAGCTAAAAGTGTTGTAAATTGGACAAGTTAATTAGCCTTTCAGTTTCCCCATCTGTAAAATGATGATAATAGCACCTACATCACACAGGGGCCATAAGACATAATGAAGGAAAGAATGTACAGCACTTTCATCTCTCTAAATTAAGGGCTTTTTTAAAGTTCAAGATCATTATTTTTTCATTAGAATTGTGCATTTATACAATTGCTACATTTTTGTAATACCACACAAAAATTTAAGATAATTGGGGTATTGATTTACTTACAATACTTATTAGAGAATAAATGTAAATATTTAATTACATTTAAATAGATTTGGAATGTAGTCAAAATGCTTTTGCAGAAACTGGAAATTTTAATAAAGATGTTTTATTTTTCATCAAGCACCTGCAGTTTTGTACCTCTCTAGACTAGTAATAGTGATGTAAAAAACTTCCTTGGAATACACAAGGTATAATTACAATAGAAATCTTTCTACCAATGCCACAGGTAAACATAGATTTTTCTTTTTCATGTAAAATGTAGAGGAAAAATATTACAGTCTCACTGTGTATGTTGTAAGAGAATCCCCTTGAATTTGATCCTTTAGCTCTAAGGAATCTTAAAAGAACCCAAGGAATAGCTGTTATGTCATGGCTGCACAAAATGTGGGCATTTATTTCCATTCCTTGGAACTGGGAGCTCAGTTTGTCCTCTGGGATCTCTCTTTTTCCTTGACATGCACACATCAGGCTTGTGCTGATGCCAATGAAAGTGAAATTGTGGATATCAAAGCAAGTGTACAAACATGGATTTTGTGGCAGCTGGCAGAGCACCCATGCTCCTCTGAACAAGATACATCCTCCTTCCAAAGACAAGATTTTCAAGATACTTAGTTTTGTTAACATAATGGTGATTCCAGAACATCACAGTATGAGACTGTCTTCTCAGGTTTCTTTTTTCTGGACTGGTCTGTTTCCCACATGACTCCCACCAAAAGCAGTGAAATCTCTTTGCTGTGTTGCCCTGCTTGAAAGATATTCTTTAGGTCCTGTGGCAACCATGGCTTTTCTTCCTTTTTCTCCTAAATGCAGTGACACAGCTTCCATGCACAGAAATCCTTTCAGGTGCCTGGTTGTTGTGGTTGACACTGCTTTGTCAAAGTTCACATCTACACAGGCACTTTGAACCTGTGTGGTTGGTGCTTCCCTCAAACCAACAGCTGTGTCCCAACCCCATCCCTGTGGCCTTACAGGGCTCAGGATTCTGCCTGGAACCTAAACCAGCTTGTACCAGCCACATTCAGGGGTGGGGAAGGGAGAATTGAGGTTAATCTTCTTCAGTCCTTGCATCTGCAGCTCACCAGGCTCTTTGTACAGGCAGTTAAAGGATCATGAAGATGCTTTTTGAATTTTTATTCCACACAGCCACAGCATCTTTGCCAGGTAAAGCAATGATCTGGTTTAGTCTTACAATTCCTAGCCTGAGTAATGAATGTTACTTTATGTCCTCTGTATTGTGAAAAACGCCATATTAAAGTAAAATAAATTCATTTAGATACTAGTAATATCAGTCTGCTTAAATCAGTACACATGCTTGATCTTTGTGCATTTTGGACTGTTTTGTTTATATTTCCATACAGCATTGCACAGGAGATGCAGTGAAGGTTGTCCCTACAGGTATGCACTAATACAATTGTTACCAGCTTTGGAAGTTATTTTCAGTAAACCTGTGAGCTTGAAAGGCTGACATGCAAGCAATGAGCTCTAGGACCACAAGGGTAAAAATCTTTAGTCTGCTGGAAACTACAACTGGTATGCTGATAAGGATTGTTCAGTGGTGATAGTTGTTTTCAAAGAAACTGGTGCTTGTTGTCAAAAGTCACATACACCACTGTGAGTATAAGAATTTTGTTTGCCAATGTGTTTCTTGAATTGGTTTCTACTAACTCACATCCTAAAAACTCAGAAGTGCCTGAAACTCAAATGGGTTTCCATCTGAATAAAAGGAGGGGGTAAGTGAGAACTTCCTCAATGCTGTATACAAGGTCCAAAGGCAGTGATGTTATACTCAGTGGTTGTTTAAGACACAAGTTGTTAAACACAGAAGTTGTTTGAAACAGAAGCCTCAGTGTGTTGGTGTAATACTCATAATATTGCAGTGAATACTGTAGACAGCACTTTCACTGCCAGGATTTCATGTAACACATTGTGTGAGGAACACCAGCACCTGTGAAAGGAACAGGTCATAATTTGGGTCTGTATTGTTACATATGAAAGGTAAGTGCAGAATTTAGGGAACAGAAGTAAAGGAGAGCTGATTTTCAAGCCTGAAAATGTAACTGATCACCAAATCTATATCATTCTTTGTGCCAAAAGTATTTGTCTAGCAGCATTAAGCATCTGCTTGCCTGTTTCACACAGATGCTGTAAGTAGAATTTGACCTTTTGTTCAGCAAATGTTTGAGTATTTAACGTGAAAATATTAAGTTATCAGAAAGGCTGACTTTTGGGAAGACTGTTCAATTTTTATACAGCCCAAGTTGTTAAAGTACTTTGGAGCATGAACAACTTCAGAGCAGAACAAAGCAGCCAGTGCTAATGTGTAGAAACTCCAGAAGTAAATAACAGCTGTTCAAGAAGACTTCTATTAAATATGTATTAATTAACTTGAAGTGCATCACTTAAATATGTGAAGAGATTATCTTGTGTTAATTTACATTAAAACACACAGCACTTGTTAGCCTCATTACACCACCCTAAGTATATCCTAAGCTATCACCTCATCTTACACTGAGCGTTTTGTTGGGTGTTGATTGCTTTCGATTTGCCCTTTTAAAATGTCAGATAGTGGCCTCCATTTCTTGTTGGATCTCTTCTTTCTCTCAGGTTTTGCTCTTGCATAGTAACTGTTCTTACTTCTGTCTGTTCTGTGCTGAGCAGAAAGAAAAATAACAATAGGTTGTGAAAATATGATAGTAATTGCCCACCCAGACTTGACAGGTGGATCCTGCTGTTAACCTATGAACCAGCAGAGAATGTAAGTGTCCATTTGTATAGGAAAATTGTTTTATTTGAAGATTCAGTATCACCTTTGGACCAAGAAAGATAAATAGTGAAATGGAGTCTCTTTAGTGAAATTATAGATAAATAAAAGGCAGTGCTAATAACAATGGTCTAAATCAATGTATCAGTTTTCATAAACTCTCATTCCATCCATAAAACAAGTATTTAGGTGGACATAAGTAAAAACCCATCTTCTTTCTATTTTGGTGCTGAAAATATATAAACTTACAATATTTTTAGTGCCATTTTAGCAGCAGATCCAGCTGTTGAGCTGTTCTTTGATCCATTATTTTGACTCCACAGGCTCCCTGATCACAAGTTGGAGTCCAGTTCTTGTTTCTCACACATATCCCAGCACACTCCTCACTGGGGGAGACTGAGGAATGTGAGAACTCGGGCAGGCCCTGGCAGAGCAGGAAGGGCAAATGAAACCAAAATATTTGGCTTTAGCAGAACCTTAAATCCTGGGCAAGTTGCTCCATTGCATGACTCTCCTGGGAGAAGTGAGTGGGGCTTTTTCTCTACTTTCAGCTTGTTTGCAGCCTCCTCAGTTAAGAGTCTGAATTTGCACCTAGGTTGTGTTTCCAAGATTCTCTTTGCTGTATTTGTGTTTAGGGTGACATTTTTCCTTAAGTGAAAGCTGGTTTGCAAGGTAATGATGGCAATATGGGAAATGCTACCTGTAGAGAAATCCAGACTTGGAATTCACAGCCCTTTGGTTCAAGAACAGATTTAGATGCATGTATCTTCAAAAAAAACCTTTAAAGGTGACTTAAATTAAAACTTGACTGTGCCCTGACATCCAGGCAGTGTTTGCTGTGCTGAGGAAGTTGAGTTTAGGAATGGAACTGACTGTGGCTTTTTTCTTGTGCATGTACAGTGCTTATCTCTGTGACCTGAAGGATGTATTTTTCAGAAAGGGTGGAGAACTGGGCTGAGATACTGTTTTTGTGGGCTGACATGCCATGGTGTGTTAGTAGAATTGACCACCCCTGCACTGAAGATGTTTTTCCTTATATCCAACCTAAACCTCCCCTGGTGCAGCCAAACTAAAAGGCCAGGTGGTCTCCAGTGAAATCTTGAGAGTAGTAGATGCTTTTACACCCTAATCTTTAAAAACAGAGAAAATTAAAGGTGGAAAAAAAATCTTTCTGCAATGCCATGAGGAAAGCTTTCACATGAGGTAAAAGGGTTGCAATTCACAACATAATCTGAGTCTTTGCTTACAGTTAGAAGCTTTAGAAGTAGTAGAGCTAAGGAGAGCCTAAGATGTTTCTTGTTAAACACTTAAGGATAGGAAAAGACGTGTGAGGGTAATTATCTTGATTAAAAAAATTGATCATCCTAAATAGGTATTTTTCAAGGTGCTAAAAAGGGATTTTGCTGATTTGGGCTGAAACTACTACTCTCTATCTATGTTTAACTCCTCTCTTTCCTGTCACTCAAATTTTTGTTTCATGAAGTAAATTCAGTGTCAGCCAGCAAGTGTTAGTGTTTTATAACTTCTTTTTTAAAAGGATGTCACTCCTTTAAAAACAAGTGATGAATGAATGAAGGACATTAGTGAATGGGACAGAAATGCTGTTTGATGCAAGGATTAGTGGGCGTTTTGTATATTAAAATGCAATTTCTCCCTCTGTCCTACCACCTGTGCAAAGGGAGATGGAATATTCAGTGTAGAGAGAAGGAGCTGCTGAATTGGTGGGTATTTAGGGCCTTTTTATTACTCAGTGAACAAATTAATTGTAAAAAAAATAAATATATATATCTAAATTTGCCAAATCTGATATGAAACCAAGTGTTCAGGATAGTAGTTGAACTCAATTGTTTGACTTGGTGCCTGGTCACTGTGTTTGATGTGCTATGTCACATTGCTTCAGCAAGAGGCCACAAAACAGAGATCATTGAAATCATGTTTCATACAAATGTAGGAGGAATCCTAAATTCAGCAGTAAACAAAAATGAAAAGGAAGGCAGCACAATAAGGGCAAGAAAAGATGCTTAAGTTTCCCACAGTTCCTGCCTCATTGTTTATTCCAGCTTCCTGTTTTTTCAGTCTGCTTCTCAAGCCTTTCTTGTGCATATACACAGATTATAGTATGCACAAGAATAAGCTGAAGGCAGAAACTGACTTAATGAAGACATTCTTGTGAGAGAGAAAAGATTTTGTTGTCCACAGATGCGCAAAGAAAAACAGAAAAGCAGCTGCCCTTAGAAATGGAGTAAAAGTAGAGCTGAGTGCCACGTCATGGTGCTTTACTCAAAATCTGGTTTGTTCAAAGTCTTTGAGAGCTTCTGTACTGTTGTGCAGGGATGTAACCAAGAGGTGGAACACAAAGCTTTTGTAAGTCTTATGTGTTAGATAATGTCCTGAGCAGGGCTGCCTCTTTGCTAATTTTCAGATGGCAAATAAGGATAAAAGGAAATAGCTTTCATAACTCTGGTATGGGTGACGCTGTTACTATTCAGTTTTGTGTCAAAAACTTCTCTTTCCTTAAGACCAAGCTATTGAGAGAGTCATGTGCTGTCATCCTCTTCTTCAGAGGAGGATTCTGAAGGGCAGAGGTCCTCAGCTCACTAGTTCCCATCTGTGTGGGAAATTAATTTGTCTTTTCTGAAACCTTTGAGGGCAGGTACAGTGTAAATGTGGTAAAAAAAACTGTGTGGCAAATGGGTTGGGAGGTGAGATGGAGCTGAGATATAGCAGTTAAATGAAGGCTTCTGGTCAGTTGGCCTGCAGAGTTAAGGAGCTAGGGATGTTGGTTAGCAACAATTATTAAATTTAAGGAATATCTGCACTACACCCACAAGGCTGTGAGCACTGGCATGTGAGTGAATTGGGCTGCTTTATTCTACTCCTTGTGTTATTTGTTTATCAGCTGAAGCATTTATGAGAGCAAATGCAGCTGGTGGCATTTGGGCTGTGGAAATTACAGTTTGTAATATTCTTCTAACAGTAATTTCAGAGTTTAAAGAATTCTATAACTAATATTTCAGTCATGCACTGAAAACCTTCAAGTTTTAGGATTTTTTTTTTTTTTGCACTACCTTTATCAAATAGCCAAAAATTCTATAGGATTCCTCTGAATCCCTGACCATGGCTGCAGTAGCACACCTAGTGAAATATAGATCAGTGGTCCAGTCTGCTTTGACAACTCCTATGTAACCAAATATAGGAGAAAGAGAAGAGAAAATTTGTAGGGCTGGTAGTGGCTTGTATTTTTCAATAATTTATCAAGATTCGAGAGCACAGATTTCCTTTGGGAAATATTAGTTCTAAGGTTTACAAAGTGCCTCAGTTGTAAATACCCATAAAAATGACAATTTGGTAGGTCATATTTATTCTTAAGCGGGTCAAAGGACATTAGCGTATTCCTACTGCATAAATCTGTCAAGTTCAGAATTTCTTTATGCTCCCAAATCACAAAAGCACCTCCTTACAGTCAAGGAGAAAGCATCACATTATTGCCAATCAAGGACAACAAGCAAGAATATTGATCTCTACCCAATAACTTTTGCCCTGCTCACTAAGTTTTTATTACTGAAACTGGACACATCAAGGGATTGGATTTAATATATACATATAGTGCTGATTTATTATTGGAGGAGAAATATGGTCTGACCTTACTTCTGGCTCAATATTTTAAGACTTATTTTATTCCTTGCGTGGAAGCTTTTTCTACAGACAAAGTGTAAAATTTCCAGCTAGCCCTGAGAGTGCACAAATCTTCAGCTCACAGAGGTACATTGACTTATGGGTGTACAAGCATCCTGCCTTTGGTGGCCTTACAGTCATCAGTCTTGATTTTGGGAGTTTTATGTATGATTTTGGGAGTTTTATGTATGTGAAAGTCTGTACAGGAGGATTGTTACTTCAGAGAGACATCACTAAAGATGACCTTGGGGGGAGAGATGGGGAGATTGAAGGGCACAAAATGTCTGGGTGCTGCTTGCTGAGCCTGGTGTTGGCTTTCTGCTCATCTGTGGAGCTGTGCATGTGAAACCCTTTGTGCAGGGGCTGTTTAGGAGTTTTAGAATGAAGCAGAGGGCCAGCATCCTGCATCTTGGTCTCCTGTTGGTGAAACTTCATATTTTTTGGCTGGTCACTGCAGAGGATTTGGCCTGCTCCACAAATACAGCATCTTTGAACTGTGTCCACAGTGATAGCCATGGCTTAAGGCAGAGGTGGGATCAATCAGCTCCTTTTTGGAAGGGAAGTGCATCTACAAAACTGAGAGTGCTTCACCACAGAATTCTGGAACAGTGTCCATTGGAAGGAGCACCTAGTCTGACCCACCAGCTCAAAGCACATCCACTGACTGCTGCTCAGTGAACAGGTTGTTTGCTCCACTGAACAGGCTGCTCAGGATCTTGTCAGGTTATGAATGCAGGGATGGTGTTTACACAACCTCTCTGGGTAACCTGTTCAGTATTTCAGTGGTCAAGGATAAGCTACTGAGTTAAAAATACAGGCCATGCGAGTCAGCAGGACCAGATATCTGTTTATTTTGCATCCTCAAGAGCAGCCAACTCCCTGTGTAATTATAAGCCCTGCTGGCTTTTTACCTGTCTAGGCAAAAGATATGAGTTTTGATTGCTCTTTGTCCTTTCAAGAGCTGGTCAGCCCTTTCACAGAATAAATGCATGCAGAAGTAGCTGATGGATTTGCTGCTCATGTTCATAATGCTGTGGAGAGAGCTGGAGAGGCCATACCTCACTCTCCATCATTTCCTGACAGAGCAGGCAGAGGGACACATGCTGAATTTCTCCAGACATTTTGTCAAGAGGTTATGTGCAAGGATTACGTGTCTGTGAGGATTTCCAGATGTCAAGTAATCCCAGCACAGGAGCAAATCCTACCATGCCTATAGAGCAAAGCTGACACTCCCTGGAAGTGCCCTGCACGTGGTTTGCACACTGCCACTGCACCTGATGTGGCTGGGGGTCCTGTGCCTGTGCCCTCCTGTGGATTTCCACAAGCACAGCAAATTGGATGTGACCCAAACGTTTTGGATTAACTCTGCATGCTCAGACCATCTGTGCAGCACATGTACCACTGGGCTGGTGGTGCTCTGAGGGTTGGACACAGTGCTTCTACTACACAGCTCCTGGAGGTGCATTTCAGTGTAAGAAGGGTTCAGAACAGGATCATAGCACAATCAGAAACCTTGCTTTTTACTGGGAACTTGTAGGAAGAATTCTGCTATAGGAAGAAGCTGATTTTTAGGATTTATTACAGGTAATTGTTAGTCAGCCTTACCCTGCCTTCAGGGTGCTTTCCTATGGCACAGGTTTCAGGAGGTTTTCAGAAGGCATTTTGATTTTGCATCTGTGTGTCTTGACTAGAACATAATTTCTTCACCAATGGGAATTCAAACCAGAAAGGAAAACAAAAAATGTGGAGTTGAGATGAAAATATGACCCAGGGTATGCATTGTCTACTTCAAGTGTCAGGTGGAAATGCTGAGTTCTGCCAGCTGCCTTTAAAATCACCTCTCAGAATGAAGCCTAGAATGAGAAAGTGACAATGACTTCCATGTCACCTTTTCAGGTAAATACAAAAAGCTGTAGTTGCCAGAGCAGTGATGAATCATGGTTTTCTTCCATCCAAAGAGCCTTGGGCTTTTTCCTCATTCAAACATTTAACTTACTTGCAAGGCTGACAGGAAAGCAGTAGATTTTTTTTTCCAAATATCCATTTGCCTTTCCATTTATCTACTTTGATCTAAAATATAGAACCTGATAGATGCCCTAGGTAAATCAAACATTTTCCGTCTGCCAAAACGGTTTTGCAAATGCTTATTTCATGCCATTACCATTTTTCTGTTTCTAGCAGTAAATCAAAAAGTATCAGCCATTCATCCACTTTAAAAGTAATGCCTTTCCTTAGCATAATTACACATACCCAGTGGAGATCTGTGTGCACAGTAAATCTATTCCTTTAAAAGGTTTCGCCTTAAGTACCACAGTGACATAAATTGGTGAAGCGCAAATTTATTTATTTAAAAGGTTTGTTCTTTTAACTGATGGAGTAACTGTTACACATCCATTGTTTGGGTTGGGTGGGGAGGGCTTTTATTAATGTATCAGATTTAATTTTGCAGCAGATGTTTATGTAGAAAGGTCTCGCTCCTTACAGGACTTGTAGCAATTGATATGCATGTGTAATTTATTCTCATTACAGGTTTATTCTTAACTGCTGTTCAGGGGGTCTTCACTGTATCTCTAGTAGATCCTTGAGAATTAAATAGTTTAATGAATGTAATGAGCAAGCCTGAAAGAAGTACATGTAAAGCAGAATATGGATTTGGGTATTACCTCTCCAAATTTGCAAATAATGTAAGTACAGTATTAAAAGGGAGTGAGAAATTGCCAAAAATAAAAGTCTTCAAGTAATAAATGTCCCGGATGGTATTTTGGCAAAGCAAAGATTAAAAAAATGGATCTTTTCATCATTCTCATTTAAACTTGCTCATCTTTGTAAGTCATGCTTGTAGCTCTCAGGGGTGTCAAACCTAAAGCAGACAAGCCCAGCTGGTGGAAGCCTGGGAGTGAAATGATGAATTTTTTAGCAGATCTGAGTTTATTTTTAGGCTTTATAGAATTATGTTTCATTTCCCTGTGAGTGAAATTGTAGGAAGTAGCTTAGAAGAAAAACAAATTAAGAAACTGCACCAGAACAGCAAAAAATAGCAAAACACTGGACCATAACTACAGTTGAGCACAACATATCCTGATTGCATTTGAAATTGTGGCTACAGTTTAGTCCTGCAAATATTTACATACATGTTCAGTGTAATGCATATGAGAATTCTTGAAGCAAGCAGTAATTCTGAAGAGACAGCAGACTGTGGGTTAGGTTATGGCATGGGGAACTGAACAAAATTTCATGTGGGAATATATTTTCTGTGGATATATTTTCCATGGTGCTGAATGTGGGATTAAAATTCCAGGTGTCTGGATTTTGTTAGGTTATGCAGTAAAAGAAGTATAGAAACATGTTGGGAGAGAGGAGAGTTCATAGGAAGGTTCTGGGTCTGGAATCTTGTTTGGTTAGTGAAGATAATTTCATTAATAAAATCATCATATTCAACCCTATGATTTCCCACTGTCCATTTTTGCTGGCATTACAGAATTGTCAACTTTTTCCTACAGATAAAAAGGAAAAACTGCATTAGTATCCAAGGCAAGTCTGGGAAAATGCCATGGACCTGGGACGAGGAGATGCATATGATAGTTACAGATCTAGCAAGGGCTGGTTTCTGCAGGAAGTTTATCACATGCAGCTACACATCCCATGTCCATTAAGGGTCACACTTTTCAGATTTCATTTTAAGTGAACTTGGCTTTTTGGGGTCTTCTCCAGTACATGGAGTAGATCAGATGTTGCCAGCCATCCTTTTTTCTCAGAGTTGATGGTGGTGCTGCCATGGGGTTTTGCCTGTGACAGAAAGTGGATTAGTAAGTGACAAAGATGCCTCTTTATATTCCATGTCCTAGAATGTGCTCCTGGGAGTGCTGGGCACTGCAACCATCCCCACTGAAACAGCCTCCCCTCTGTTCTGCAGTTGGGAACCAAAGGAGCCACCTTAAAGGGTGGGAGAGTACCTCAGCCTCCAAACTGGCTCAATCTTTGTCTTCCCATGCTGTTTGCATCGATGCTAATCAATGTTAATTATGGTAGTGGGGCTTGTGATGTACTCATTATAAAAGCCATCCTATTTTTCTGTGCTTGTACAGTCTGTCACACAATAGAGCCCTGATTGGGGTTCCCTAGATGCTACAAATAGCAATACAATTTGCCATAATAATGAATATGTGGTTCATGGTGCAAGACTACCAAACTCAGTTCATGGGGCTTAGGAGCATCCCTTGATAATTGTGTTTGCTGTTACCACTGACTATGGCATTCTGGATATGTCTTGGCAGTTGAGGTCTCAGCAGTAAACCAGTTAAGTTTTTGTTACTATTTTAATAGATGCTTCTTCTTAAATTTCCATTTGAGTCTGTGGGTTTTGGTGTAAATACATGCTTGAAGTTAGCTGTGCTTAAAACCTCTTCTGACTGAGCATCCTCACTGTGCTGGGTTCATGATCCCACCACCCCTCCATGCCTGCACTGGTTGCTGTGGGTGCTGAAGGATGGGGGCCAGGGCGTTTCTCTCCCAGGCTGCAGGTAAGAGGTGCAAGAGTAGGGAGGTGCTTTGTCCCAGGTGCTGAGCAGCTGCTGGATGTGTTTGTAACCAGGGTGCCCAGCTCCTGCAGGGGCTGGAGCCCAGAGCTGGGAGCTGATGCTTTCCTTCCTCCCAGAGCTGCAGCCTCCTCCTCTGTTACTGAGAGCTGACACCCAAGAGGTGCAGTCTCCTATGATGAATTTGGTTCAGTCCTACTGTTACCCACACTGGAAATTTCAGCACCATTGTTTATATTAATTAATTTGTATAAATAACTGTTAATAATTTTGTATAAGTAACTGTAAATTTTAATATATTAATTTGTAAACATAACTCACTCTGAGCTACCTTTGTGAGTTTTGGTGACTTATATAGACTCTTCTTTCATTTCAGAGAAAGTTTTCCACAGTGTTCTTGCTTGTTACCTGGTTTGTTATAGATATTGGTCTCATTTTTTCAATTCACATCAGACTGCATGCTTGAATTTTAGTTACTTTCATGCAGTTTAGGTGCAGATTATCTGCCTGACTCTATAAAACTCTAGTTTTCTGCTAGAGTGCTGACCAAGCCTGTGTACAAAAATGTTTTAAATTGTTTAGATGTTGCATTACCTCTCTTGAGTGTGTATGTTGTTTTAAGAGGAATTCAAGTCAGTGGAGAGCTGCTTCTGTGTTTGTAATTAATTTAAAATATTTATTATAGCAGTTAGATTTTTCTCTGCTAATGGTGCTTTACTGAAATTTCATGATCTACAGCACACCCTAGTGATATCTGGAAATCATGAAGTTACACCCAGTCAGTTTTATTTCCTTTGTGGTGAAGCACATCTTAGGGCTCCAATAATCAAAGTCCAGGAAAGTAAATACCTAAATGCCTTTGTGCCCAAAATAGGAAGTGGGTTTATAAAGCAAAAAACAGCCTTAGAAACTGAGACTACAGGCTAGTCCTCTGTGAAAAGAACATCTGTATAATGAGTTCATCTGGCTTGCAATCTGTAATGTTTGACATGTTTAGCAACATGGGGAAAAGCAGCCCAAGGTTATGTGAGAAGAGTGAGAAATATCTCTTGGGTTCCCTGGAACTGGAGAGAGCAACTAGATATAAATAAAAGCACTGTGGAGGAAACCTGCAGGCAGATTCCATAGGTCAGAAGCGTGAATGATCATTTACTCTCTTATAGCCAGAACATTAAAAGTTATGCTGTGTAATTAAATTCCTCCTTTTGCAGGATGTAAAGTCACTTGGTTTTTCAGGTGGTGGTACCTGTATTGAGTGGCCATCAGGCTCCATATGATCCTGCAGAGTTTTGTGCACCTTCCTAACTTTTTAGGCTATTGTCCACTCAGTTCTTCCTGGATTTCTGTATTTCAGTAATTTATTTTCTTCTGATTTGTCTAAACACGGAGACTGTCATGGGTTCTGAATTGGCTACTGTACCCCACAATGGGGTGAGGAGAAAGCAGGTTTTGAGAAGGAATCTGACAAAGAAGTGTAATTAAGTAGTCAAGAAGGAAGGCAAATATTTATTGGAGGTGAAATCAAATAGGTGATGTGTGGATGACACTGAAAGAAACTGAAAGCAGTATGAGCTGCAGCTTGGCTCAGCTGGGAGATCTGATCCCATATCTCTGTTTCATGTACAGTGCATTCCTTGTCTACATCAGGCAAAGCTGAATATGGGGTCCTGCTTTCTGGTTCTCTCACGCATGAGAAATCTGTAAACTTTAGGGAGGGACAGGTTTCCTCTCAGACCTCTGCATTTCACTCCTGTCAGGTAATCCAAACAATAATGGAAATTGGTATTTTGTTTTATGTAAATAAAAACAAAAAGGTTGCAGTAATTTATGGTATTTATTTAAATGACATGCAAATTACTTTGTGAAACTTAGGGGGGAAAGCAGCACAACTGAAACAGCACAATTGTTTCCGAGAACATTCATTTCAAATCCACATACAATATTTCATTCATGCTTAATTATTTCCCCAATGCTAGTCTAAGCATTACTAGTTTCCTTTGTCTTTTTGCTTTTGCATGCAGCATGATTAGCAAAACTGCTTGTGCTCTACCAACTCCTGCACATATGGGGTTTAGCCTCATTGTTCAAGGGGTGGAGCAACAAGCAGTATGAACACTCATGCTGCCAAATTTGGCACACGTGAGCCCTCCAAAGTATACAGATAGCACCAGTTTCATTTAAATCCCTGTCTATATTTTGCATTGCTACCATAATGGCAGCTCCATTGTCTGGGTGTATTATTTGAAGCAGCTTTTCTCCCATTGTTTGTGCACTGTAATCCTGGAGGTTTCTGTAGTCGTCGTGAGCAGCTTACGTGAAAAAAATCCTTTAGCTTGCAGTGAACCTGCTGGCAAAGGAACAGGCCATGACTAAAGCATGAGACCTGTGATCTTTCTGAAGAAAATCTCTTCAGTAGATTGCATAATTTCTTGTTTTCATGAGACCCTGTTCTCAGGTTTGGACTCAGTATTTCCTTTTGTCACCTCTGAGGCATGATGGGAGTATCAGCTGAAAGAAAAAGAGCAGTGATGCTAGCTGTGGATGTGTACCCTACCAACATTTTATACACATCTCAAATACTAGCAAAGAGACACAGCTCCTGTTTGTCAGAAATTTAGGACAGTTGTTTATTCTAACTACAGCAAAGTCTTGCCCTTTTATTCTTCCATGGTATTGATTGAATTGGCACATCCTGCTGTGAGTCTTTCCAACAGACTTTGAAAACTTTATTCTTCCCTAAGCAGACAAGCATTAAGAATTTCCTGGAACTTATCGTAGAGAAAGGGAAAGAACTGGGCAGCTCTTTCTAGCCTGGGCAGTGCCCTCTCCTCCAGTGGTGCTTGCCTCTCATGACTGTGTATGCACACACTGTTGTCTATAAAGCTATTCAGAATTAGCTGTTCTTTACAAATTATGCCCTTTACTGGTTTTGCATGTACATAATTTTACTCCTGACACAGTCATATGTGACATTTTTAAAGCAGTGGCTCCCCAGATTAGGGCTGCAGAATGCCAGCAAAAGGTCCTTTTATAATTTGCAAAGTTTCCAGTTCATTTTGTTTCCAAAGTCTAGCTCATGTTAGAGGACAATAAAAATGTTATATAAACAATGCCCTACTCTTCATTTAGCTCAGTTCTTCAGAGAACCCTGCTGCAGCCACATGGGCATTATGTGATCCCAAAGGGTGACACCTTTGTGCTTGCATGTGACACGGAGGGATGACCCAGGAGACAGCATTGAAATCTGCTAAACTTTGCATCTGAAAATCCCATTTTATATTTGAGCATTTGCAGTGAGTTCTGGAAGCTTCAAATCTGGTCCATCATTGTAGAGAGTAATTCAAATTCACATTTTCATCTTTTTGCCTCCAACTTACCATGATAAAAGAAAATCAGGTAATGTACTCTGTACAAGCTGGCCTCTTTCACTCTACTGCCCAGCTGCCTGCAGCTTCCCCTCCTGCCTGCCACATTATCAGAACTCAAATCCAGGAGTGCTGGAGAGAATGATTCTGTGTTCCTTTGGAAAACTGGGGCTCTCATTCAGCACCTCTGGAGTGGGTGTAAGGTTGGAAGTGAAGTCAGCCAAGGACTCTTGGCTCTGGTGGGATTGAAATCAGCTTTTTAAGCTTACAGCATGTGTCCAAAGTAATGTGTGTTGGGGGCCAGAAATACACTCATTACTGTTCTCAGACTCCAGAAGCACCAGTGCACATCTCACCCCACTGAATAGTACCAAGCATGGAAATGTATTGCTGATGTTATTCCAGACACCTTCAAATGTTATCCATCCTTGATACTCAAGTGTTTTGTTCCTTAGCTGAATGTACAATAGGCATTTTAGATCTGATTTTGATGTTTGTCTACTTTATGTGTGTCCTTTAATTAGTTTTGACAAAAGCTCAGGTGCACTATTTTAGACACACTGCAAGAGTGCTGTAGGAGATGGGGATTTTTTTTAGCTCCTCTCTGGTATTTTGTGTAGCTATTTTAACCTGTTTTTTATTTCCACATCAATGGTCGTCCATGCTATAACCTATAAACATGTAAGCTAATTTCAGGACACTGACTTTTACATTCAGATTGCTGTAGCTTTTTTCTGAAAAGGTCACAAAATGACTATACCAGTAAACACAATTAGTGAATTAGGTTGCTGAGGAAGTAAAAACCAGCATAAATGACTACTGTAAAAGAGGCTAAAAGAGCAGGAGATAGGTTATTCCATTTACAGGTAAGAGCCTAAAGTGCCTTTTACAGCTTGCTTAGATAATGCTAGCTAGCAATGTGTGCTCTGTTCTGAAGCACCAGCCTGTATTTTTGGATCATCTTTCAAGACTGAGAGGATATAAGGCAATTAATAGTGTTTTGTGACCTTCTGCACCAGTAGTCCATCTTTTTGGCATTGAAACTGATTTTGCCCAACTTGGCATTTTATCACCTAGGAGTATATGGGGAGATCAAAGAGACACCTTCTACAGCAGCAGTGGAATGATTTACTTCTGTCACACTGTTCCTCAAATTCACCATTTCTTACAAGCTGATGAGGCAAACCTCTTCTTTGCTTAATATCACATAAGGTACATTGTGATATTAAGGCTGTGAAGAGGCAGATGTTCTATAGCTTCACTTCATATGCAAAAACCTGTTATTCTTTATTTGCATTCAATTAGAAGTCAGACCCCAATGAATATCTAGTGTAGGAAATGGGGAAAAGATTTGCCATCAAGCATATGCTTTGCTTGTAGTGGATCTCAGTAACCTGCTATTGTGTCCTCCTGCAGTGATTTGGTCATTTCTACTGTATTATTTACCTCTTCCAGCTCAGGGGTAAAGACTGTTAACAGGTGACAACTGGAGTTATGTTCCTGCTTTTAGAAATGTTGCCTTTTCTCATTCCTTTTAAAAAGCCATTCTGCAGTTACAAATTTCCCTTAGTAAGTAGCTCTGTTTAAGGATTTAAATGCTGTAGCATTACTTCCACATTCATTTTCTTTTTTGATAGTTGCCTTGTTTGATCCTGTGAAGGCTCACCATTCTCCTGGCAATCCTGAGTATAATATGAGGAGCTCAGAAGTTATAAAACCGTTGTGTTGTCAAGAGGGAAGGTTCAAATGATCACTGTAGTAGGAAGCAGAAGTGGCAGACTCTTCCAGAACAGCTGCTGTGATTGCTGTGACCCTGTAGGAGCACACATACCAGGATATTACAGTACCTAGGAGAGATGGAGGTTTTCTGGAGCCTGAGACATTGGAGACAGGGATAAGCAAAGCAGCTTTTCATCACTGCAGCACAGGGTTTTCCAGCCTTTGGTGGAAACAACAGGAATCTCATACCCTCCCAAACTGGGATGTGATTAGAAACTTGCTTTGTTACAACCTCCATCCCCTTTCTTCTCTGTGGCCCACTCCCACCACATGTTCTGGAGAACACATGACATTTCTTGCTTTTTCCTCTTTTCTCTTTGCTTTGATCTAACATTAAATTAAACCATCCTCACCCATATCCATTGACACTAAAGGAAAACCTTGAGAGTATTTTTAGGTGCTCTGCAGACTTAGACAAACAGATCACTATTACTTCATGCATGCCTCGAGTTTGGAATGGTTCTTTGTCCTACCATTGTGATGATAAAAAATTTCAAGACTTTTAAGGGAAAAAAAAAAGCACAACTAGATGAAATGATGAAACTAATTTTGTCACATACAGTTGCCTAATCCTCATGTTTTCTCTGGGATTCTCTAGCATGGAATTAAATGTAGAGAAACAACATTTTTTCTGTGCAACAAGATTGTCTCATCTTGGAAAAAAAAATAGTATCTGTCAGGGTTTCCTGTGAAGGTAATAGGTGTTTCAGATAATTGGATCAGGTGTCTCTGGACAGTTTCTCCAGACTGAGCCTGCTTCCTATGAGCATTTCCCAAGATGTACTAAAGGACAGGCTGCAAGCCAGAGTGAATCATTGTTTTGGTAGCAACAGCCTCTCTGCAGCTGAAACCATTTGTGGTGCCCCTTGGCCTATCTCTCAGTATGTCAAAAGCTGTGCAAACCTGAGGCTGAAGACACAATGAAGTGCTTGCAGTCATTTTGGGTTCTGTTCCATGTTAGGGAAGCCCTTGACAGAAATCTGCCAAGAGGCTCTTCAAACCAGAATGCCAGTGCACCACTGCTGTGGTTGATTTCTGATGCCTGCTTTTGACACATAATGAGGATTTTTGGGGGTAAAAGGGTGGCTTTTATCTTGATTTTTAAAAGCATGGAGATCCTAGCAACCTGAAGAGGAAAAAGATATAAAACATCCTGATACAGGAAATGAAATAGTGAATCAATGCTGATAAAAGGGATGGGGGAAGAGCAATGACATCTAATATTTATTAAGAGCCCAGCTCACTGCAGTGAATAGGGAATAACAGAATGGGTCGGGTTGGAAGGGAACACAGTGGCCCACGTCCCTGCTGCAGCAGGGCCATCCCAGAGCACATGGCCCAGGATTGTGCCCAGGATTGTTGTGGAATGTCCCTAGTAAGGGAGACCCCACACCCTCTGTGGGCAGCCTGTTCAGTGCTCAGTCACTGCACAGGAAAGTTCCTCCACATCAGTTCCTGTCTGACTCTCTTTTTCCATTGCTGAGACCCTGGTCTGTGCTCTGATACCTCCCTTTGGACACTGACAGGGATGAGGTCACTTCTCTAGACTGAGCAGGCCCGATTCCCTCAGCCCTTCCTTCTAAGAGAGATGTTCCAGTCCCTAAATAGAGAATACAGTGAGATTGTTGACAGGATCGGATGTGCAGCAGAACTGCCTTGAGCTGCTCTAACTCCACCAGCTCCTAGAATTAAAAAGCACTCGAACGTCTGTCCCCGGAGCAAAGCTGTCCCTGCGTGTGCTCAGGAGGCCCTTCCCGAGGGGCAGGCGCGGAGCTGCGGCGTGCCCGCATCCGTGAGAGGAGCTGCGGGCTCTGCCGAGCTGCGGCTGCCGCCAGATGGAGCCGCGGGGCAGCGGGACCTGGGCGCGGAAAGCCCGAACCAGCGCCGGGATCCAGCCCGAGCCCGCCGAGCGACAGCTGGGCTGGCACACGGGCATGGGTGAGTGCTCACCCAGGGGAGCAACAGGCTGACTCCATCAGGTCCTGGCTGGGAACCGCGGACGCAATCGTATCTTAACCCAGAGGATGCAACAACCAGATTCCCGTTAACTAGATGCCTGTAAAAAACCAGATTCCCTCAAAGAACCAGATTCCCATTAGTCAGATTCCCTTAAAGAACCAGATTTCCGTTAACCAGATTCCCTCAAAGAACCAGATTCTCTCAAATAATCAGATTGCAGGATCCCAGTTGCTGGCAGCTTTAGTTTTGGAGAAATCCAGCAAAGTTTGCAAATTTCTCGCCTGGCACTCCACTGTCTACCAGGGCGGGTAGCCGCTAACAGAAGCCATTTTCCATGGGAAAAAGAAGTAATTTCTTCAGGGTCTGGGTATCAGCACAGATGTGGTGTTTGGGGCTTTAAGGACGTGCAGGGTCCTACTTGCTGGCAGCTTTAGTTTTGGAGAAATCCAGCGAAGTTTGCAAATTTCTAGCTTGGCACCACATGGTCTGCCAGTGCGAGAGGCCGCAGAGGTAATTTTCCATGGAAAAAAGTCATTTCCCCAGGGTTAACCAGATTCCCTTAAAGAACCAGATTCCTGTAAAGAACCAGATTCTCATAAACAACCACATTCCCGTAAACCAGATTCCCCGCTGACTGCAGCTGAGTCAGAGATTGCATAAGGCTGTAGTGTGATTACACCAGCATGGACAGTGTTAAAGAATATATAACAGTTCTCTTACATCTTGATTTTAGTAATTTTCACCATACTAAAAACCAGACCTAGTAAATACCCACTGATGTAGCCCTAATAACCCGTGTGTATTTTTAACTGGAGTAGTGAAGTAATGATTCCATTTGGCATAGTGATAAAAATTCCCTCCTTTGAGGGTTGGCAGACTTCATTGCTTTTAATTTTGCCCCTTGGAAAGCTGCTTGCAGCTGGAATTTGGGGTGTAACTTTTTAAAATGTAGATGGCATTTAGGTTCTTTGCTCATTTTAGGAATTACATTTGTGTTTTACGTCCAAATCATAAAAATCAAGAGCATCAGTAGACCTGTAACATTTTGAGTTGTTACACAGAGAGTTATTTTATGTGATCATATAAAGCATGGGGAGGTTAAAAAGTCCCCAGTGAAGCTGCAGGAAAGGGACAAAAATTGTGAGTTATACTTCTCCTTCATTTTCTCATCCTGCATTTTCAATTTCTGAACAAGGAACTGATGGAAGATGGTTTATCTTAAATCAGAAATGAAATCATAATGAAGGCTTAGTTTACAAAGCCAAAAACCTCTATTATTAAACCATTCTTGAGGAAATGGCAGCATTTTTAACATTTGGCAGTAACTTTTCCAAGACTGTACTGGTATTAGGAGCCAGTGTGGTATTTCAGGAGCCATATGTGACACAGCTGTTTTCATGCTTGTTTGATTGCTCCTGGTGCTCTATCAGACTAGCACACTGCATTTTACTGAGCTGGTGGCTGACACAAACCTGGATGACAAGCATGTAAAAATATAATGAGACTAAATTCTCGGAGTAGGGCCAGGCACCATTCTGTGGCAGGCAGCCCCTTTCCTCCTCCTTCATCCCAGAGGATGGGACTGGGATGTTGTGTTCCACAAGCATGTTCCTACAATCATAGCATCATAGAATGGTTTGGCTTAGAAGGAGACCTTGAGGAACATCTTGTTCCAACCCCCTGCCAGGGCAGGGACACCTTCCACACTCCCACACTGCTCCAACCCCATCCAGGCTGGCCTTGGACACTTCCAGGATGGGGCAACCACAATGCCTGTCCTTCCCTATTCCTCACCACAACCCAAGAAATTTATCTTAATGAAAGCAATGAGAGGGAAGTGCCTTTACAAACAAATGTTGGGCCTGCCAGTAGATTAAGCCAGATATTGACTGGTGAAAGAAGCAATGAGGGGAACCAAAAATTCCAGAATTCCACTAATTGACACAGACAGCTGCTCACCCAAGGCTGTGGTAAATTCCTGGACTTACAGAAAAAGAGCAGGATACACGTTAGAAGAGGCTCTGTATTAGGCGATTTGGGAAGTCTGTACCTCTCAAGTACTTCAGCCACTGGGGAAAGAGAGGGGGAAATGCAGTTGGGAAATCAGGATAAAAAGGAGGCTGCAATCATCTAGCAATTTCAGAGACCCCATGGGAAATGCTCCATGGCCTCTCCCTTTATTCAAAAAAAGCTACAGAGCTTTACTTACTCCTCTGTCTCCTTTTTGGACATAAGCCTTTGGCACCATGAATTAATTTCCTGGCACTAATCTATATTCTAAACCTACTGTCAGTGTGAACCCATTCCCACTTGTCCTGTCACTACATGCTGTACTGAGCAGCCTTGCCGCATCTTTCCTCCAAGTTCCCTGCAGGCCCTGGAAGGCCAGTGCGGTCACCCCAAAGCTCCTCTTCCCCACGCTGAACAACCCCAGCTCTCCCGGCCTTCTCTCGCAGGCGGGGCGCTCCATCGCTCTGACCGCCCTGCTGCCTGCTCCGGGCCCGGCACAGCGTGTGGCGCCCCGCACACAGCCCGTGTTCGGCCGGGCCGCGCTGCCAGCCCGGGGGCAGCACTCGGCGGCGGAGCAGGCTGGGAGGGCCCGAGGCCGCGGCGGAGAGCGCGGGCCCTGCCGCCCAGGCCGGGCGTTCCGCGGCCGGCAGAGCTGAGGGCGGGCCGGACCCGACGCCCGGGCAGGGCGTTCCGCGGCTGACAGAGCTGAGGCCGGGCCGGACCCGGCGCCCCGCGGTGAGGTGAGGGCGGGCCGGGCCGGGCGCTCGGCGGGGCCCCTCCTCCGGCGCCGTTGCTGTTTCGTGCCCGGCCGGCGGAGAGCCGGGCGCTGCAGGCGCAGGTAGGCGGGGGAGAGAGGGGAGGAGGGAAGGAGGGAAGGAAGGAGTGGTGTGGCGTGGCGTGGCGTGGCGGAGCGCGGCGCTGGCTCTGTCCGTGAGGGCCCCGCGCCCCGGGCAGCGCCATCGGCCCGCGGGGTTCGCGAGTGCGGCCGCCGGGGCCGCGCTGCCCGGGGAGGGAGCGCCGGGGGAGCCGCCCCAGCGCCTGCGGCCAGGCCCGGAGCTCGACCTGGACCTGGACCTGGACCTGGGGCCGTGGTTCGGTGCGGCTCTAATGCCTCTAAAGACCTTCAGGCCCCACTGAAGTCCCCTTGCGCTGCACAGAATTCCCGAGTCATGGTGAGAAGGGAGCTCTGAGATCGCCCAGCCCAAGCAGGGCCACCCCGAGCAGGTGACACAGAAACGCTTCTAGGTGGGTTTTGAATGAGCGTGTCACTCCTCATTGCGGCTGGAGCAATGCTTCAGCAACAGTAAACCTGAAATTGACAGGGAAATAAATAAAGGAATAGCTATAGTGTAATTAAATTTCAGCTATTTCAAAGGATTTATAATTACATTTTATGCTCAGCCTATTTTAGTCATAACATTTTTAATAAATTTTAAAGCATTCAGAACATGTTGATTAATGAGATGAAGTTCTATGTTTTTGCAATGAGTCAGGGAAAACATCTTTAATTTTCAGGCTTAGTTCAGATTTTGAAGATATCGCTGCTGTGTGCTGTGCTAAGTACCTCTACAGTGGAACAGCTCTGCTATTTGTGTTTCTGACTGTCAGCTCTTTCCTCTTTCTTAACTGAAAGTCACATTATTGGCTTCAGTATCAGCTAGCTGATGAAAGCAACCTGTAACTTTTCTGAGCACAGCCTTCAAAATGGAGAAACTGGCTAGGAAATGTGGGGAAAGAATAGCTCTTAGTTTATTAATTAGAAGGACAATGAATGAGGTCTATAAAAATTCAAGGGCAGAAGGAGTTATGGCCATTCTTTCACAGATGCTTTGTAATTTAGCAGACCAGGTAAGCTGGGTATTCTAAGTGCCTAGACAGGTTAGGTGCCAAATTTCCTTTTATCTCAGTGGAATGAGATCATTCCCACTGAATATTTAGCTGCATTTTTAGGCATCTAAAAACCTTGTAAAATCAGCTTCTAGGTCCCTACAAGTAGTTTGCTCATCTAATGAGTGAATTTATTACCTCTTGTGTTAAATAAACCTATTAAGTGCTTTCATTATATTACATGCTTTGATAAATACACAGAAGCAAAGCAATGCTCTTAAGGCCTTAAGTTCTTGCAAAACTGTATTAAAAACCTCTTTTGTGCATTTCAATTGAATTCATGTTGTCTAGCAAAGACAAGAGTTTCTTACCATCTCAGATAATTGAAACTGAAAGAAATTTGAGTAAATATATAGTCAGTAGCTTATTATTACAGTAAATATTTGTAAATATAGTGAATTCTCGTGGTTAGGAAAGCAGAGGATCAGATTCTGAGGTGAGAATGGCAGTAAGCATATTTTAACTGTTATGCCACCAAGCAGGAGTTAATCCTATCTTAGCAAAATAAATGAAAATAGTAAATGCAGAGCAGGTTCAAAACTGGTAAATTTACTGGCTGCTGATGCCAGTCATGATTTATATCAAACAGGCCCCTGCTTTGCAGGTTCCAAGTACTAAACCAAGCTTTAAAGGCAGGATATTGAGAAAGTGATGGTTTAGGAGACAAATGCTGCTGGTGCTCACAGGATGTGTAGGCACCAGTGATGAGATAGACCTCCCTGGCAGATGGACTCAGTATCTTGAATCCCTGTCTGTCCACCAACTGTTATTGAAATTATTGATGGACTTCTGGCCTGTTCAGTCCATCAGGTGATGTTGTCGTGCACACTGGTGTTTGTGAAGTTGTGTTCTTCAGTCTGTCTGAGTGTCTGAGTACCTTGTGTTTGGATTGCTCTAGTGTTGTTCTCATATTTCTTATGAAAGGTTGCAGTTCACAGAGAGCTGTTGCTGTAGAGTTGAGAGAGAAGGAAGGAATTGTCCCCTCACATTCTTGTTCATCACCATCTGGTGTCCACCATGATACGGACAGGCACAGGTAAGAACACTTATCTCTGTATCTTCCCAGTGGGTTTGGAATGTGCTGTGTGGGTGGGATTTTGTGCTGTGCATGTGCACGTGGCAGAGATGTTCCCTCAGTTCCCTCCATGAGAAGCTGCAAGGAGCAGTGAGGATGGCTCCGTGGTGGGGCAGGCTGCTGGGTGCTGCTGGGGATGTCTGCTGTGTGGGCATTTGGGAAGAGGCTCATTTTTCTCTCAGTGGGATAGTGAGTGCAGGGATAGAAGGGCTTTTGCTTGTCTGAGGTCATCATTTGGTGAAGGGGGAAGTAGGCTGATGAGATGGGAATGTTAACCTGGGAACAGCTGAAATGGGGTTCACACCACTGAGTTACCCTGGAACCCTCTTCAATTCTTTGTTGTAGCAGGACTTTCAGTGAGCTGGGTATGATGTTGTTTCAACTCTTTCTATGGCATTTTTCTTCTTAAGAAAACCTGCTGGCTGTAGGTTCAAAGTTGAGATGCTGGAACATGATCTCTTTGCATAGGGAGAGCAGGAGCATTGCTCACTTTGTTCTCCTGTCCTTGGGCTGAAAGTGAGCAAGGGAGCATCAAGTGAAGTACAGAATCTAAGACTGGGGATGAGTATTTGGGGAAAGTATTGCACACACACTGGGATAAGAGGTTTTCTAGGCTCTGAAAAAACTCCAAATGCTCATCTGTTCTATATGCTGACATTACATGTACAACAAGAAATCTGCAACTTGTGTAGATGTGCTTTTATTTTTAATCCCATCGAATACTTTTTGTTTGTTTTTAATTATCCCTGGAAGCCCTTTGCTCACCTGGTGTGCAGAGTGGGAAGGGTTTCTGCGGTGAGCAGCAGCAGCAAGTGGATGAGGTGGAGAAGTTGTGGTCTCAGAGTGCTTGTTCTCAGGGAGAGGTCTCTGTCCCTTGCTGAGGACATGGGACAGCATTTCACAAGCTGGGGCCCTGTGTCTCTGCTTGCTCCTTTGTGAGACTCTGCTGGCATCTGTGCTCTGAGTCCTGACTGCCTTCTCCATCCAGCCCTACCTTTCTGCTGGCCTGGCTCCAGAGCAGCTGAGCACTACCTGTCCCAGCACCAGGTCTCTCCTCCAACACTTCTCAGGTGCTTCTTGCTTGCTACAGACAGTCTCCTGCCTTCAGAAATCAGTATGCAAGTGTTTAAACACATAACCAAACAGGGAGAAGAACTGATATGTGAAAATAAATGATGGATTTGTGGTAAAAATTAGGACAATGAAAAGATACCTGACAGATTAGTCAGTAGTAATCTGCTAGTTGTGGCAGAGTGAAGCTCTGTCTTTTTCCCAGAGCTGTGTGTGATGCTGAACACATATGGGAATTGCTCAGGCCAGCAGCAATGTACTGAACAATTTGATTGTGTAGAATCTCTGAATGTGTTATAAACTCATTTTTTTTTCTGGTCTAACATTGGCATTTCCAGTAACCTTCAGCAGTTCCTGTAAGGGGTGGTCTCCTGAGAATTAATAGAGAAAGCAGTTAGTATTTCCTGTGTTTGCACTTTACCACTAGGGTTGTGTTCCCCCGAGTTCATTTAGCAGTTAGGTTTAGTCTGAGTTGCAGTGACACAGATAACCAAACATACCCATCTTGTGCAGGATTTGGGGATGCCGGAATGCCGCTGCGTGTCGATGATGTGATGGCGCTGCTCAGCCACGTCGCCACAGTGAAGGGCATGAAAGCTGCTGTGGCCAACTCTGGCCGGGGAGCCGTGCTCACAGGGGCATCTGCCTTTGTGGGGGGCATGCTGGGAGGCCCTCCTGGGATTGCTGTAGGTGAGTGTGCTTTCTTTAGCAACAAGAGGGTGGTTAAATCCTAGACATCAGTGCTTCTAGTGCCTTTTGCATTAAGTGCCCCTAAATCAGTTATTGATGTTCTCATAAAACTCCCTTGAAGATGAATTCAGCCATTGGAGGCTTTCAAGTATTTCTGTGCTATCATGGGGAAAAATTGCTAGCTGAGTAAAAGCTGCATACTGCATCTCTCTGAGTGCCTAGATGACTTTTTAGGAATAGTCTCGGGGGGTGGCGGTTTTGGTGGCAGGGTCAGTTCTGCCACCTCTCCATTGGGAGGGTTCTCTCTCTCTCCCTTCTCTCTCCCTCTCTCTCTCTCTCCCTTCTCTCTCTCTCTCGTTCCTGCCTTCATTCCATCTGTCCATCCATCCCAGGCCGTGTGTGCTCTGGGCTGTGGATTGCTGTGCTGCACTCACACTGCTGCAGCAGGGGAGCCCTGCAGGGCTGCTTTCTCAGCAGCCACAGGCACATCAGCTGCAGATCCATCCCTCTGCTGTTATCCTGATAGCCTGGGACCTTCCACTTAGCCCAGCATGTCTTGTCCACATGGTAGATGAAAGGCTGGATGTGTCTGATGGGCTTGGTCTCTGAGCACCTGCAGGGGTGGGCTTCAGGTGTGTAGGACACTGCAGTGTGTGACTCTTAAAGAACCAGGAAGCTCTGACCACTCTGGGAGTATCTAGTAAGAGACTCTGACACTGCTGAGGCAGTTGTTGCTCTGGTGTTTTCCTTGGGCAAGGTTTTATTTTGCAGTGGAGCTTACCCTAAGAGAGTGTCCCAGGGAGTGTTTTCGTTCTGGTTTCTAAGCTTGAAGCTTTTAGTGTTGATTGTATAAGGGGTTTCTTTATGGTAGCTGTGGATGTAAAGAGCTTTCAAAATCCTTTTTGATGCTTTGAAAACTGTGTATAAACCTGGTTAAAGCAGACAGATAAAAACTCTGTGTTGATCTCTAATCGTGGTGGGAACATTGTTGGTGAAGGCTGAGGATGGAATTCCAGGCTTTCGCATTAACTGATAAAGACTGATGATTCATTGTGTTTCCTAGGAGGAGCACTGGGTGGATTGCTTGGATGGATGACTTCTGGACAGTTCAAGTCAGTCCCTCAGATTTTAATGGAATTGCCTGCTGCTGAGAAGCAGAAGCTCTGTGCTGAAGCCATGGCTGTTGTCAAGAACTTAGACTGGACTGATGCTGCTCAGCTGATTGCTCTTGTAATGTCAAATTCTGCTCTCACAGAAAAGGTATTAGGAGTGTTGACCACTTACCTTACCCATGAGTTAAAAGCACAGCTAACATATGCAGAATAATCCTCCCAAGAGCAGGATTTTTATTCTGGAATGCATTTTACTCCCATAATTGTGAATCTTCAACAATTGCTAGTTATCAGTACTTATTATAAATATATGCTGATCTAAGTTTGGGGTGTTTAGTTTTGGTGTTTGGAGGTTTTTAAATTTTTATCATCATTGTTGTAATTTTTTATTTGTGTGGATTTATAAGGATAATGTTAGAGTAGCGCATTATCCTGACACAGACTTGCTATGTAATTTTAAATTGCTCTACACTAGGACTAATTCAAATTGCTGAAGGGAATCATGCTGCTCTTAGGCTAATGGGTCACTTGTGAAAATTTTCAAAGTTGTTTTGTTTAATTTAGGAGACTTGATTCTGTTTGTTTAAGTGCTTTAATTTTTTTTCCCTGTGAATGACACACAAGGTGCCAAAATAGCTGGGGCACTGAAGAATTTTACCTGTTGTTTGTTTCAGCCCTGCAAAGGAAAGTTTTATAAGGGAGTGTATTACTGTGAACTCAGAAGACTCAGTCCATATTTTGTCACTTTTTTATTGTAATTCTTGAGTTATCCTTTATGTAAGAAATGAAGCAAATACTTGAACAAGATTTCAAGTAATAGGAAAACAATCTGTGAACACTTTCAACTCAGTTTTCACCAGGCTCCTGTGCCCTGGAATGGGAGGGTGGGACATTAAAAAAATGGGGATCTGAATCTGCCAGTTTTATATGAGCCCCAGGATGAAAGTTGTCCTTTGAGCATTGGTTTCTGGACTGAGTCTGTACAGCTGGTCCTCTGTTTTCATTAAAATCTTAATAAGAAACCTCCTGGTGATCTGTGTGTTGCTTTAAATGAGAGAAACCCATTAGGAGCTCAGGCAGGGCTGCAGTGGGCAGCCGGCAGCTGGCAGCAGCAGTGCTGCTGGGCTGGGCTGATGTGCCAGCTGCATTGTTGCTGTGAGCACCAAATGCTGTGCTGCTGAGTGTCCCAGCCAGTTGGTCACATTGGGTTTCAAGCCACTCATAAGACAAGTTTGTATGCAGGGAAACGTGCAGGTTTACCTTCTTTGTACGTAAAGATGCGTGGAGCTGTGGTGCCCTTGCGGCAGTGGTGCCTGCGGGTGAGCGTGGAGAACTTGGTGTGCGTGCAGCGCATGCAGATGTCCGTGGCCTTGTCTGGGATCCAGGGCGCCGCGGGCTCCCTGCAGGGCTGCCGGCCCGTCTTGCTCAGCAGGTGCTTGATGCACTCCTCCAGGTGGCTGATCCACTCCTTCCTCTCCGTCAGCGAGGCTGCGGACACCACAAAGGACTTCTTGGAGGTTTTGATCATCCAGCGGTTCTTCATCTGCAGCGTGTCCGGCAGCGTCTCCAGAGTGACATCCTCAAGGGGGATGATGTGCTGCGAGTTGTACTTCCTCTTGTTGATGATGATGCTGCCGTAGACCAGGATGTCGTTGAAAAGGAAGAAGATGCGAGGCTTTGGCTTCTTGCGGCATTCCTTGGTTAAAATCCCTTCTCCCAGGAGCACCCTGCCCGGCAAGGCCAAGGGCTGCCCAGAGGCCCCAAAGCAGCTCTCCACGGCAGCGATGCGCTGGCTGTTGATCTCCGTGTTTGCAAGGTGGTCCATCATGTCCAGCTCCCTCTGCAGAGAGGAAAACAGAGAGGGAAGAGGTGAAACTGCAGACAGCTGCACCAGGGTGAGGGTGAGTAGGCAGTGGATGCACAGGTGAGATGCTCCTGATGCAATCTGAGGCTACAGGTGATCTCATCAGCACTCCTGGCTTTAGGCTGTTACCTTTCTAAATAAAATCTTCAAACTTTCTGACCTCATTTTGCAACAGCCCAGGCTGTAGTGGTTTTTACAGTTTCTCACTGCACATCTGCTTTCTCAAGGATTGCTTACAGACACACACACCCACAGCTCCAGTTTGGGCCAGAGCTGAGAAAGAAAAAAAGGAAAACTCTGTGATATCACTTGTTCCTTCTGGTCTTCTATGATGACAAAAAGGATTGAAAAAAAGAAATTTAGAAAGCCCTCATGATGTGAATAAACCCAGAGAAGCTGAGCCTTTCCTCTGTTATCCCAGGATTGACAGTGCTTCCAAATGTGAGACACATCATTCTGAAAACAGTCAGCTCTGCTGAAGGGGAAGTGGAATGCAGCACACTCATCTCTCCCACACCTCTGCACCCTCCTTCTCACACAGTCTGGGGGTTTGACATTGTGCTGTGCTTTTGTTCTGGCAGGAAACCCAGGTAAGGGTAACCCTGAAGGGAACCCAGCAGCTGCTGGCTCTTGGCAGGCTGCAGTAAGGGAGGTGCTCCCTGTCACTGGATTTTCTCCTTGCTCCTTGCAGGCTGGAGGGTGCTGCCCAAGGCCAGCTGGCCATGGCAGTGTGAGTCATTTCCCCCTGCACAGAGGCAGCTCAGCCATCACAAGGCAGCTCCAAGATCACAGGGCCATGTGCTGTTACCCTGCTTGCTGCTGCTGGCTGATGGAAGCACTCATGCAGAGCTGCTCTCCACTGCTGTCCCTGTGCTCCTTGCCCAGAGCCCCTGCTGCCAAGGAGGCTGGAGGGAAGGGGGAGAAGAGGTAGCATTTTCAGAAAGTGATGGTTTAGGAGCCAGATGCTGCCTGTGCTCGCAGGATGTGTATGGACCAGTGATGAGATAATCCTCCTTTGCAGATGGGAATATCTTGAGTCCCTGTCTGTTCACCAGCTACTATTGAAATAGTTCATGGACTTCTGGCCTGTCTAATCAATCGGGTGTTGTCTTCTTATGCATTGTTGATTGTGAAGTTGTATTTGTTTATGACTTGGAGCTTGAGCCCTATGGAATGAGATAATCTGTAACTCTAGGATCAGAGTGTGTGGCTCTGCTGTCACTGCCCAGCACACTCTGCCACTCTGAGCCACTGCTGGGTCAGAAGCCTGCCAAGAACCCAAAAGCAGCAGTGGTAAAATGATGAACTTGGATGTTTCCTTGAGACTGGCACAAAGATGAACGAAGTGGTGAGAGAAATCAACTATTTGATGGATTTCCTGCTGTGCCTCTTTGCAGCTATGGAGCATACGTGGTCCCTTCCCAAAAGCCAGACCTTTCTTCAGGGTCAGCAGTGCTTGGATCCTGCAGTGCCATGGATGATTTGCACTCAGCCATTTTAGTGCAGAAGAAAGCTATCTCTGTTGCAGTAGTTAATTTTTAATATGAAAAATAATATTATACACTGCACATGACTTTGCACTGAGGAGATCTGTTCAGGAAAGACTGTGAGACAGGTTGGCCTGGGCTGAGAAAGTATTGCACACACCCTGGGACAAGAGGTTTTCTAGGCTCTGAAAAAACTCCAAATGCTCATCTGTTCTATATGCTGACATTACATGTACAACAAGAAATCTGCAACTTGTGTAGATGTGCTTTTATTTTTAATCCCATCGAATACTTTTTGTTTGTTTTTAATTATCCCTGGAAGCCCTTTGCTCAGCTGGTGTGCAGAGTGGGAAGGGTTTCTGTGGTGAGCAGCAGCAGCAAGTGGATGAGGTGGAGAAGTTGTGGTCTCAGAGTGCTTGTTCTCAGGGAGAGGTCTCTGTCCCTTGCTGAGGACATGGGACAGCATTTCACAAGCTGGGGCCCTGTGTCTGTGCTTGCTCCTTTGTGAGACTCTGCTGGCATCTGTGCTGAGTCCTGACTGCCTTCTCCATCCAGCCCTGCCTTTCTGCTGGCCTGGCTCCAGAGCAGCTGAGCACTACCTGTCCCAGCACAGGCACTTCTTGCTTGCTACAGACAGTCTCCTGCCTTCAGAAATCAGCATGCAAGTGTTTAAACACATAACCAAACAGGGAGAAGAAGTGATATGTGAAAATAAATGATGGATTTGTGGTAAAAATTAGGACAATAAGAAGATACCTGACAGATTAGTCAATAGTAATTTGCTAGTTGTGGCAGAGTGAAGCTCTGTCTTTTTCCCAGAGCTGTGTGATGCTGAACACATATGGGAATTGCTCAGGTCAGCAGCAATGTACTGAACAATTTGATTGTGTAGAATCTCTGGATGTGTTATAAACTCATTTTTTTTCTGGTCTGAAATGTGATCTTCTTGGCATTTCCAGTAACCTTCAGCAGTTCCTGTAAGGGGTGGTTTTCTGAAAATCAAAAGTGAAAGCATTTCCTATTTCCTGTCTTTTTCCTTAAATACTAGGGTTGTGTTCCACCCAAATTCATTTAGCGTCTAGGCTTAATCTCAGTTGCAGTGGTCAGAAGGTAAGTTTAAAAATTCTTTTGCAGGATTTGGAGATACCAGGGTACCAATCCATCTTTAATGAGATGAATTTTTATGTTTCTGCAGTGACACAGGGAGAACATCTTTAATTTTCAGGCTTAGCTCAGATTTTGAAGATATCACTGCTGTGTGCTGTGCTCAGTACCTCTACAGCAGAAGACCAGGCTGTAAAGGTAGGATTTTCAGAAAGTGATGGTTTAGGAGCCAAATGCTGCTGGTGCTCACGGGATGTGTAGGCACCAGTGCTGAGATAGACCTCCCTGGCAGATGGACTCAGTATCTTGAGTCCCTGTCTGTCCACCAACTGTTACTGAAATTATTGATGGACTTCTGGCCTGTTTAATCAATCAGGTGATATTGTCCTGCACACTGGTGTTTGTGAAGTTGTGTTCTTCAGTCTGTCGGAGTGTCTGAGTACCTTGTGTTTGGATTGCTCCAGTGTTGTTCTCATATTTCTTATGAAAGGTTGCAGTTCATAGAGAGCTGTTGCTGTACAGTTGAGAGAGAAGGAAGGAATTGTCCCCTCACATTCTTGTTCATCACCATCTGGTGTCCACCATGATACGGACAGGCACAGGTAAGAACACTTATCTCTGTATCTTCCCAGTGGGTTTGGAATGTGCTGTGTGGGTGGGATTTTGTGCTGTGCCCGTGAACGTGGCAGAGATGTTCCCTCAGTTCCCTCCATGAGAAGCTGCAAGGAGCAGTGAGGATGGCTCCGTGGTGGGGCTGGGTGCTGCTGGGGATGTCTGCTGTGTGGGCATTTGGGAAGAGGCTCATTTTTCTCTCAGGGGGATAGTGAGTGCAGGGATAGAAGGGCTTTTGCTTGTCTGAGGTCATCATTTGGTGAAGGGGGAAGTAGGCTGATGAGATGGGAATGTTAACCTGGGAACAGCTGAAATGGGGTTCACACCACTGAGTTACCCTGGAACCCTCTTCAATTCTTTGTTGTAGCAGGACTTTCAGTGAGCTGGGTATGATGTTGTTTCAACTCTTTCTATGGCATTTTTCTTCTTAAGAAAACCTGCTGGCTGTAGGTTCAAAGTTGAGATGCTGGAACATGATCTCTTTGGATAGGGAGAGCAGGAGCATTGCTCACTTTGTTCTCCTGTCCTTGGGCTGAAAGTGAGCAAGGGAGCATCAAGTGAAGTACAGAATCTAAGACTGGGGATGAGTATTTGGGGACCACAAAGACACAAAGACAGCAGCCATCAAACTGCAGTAGAACAAAACCATTGCACAACAGAGCTTGGCTTCTCAGCAACTTCATGGTCTGGAACTCTTGGGTTTGTTTTTTTTTCTTGAGGTGCTGAAAGTTCTCAGTACCACGTGAAGTCAGTAGGAGCTGTGGGGACTTAGCACCTTTGGAAGCTGCACACAGTTTTGTGGATGTTGCCATTTCTATCCCTTCATTAGACCTGATCCAGTGGTTTACAATCCTGGTGTTTCCTAATGTCAGGGTGAATTCAGTAGGGAACATTTTGTTGCTGGAAACGAATGGCATGTTAAGTTACTTGTCAGTTACACCATCAGAGTTTGTAAATGTTTTTGGCTATCATGTACCTCTAACACACAAAGTTTACAGCTCCTTCTGTGCTGTTCTGGGGTAGGATCCTTGCTCCTTTGTAGCACCAGTGGCATTCTGCAACATGCCTGTCTTCCTCTCCTGCTTGGTTGTGATTCTGATCAGTAGGTTGATGTCAGATGCAACTTTGTGTGCTCCTTGCGAAGTCATTGAGAGTTTTGAGTGTGCTGCTCACATCCAGAATTAAGCAGGACCTACTCTGCTATGCCAAGAACCTTGTTCAGTCAAACCAAAAGAGCCCAAATAAGTGTTAATTTTGCAAGTGGAAATTTTCTTTGGGGAAGTTGAGGGTGGAGTGACATGATCAGTAATTTAGTATGGAAAAACTAGTTTCAGTTTCTGGAGTGCCAGTAAGTTTCTGCTTTATCTTGAGGATAATTGGTGAGTCACAGATTTGCTTGCCAGTAATTCATACGCCACCAGCCAGCTGTGTTACTACCCCTTTCCTTATAGTCTGGCTATTTTTTAGCTTTAAGTCAACGGCACTTTGAAGCTAGATTTTAAGGAATGTTTTATTTATCCAGAGAAACCAAATGTAGTTGGTCATCTTTTCACTGTGTGGGAGGTACAGTTTGTGGTATCTGGGAGTGGACCTGGGGCCAAGCCTCATCCCTAGTGGGCTCCTACTTCCCAGAGCAGGTGAACAGCACTGGAGGCAATGAGACACACAATGCCCAGGTGCAGTGACCAGTCACAGACTGGTACAGAGGGCACACAGGTGTAAGGCATGTAGGCTGGAGGGTATAAAAGGTTGAGAGAATAGAAGGGGAAGACACTTGAAGCCTCCTCAAGTTGTCTGGTGTTACTTTGTATTGTGCTTGTCTCAAAAGGAAGGAATGCTGAGAGCAACACTGTGGCCACTGTAGCTGCCGTGGACCCGAACTATTCTCGAATCAGGACTGCAAGTGAGCCCTGGGGACATAATGGGGACCAGCTTCTTATGTGAGGACAGCTTGTTTATCCACGTGGAAAGCTTTGTTGAAAAGAAAAGGCATTGAGAGTCCTGAGTACGCCCTTCATAGTGTTTTACTCTGGGAAAAGTCACCAGATTTTAGACAGATGCAAGTACTGCTTTTAGTGTTAGAGCATGGAAAGAAGTTGGGGCAAGACTGTGAGATGTGGTATCCAAAGGGGACAAGGTGGCTGCAGATTTGGCTACCACCTGGAGATGGCTCTGTGAGACTTTAAAAAAATGGAAAAGAGAACAGGATAAGAGAGAGCAGGAGGTGGAAGAAGAATCAGAGCCTGAAGAACTGAGCAGAGTGGGCCAAGAGCCTAAAAGCAAACCAGGCAAACCAAGAGCCTAAGAGGAGTTACAGGCAAGCAGACCTGAGAGCCTGAAAAAAATGTAGGCGGACTTGAGAGCCTAAAAGTCTGGACAGCTTATGAGACACTACCCCCAAGAAGAAGGTTGCTGGATATGAGGGTTGGATGTTACACAATTTGCTTATTTGGTATGAAAGAAATAGAGTGAGGCTGGACACTTTTCTTCTTTGGAAGGAGATGGCTTGGGAGCAAACATCCAAACTGCCTTTGTTGATTAAAATATGGGAGTCCAGGGAAACAGCAGACACCTCAACTATGGAAAGGTATAGATCAAAGCAAGGGAGGGATGAGAATTATCCTGATATGCTATGGAGATTGCAGGAGAGAAGTTCATTTGAGAATAAATAATACAATCATCTGCAGATAAAGGTTTATATGGGATGCTATAATTTACCTAGTATTAAAGCTGTGTTCGGAGTGATGTGAATCTGCTCCATGAATGTTTGCTGTGTATTTGAAAAAGGGGCCTAAAAGCAAACCAGGCAAACCAAGAGCCTAAGAGCCTAAAAATCCAGAGGAGTTATAGGCAAGCAGACCTGAGAGCCTGAAAGAAAAGTAGGCAGAAGACATGAGACAACATTTCACATGCTAGGGCCCTGTGTCTCTGCTTGCTCCTTTGTGAGACTCTGCTGGCATCTGTGCTCTGAGTCCTGACTGCCTTCTCCATCCAGCCCTACCTTTCTGCTGGCCTGGCTCCAGAGCAGCTGAGCACCAAATGTCCCAGCACCAGGTCTCTCCTCCAACACTTCTCAGGCGCTTCTTGGTTGCTACAGACAGTCTCCTGCCTTCAGAAATCAGCATGCAAGTGTTTAAACACGTAACCCAACAGGGAGAAGAACTGATATGTGAAAATAAATGATGGATTTGTGTTAAAAATTAGGACAATAGAAGATACCTGACAGATTAGTCAATAGTAATCTGCTAGTTGTGGCAGAGTGAAGCTCTGTCTTTTTCCCAGAGCTGTGTGATGCTGAACACACATGGAAATTGCTCAGGCCAACAGCAATGTACTGAAGAATCTGCTTCTGTAGAATCTCTGAATTTTTTATAAACCCATTTTTTTCTGGTTTAATCTGAGACCAGAATTCTCATTGCAAATTGGCAGTTCCAGGAACCTTCAGCCCTTACTGCAAGGCCTGGTCTTCTGAAATCCAAAGAGAAAGCAGTTACTAGTTACACTAGGGTTTTGTTCCACACAAATTCATTTAGTGGCTAGGATTAATTTTGGTTGCAGTGGTCAGAATATAACGTAAAACATCTTTTGCATGATCTGCAGAGGCAGAGGTGACAGCCCGTTTTGAAGATGTGATGACGATGCTCACCCGCGTTGCCGAGGCGACAGGCTTGGAAGCTGCTTACAGACATTCTAGCCGGGGAGCAGCAGTGGCAGCTCCATTTATCATTGGTGGGGCAATGCTGTTTGGCAGAGTTGGAATTTTTATAGGTAAGTGTGCTTTGCTTTGGAAACAAGAGCATGGTTAAATCCCTGAGTGAAGAAATTAGGTGATACGGGTTGAAGGAAGGAGGCATTCAGGGTTAAGATTTCCTGCTGCCATGGAGGGTGAGGGTGAATAAGCCTTAGAATGGGGCAGGATCATTTCTCACTAAAAATGATGCTTATTTCTATATTTTAAAAGTTCCTGATATCCATGTCCTGATGAACTTGGAGTTTTGCCTGCTGGGATTCATTTTTCCCTGTCACTTTGCTTTTCTTCTTGTTACAGGCAGTTACAGAAACACCAAAGTCTAATAGTACAGAATTGTTTCTCCTCTGTAAGTCTGGAATTAAGAGTTGAATAGTTTGAAAGCTGCCTTGTTGCTGAAGGCATGTGGGCCCTGGTCCATGAATGTTGAGCTGTTGAATATCCTGTGAGCAGTAGCAGGAATTCCACAGGCTTACTGGTTCTGGAGTGAAATGCAGTGTGGCTCTGTCAGGGTGAGTTACAAAAACAAGCAAGTAATTTGTGAAGAGTGATAACAGAAAATGCAAAGTGAAGCTGTGTGTTTATTCCTAGTACAGGTTAATTGCTGGAATAATATGTTGACAAATGTATGACTGAAGTTATCAGGACAAAGAAAGGAAATTAAGCTTTTGTAAGAAATTTGTAAACTTAAAATCTGGAATAAAGGTAATAATGTAAGTGGCCTCATTCTTGAGTCAAATGAAGAGAAATACTGAAGTTATTAATGGATGCAATTTCTCTTTTAAGTGTTTGTTTAAGCTTTCACACTGTCTCCCAGTCAAGCTTGATGTTCTTTCACCACTGAGGAAAGCACTGGAAGTATACCTATTACTTTATACTGAAAGTACAAATAATAAACATAAATAATAAGAGTAATAAGTACTAACTAAACTGTGAGCCACAGCTCAATTACAGTGTAACTAAATCACAACCCTCTCATTTAACTTTTAAAATTGGAGAGGTAAATAAGGCAGACAAGTTTAGGACAGTTGGAGAGGACATTTGCAATCAAGTGCACCTTCACTTGCTCAGACAGCCAGGATAGGTGTGGGACTGGGTGGCAGGGATTGTCCCTGTTGCTGCTTTGCTCCAGGAATGAGGATGAGTTCCCTGCCATGTGCAGCATTGCTGCAGGAGCTTGTAGTCCTTGTGCTTCCCAAGGACTGCCTGCTCTGAGCAGAGTGGGCTGTGGGTTTGTGGCTTGGGGGAGAAAGTGTGATTGTGAAACAAATCTTGTCTCAATGGACAAGGAGCTTAGACATCAATGCTTCTAGTGCCTTTTGCATTAAGTGCCCCTAAATCAGTTATTGATGTTCTCATAAAACTCCCTTGAAGATGAATTCAGCCATTGGAGGCTTTCAAGTATTTCTGTGCTATCATGGGAAAAATTGCTAACAGAGTAAAAGCTGCAAATTAAGAGTTTTTGTCTAATGAAAAGCTGCATCCCTGTGAGTCCCTAGATGACTTTTTAGGAACAGTCTCTGGGGGTGGCAGTTTTGGTGGCAGGGTCAGTTCTGCCACCTCTCCATTGGGAGGGTTCTCTCTCTCTCTCTCTCTCGTTCCTGCCTTCATTCCATCTGTCCATCCATCCCAGGCCGTGTGTGCTCTGGGCTGTGGATTGCTGTGCTGCACTCACACTGCTGCAGCAGGGGAGCCCTGCAGGGCTGCTTTCTCAGCAGCCACAGGCACATCAGCTGCAGATCCATCCCTCTGCTGTTATCCTGATAGCCTGGGACCTTCCACTTAGCCCAGCATGTCTTGTCCACATGGTAGATGAAAGGCTGGATGTGTCTGATGGGCTTGGTCTCTGAGCACCTGCAGGGGTGGGCTTCAGGTGTGTAGGACACTGCAGTGTGTGACTCTTAAAGAACCAGGAAGCTCTGACCACTCTGGGAGTATCTAGTAAGAGACTCTGACACTGCTGAGGCAGTTGTTGCTCTGGTGTTTTCCTTGGGCAAGGTTTTATTTTGCAGTGGAGCTTACCCTAAGAGAGTGTCCCAGGGAGTGTTTTGGTTCTGGTTTCTAAGCTTGAAGCTTTTAGTGTTGATTGTATAAGGGGTTTCTTTATGGTAGCTGTGGATGTAAAGAGTTTTAAAATCCTTCTTGATGGCTTTGAAAACTGTGTATAAACCTGGTTAAAGCAGACACAGATAACAACTCTGTTGATTTCTAATCGTGGGGGGAACATTGTTGGTGAAGGCTGAGGATGGAATTCCAGGCTTTCACATTAACTGATAAAGACTGATGATTCATTGTGTTTCCTAGGAGGAGCACTGGGTGGTTTCCTTGGATGGATGGTTTCTGAAGATCTCAAGTCATTCTCTGAGATTTTAAAGGAATTGCCTGATGCTGAGAGGCAGAAGCTCTGTGCTGAAGCCATGGCTGTTGTCAGGAACTTATACTGGATTGATGCTGCTCAACTGACTGACCTTGTAATGTCAAATACTGGTCTCAAGGAAAAGGTATTAGGAGTGTTGGCCTTTTACATTAAAGATAAACTAAAAGCAAAACCAAAGTACAGAAGATAATCCTCTCCAGAGCAGGATTTTTATGCGGGAATGCATTTTACTCCCATAGTTGTGAGTCTTCAACACAGCAATTGCTAGTTATTAGTACAAAATACAAATATATGCTGTTCTAAGTAATTTAGGGATATTTGGGTTTCATATTTGGGGTTTTTAAAATTTTTATCATTATTGTTATAATCTTTGATTTGTGTGGATTTGTAAGGATAGTATTAGATTAGTGCATTATCCTGAGACAGACTTGCTATGTAGTTTTAGATTGCTCTATACTAGGACTAATTCAAATTGCTGAAGGGAATCATGCTGCTCTTAGGCTAGTGGGTCACTTGTGAAAATTTTCAAAGTTGTTTGGTTTTATTTAGGAGACTTGATTCTGTTTGTTTAAGTGCTTTAATTTTTTTTCCCTGTGAATGACATGTAAGGGGCCAAAATAGCTGGGGCACTGAAGAATTTTACCTGTTGTTTGTTTCAGCCCTGCAAAGGAAAGTTTTATAAGAGAGTGCATTACTGTGAACTCAAAAGACTCAGTCCATATTTTGTCACTTTTTTATTGTAATTCTTGAGTTATCCTTTATGTAAGAAATGAAGCAAATACTTAAACAAGATTCCAAGTAACAGAAGAACAATCTGTGAACACTTTCAACTCAGTTTTCACCAGGCTCCTGTGCCCTGGAATGGGAGGGTGGGACATTAAAAAAATGAGGAGCTGAATCTGCCAGTTTTATTTGAGCCCCAGGATGAAAGTTGTCCTTTGAGCATTGGTTACTGGACTGAGTCTGTACAGCTGGTCCTCTGTTTTCATTAAAATCTTAATAAGAAACCTCCTGGTGATCTGTGTGTTGCTTTAAATGAGAGGAACCCATTAGGAGCTCAGGCAGGGCTGCAGTGGGCAGCCAGCAGCTGGCAGCAGCAGTGCTGCTGGGCTGGGCTGATGTGCCAGCTGCATTGTTGCTGTGAGCACCAAATGCTGTGCTGCTGAGTGTCCCAGCCAGTTGGTCACATTGGGTTTCAAGCCACTCATAAGACAAGTTTGTATGCAGGGAAACGTGCTGGTGTGCCTTCTTTGTATGTAAAGACACGTGAAACTGTTCTGCCAAGTTCATTTTTTTTGCCTGAAATAAAGACCTCGTTCTGTGTGTGTGTGTGTGATGAGGTTTTCATAAGTTAAGGTTTAAACGGTGAAGCTGTAAACTCAAAGCTGCTGTTGTATGTATTTGGTTAATTTACTTCTGCAGGTACCATTTGCCTTTGAAAAATTCAGTGGCATGCAGGGCAGTGATTGTTCCCAGCATTTGATAACACTTTTTCAGTGATGTGAGAAGGAGGTGAAAAAGAATGGTAAGTGGGCACTCTTAACCTTGTCTGGGTTTCATAATGCCACACCTGAAATCAGTGGGGTTTCAGTTTCATTGGCAGATTACACACACTGTAACTCGTAAAAGATTTTCAAACTATATCCATTTAAAAATACTGTTTTTTATGAATCCAGTTACTTTTATTTGCATATTTCCTGTTTATCTTACAAATTAAATTCAGTCTTTTGAAAATAGCACACTGCTAGCAGTGGCAGGTGATTGAATGATCCAGTGGGATGGAGTTGGCATCCTCTGCTCAGCTGTTCAAACCCAGAATGAACAGAGCTGACAATTGATTGTGAAGCAGGCCATAGGAAAAATGGGGGTTCCAGTTCATCTCTAATAGTGTTTATTTTAAACAGACCTTTACAAATTTCAGTGGTTTCAGACATCAATATCATGACCCCATTTCACAGGTATTCATAAATTTGGCCCCAATGTAGGTAGTGATTTGGTTTTTATCACTTGTACCAATGTAATAGACATGGATGCAGTTTAGATCATTTCACTCTGGTCCTCCTCTCTCCTATGATACTCTACGAGTATTCTTTGCACTGCTTTTTATTACACCCTCAGAAATTATAAACCAACTGGAACCACACTCTTAGCGTTCACTGTGGTATGAAAGGGGCAGGTGTCACAGGGATGCCAGCAGAACTCAGGCCCCAGCAGTTCAGAGCTCTGTACAGAGCAGTCCTAGCTCGTGTCAAACCCCACTGCTGCTCAGCTCCTCAGCAGCTTTATGCCACAGAGGGGCATGCTCTTAGTCATTACAATAAATTTAACTTCTAGAGGTTTTCAGATGACCGGAGTAGAACCAGAAGAAAGGAATTTAATTCTGTTTGTTCTCTGTATCTTTATTTAACAGATGCTCTTGGAGCTCCTTGGAAGGTGGCAGATTTTCAAAGTGGTAGCAGTCGGTTTGCAGACTGGTCTGAAACACATTTCACTACTGGCACTGGAAGAACAGAAATGAGCTCAATGCTCATCTCATGTGAGTTTGGACTTGAGAGAATGAGGAAATGACCACTCCTGTTGGGCACCCTGATATTTAATTACTGAGGGAAAATGAGCATGGCAGCCACAAAGATTTTGTTGTTTATGTTTCAGTGGTTTCTAACAGTTTATATTGCTGAATGCTGCAGGAAGAGCAAATTGTACCTTTAGTGCTCTGACTGCAGCCCCATTGCTGTCACTTTGAGTTCACCATGATATTGGTCTGTAGCCTTGAGTGGGAATTTGGGCAAGTTAAAAGCATCCTTCAGCAGATTTGATCATCTGAGGGAGCAGAGCAGCTGCACAAGAGTGTTTTAATATCCATCTGTTGCTGGTCTTTGGTAGAGACATGGCTGTCCACCACTGCAGCCCTTGCTGGTGCTGGAAACAGCCACAGGCAGGGATGGCATCTTCTGAAATCCATTCCAGCTGCATAATGTCCAGGCTGAGTATGAGGCACAGCCATTGCCTGGGAAACAAGGTAACACAGTGCCAGCAGCTTTGGGAAGCAGCTGAAAGAGTCACTCTGGGGAGATGGACATATTTATATAAAGAAACCATCTGTGATGCTGGTTATTAACCTGGTCTGGTTGTAGATGTGACAGAATCAAGCTAGGTTTTCACTGGCAGATGGTGTATTTTTAGTTAAAAATTCTTTTTTTTTTTTTTTAATTTGGGCTTTTCTAAGCTTTCTGATTTCAAAACAGAAAGCAACACAAAGTGTTCTGTTAGCAAGCACAGGGAATATACATGCTTTTTTAAAAGGCAGTCCTACACTCAGATACAGACTAGTAAATGAGATGTGCCATCTAGTGGCAATCAGATTAATTCTTAACCCCTCAAGGCTGCCTCAGTATCTGGATAACAGAGTTAGTTAGCTACCTTTTTTCTATGAAAGTAAGGTTGCATTCTTTTTTTGCTTTTACTCTGTCAAATATCTAGATTTAGTGAATTTGTATTAGACTAAAGATATCAGCCCAGCCACAGCCTAGACTAAAATTTATATGCATTCCCTGCAGAAGTTGGCTCTTTGGTGATTATCATATGTGAGCTGTGACAGCACAAATATTTACTGCAGCTGCATGTCACATTTAATTATAGTGAGAAAATACAGAATTAGGCAGAGGAGGGCAGTTTACTTCTTGATTACTGAGGGACAAGTGGATTTTGTGAGCTGAGCAGCAGCTGGTTTGCAAAGGCAGATTGTCCACAGTGGAACTGGCAGCCAGTGAGGGGTTTGTTACCTGCAGGGCTGCATTTCTTTGTGCCCCACAGAGGAGGGTGGTCCTTGGCTCAGCCTGCTCACATCTTATTTGTCACATCATCTCTCACCTCTTAGGCAGTATGAAAAGTAACAGGGACTGGCATTCTGTGGGCAGCTCTTCCAAGTCAGCCTCTTTCCTTGCAGGGCTGCAGCACAGTGTGGTGGTGTTCACAGGGCTCCCAGGATGAGGGAAGAGATGAGAGTCTTGACTCCGTGTTTCAGAAGGCTGATTTATTATTTTATGGTATATATTATATTAAAACTATGCTAAAAGAATAGAAGAAAAGATTTCATCAGAAGGCTAGCAAGGAATAGAAATAATTGAATGATAATAAAATCTTGTGACTGACCAGAGAGTCCAAGACAGCTGGACTGTGATTGGCCATTAATTAAAAACAACCACATGAGACCAATCACAGATGCACCTGTTGCATTCCACAGCAGCAGATAATTATTGTTTTTCTGTTCCTCTGTGGCCTCTCAGCTTCTCAGGAGAAAAAATCCTAGCAGAAGGATTTTTCATAAAACACGGCTGTGACACACCGCACCTGCAGAGGGCTTTGGGCAGAGCATTCCCAGAGGAGCTGCTCTGCAGGGCTGCTGCAGGAGGCTGCTGTGCTGCCCCTGTATTGGAATAATTACCAATGTAGCCGGGCGAGACGTGCCTGAGCTTGTCTGGCCTTGGTGCTGAACCAAACAGCGGCACTGGGGTATTTCACCCCACAGACACTTTGGGTGTGTGGTGTTTCACCCCACAGACACTTTGGGCTGGCTGGGTGTGTGGTGTTTCACCCCACAGACACTTTGGGCTGGCTGGGTGCTGCAGCTGGGCACGTGGACACAAGTCCAGGCCTGCAGGAGCTCTGGTGGTGCTGGGATGGAGCTTCCCCCCATAACAGGGGCTGCTCCTCAGGTTTCCCTCTGGGTGAGAAGTCTCAAAGGGAGGTGAAGGAAAGGAGTTGGTTCTGATGGAGGGTTTGGATCCAGAGCTTTATTCTGGCCCACAGGCCTCTGAATGCAGCAACAGCTCCAACAGAACTCCCCAAACCGCGTGGTTGCTGTTCCTTTGAACCCTGGGGAGAGGGGCAGGGAAGGGGTAGGGAGCAACCAACCCGGTACAGGAGAGGAGGTCTCAAGGGACAAAGGACACCTGGTGGCCCAATGCCCCCCAGGGGGTAGGGGGCATTCTTTGAATCTGCCAATCGCTGGATGCCCTTCTGGAATGCCAGGATTGTCAGGCAGTGCTGGGAGGGGTCAGGGTGGGGAAAGGAGAGGTGATTGATACCCCTGGGAGGGATCATCAGGGGAGGGACTCGAGGTTCTGAGGTAAACCCTGAAATCACAACGCACACACGTGTGTCCCTGTCCCTCCTGCTCCTGTGCTGTCCCCATGCAGGGCACACATGTGTGTCCCTGTCCCTCCTGTCCCTGGGCTAGGCTCCCCAGGGCTGCTCTGCCCTGTCTGAGCAGGCTGGGGAGCAGCTGTGTGCCTGAGCACTGTTTAGGGATGCTGAACATTCTCCCGCAGTGAGGGTTTGCTGATGGACACTCCCCCAGCTTCCCCATCAGCTGCTGGGGTGTGAGGGGGTGAGGGCAGCCCGCAGCTGGTGCTGTGTGAGCTGACAGTGACAGTGGGGTGTGATATTCCAGCACATGTCAGTGTTTGATTGTTTCTCAGTGTAATCCCAGGTGGTTCCAGCAGTGCAGGGTATGGTACTATGTGCTCACAGGCTAATGTGCCCTGGCAGAGCTCTTGCCCCTCTCACAGGTCACAATTTACAGCTCCAGCACATGGGCACAGGTGGAGGGGATGGCTGCCATCCCCTGCTGCCACTAACACTCACCTCTCCAGTGAGGAAACCCTGTCCTTCAGAGGGCTGGGTGGGCCAGGACAGCTGCTCTTCAAGGCACAGCTCTGTTTGGCATCCATGGCATGAAGCTGTTGAGACCCACAGTGTGTGTCCACATTTCTTTCAGGTGACACCCCTCTGATGATTGCAACCCAGTGGAGATGAGCATGCCTTTTCTCACTTTGGTTGGTTTGTGGGAAATTAGGGCTACAAAACTCACTGAAAGATTATTGGAAGGGGATTGCAATATTCAAAGTCATTAAGCAAATTGATTTTACACAGCTATACTCTTGTGGCATACCTGCTCAGAGGGTCTGGCCAGGTTTGCTCATCCACATGGAGGATGAGTCAAATCCTCACTTCATCTCCTGGTTCTTCTTGATTGTCCGTGATTACCTAACTTTTTGGACGAATCTTTTTTTTCCTTTAGGGTATCTTTTATATCCTACTGCTGCTAGCCTTCCTGTGAGCCCCTTGGCCTGTTGGGCTGACAGGAGGACTGGTATTTGTGGTTTGCTGAGACTTCTGTGCCTGTCCTGCTGTCAGTGCAGGGTCGTGTTCAGGAGCTGCCTATGCAGTGTTCTCACCAGTGTGGGGCCCTCTGGGGCTGGACAGCAGGAGTGAATCCTCCCTTTGATGGAATGGCATCCCTCACTATCCAGAGAGGCCTCTCTGTTAATTGTTCTGGTGCTTTCACATACACACACTTCCAATCACTTATTCCAAAATGAATACTCCTGTTCAGAACTGCACAGATTCATGTGGAGATGAGATTTCCCCATTTTTTCCTCACAGAGGGGCAGCAGCTCCAGCAGAGCTCACTGGGGACTCAGGGGCAGGCTCAGGTTGGAGCCTGTGTAGCTGCAGTGGTGGGACCTGCTGAGCTCAGTCTTCATCAGCAGTTTGGCAGTGCTGGTGCAGCCAGAGGAGGTCAAAGCAATGCATTTCCCCTCAACTAAAAGCTCTCACAGAGAAAGCAGTAGCTCAGGCTGTCACTGCTTGATCAGCTGATGTATAACTCCAGACTAATTGAGTAGCAGCCTTTCAGCTGGGTGGGAAAGCTTTTAAAAAACCAAAGGCCTTTGCATTGAAGTGAACTAAAGCTATTAGCCCCTAATTAAAACATGAGGTTTCATCTTTACCTTTCTAGAGATCACAGAAATCTATGTATTTTTCAGGCTGTAAGCCAGAAATCAAACATTCATCATGTAATTGCAGTAAGTGTGGGCTAATACTTCTCATTAAGTGTGATTTATGAATTTCAGAAGAGCCTACGAGGTAAATATATGAAATTATTCTGAAGTCTGCAAAAACGAAGGTATTAATTTCTTTGGATGACTGTACAGCAGGAAGAATTGAATGTGAGCATTACAGCTTTCAATACTCAGTACAGACACTGCATTTGGCCACCTGCACCTTTGCAGTTCCTCCCAGCCACTGCTCATCTTTCACCCCAGCTCTCCCTTCAGCTGGCAGCAGGGAAAGAAAGCAGGGTGCCTTTGAGGCAAGCCCATTTTGCTGGACTTCAGAAGATCTGCCACCTTCTCTGGCTCTTCTGCTTGTTTGCTGGGTGACCTTGAGTAACTTCCCATCTAGATCCTGAATGTGCTTTTTGTTAAACACTTTGTAATCTGTCAGTAGGAAATGATGTGTTACAGAAATGTGATCGCACTGTTCTGTAGCTAACCAATCTCTGCTCCTGCAGTCAGGACATGAGCATCAAAGAAGGAATGTAATAAATGTTAGCAGAGCTTCACAGCAGTCAGGACAAAGAAGAAACTGCTAAGTTTTGAAATGTAGCTACTTTCTTTGTGGCAGGGGAGTGAAAGATTTACACTGATGTTTGACCTTAACTAATTAGCCCCTGTACAGGAGTGTCTAGCAGGATGCAAATGTTTTGTGTTCCTTTTTCCCTGCTCAGCTTCAGTAGTCAGGAGTGAATTAGGGTGAAATTAAATCTGTCCTGTGCTCTGACATGCTGCTTTGGAGGAGAGCACTCTCAGATTACTTTGTACATGTAATCTGAAGACAGAATGGTTTGTTATTTCGGGATCAGTCTGTGAGATATGATGAATAATCTTGGTAATTTTGGTTCATTCTACAAAGCTTTGAAGCTCTTATTTTTACCTGGCCCTGCTGCAGCTCCCTGAGCAGCTCCTTGTCCTGAAACCTTAAGGCAAAATAATTGGAGAATCAGATTCAGCTTCTGAACATTTACAGAGACTTGAGTGTTGGCAGTGGGAGAGACCATGGAGCCAGTGCAGGTGTGTGTTTAGCCTCACCTGTACCTCCCCAGGTGCTGGCAGTCCCTCACAGCTGGAGGAGATTTGCCTCTCCTTATGAAGTGGGTAAAGCCTGTCCTGGGTGTAGGTAAACTCATTCTTCTGATATTGGTGTAGATTCCCAAAATTAGTTTTTGTTCTCACCCAGCTAACTGTCCAGTGAATATTTCCTCTCCATTTCTGCCCTCTCCCTGGCAGACAAGTCTGCTTGATACTGATGGAAGTTTTCTGCAAGAAAGGAGCCCAGGGCAGCTCTGATTTTTGACTGCTGTCTGCATTTACCCAAACCTCTCTGGCTCTACAAATCCTCCTTTTTGGGGAAAAAAAATGAGAGGGCCATCTCACTTTTCTACCTTGCTCTTCCAGGTAAATTTTAAGCCCTACATAACCAGTTTTTCAAAGTCCCAGTTTAAAAACTTGCTCCCTTTTAGAGCAGTGAAGGGTACAAAAGACTCAAAAGCTGAATGTAATATTCGGGCTTGAGAGAGACAGGGTGCAAGAGCAAATGCTTGGTTACTCAACAAAGCAGGGGATAGGGCAAAATGGTCCAGAAAATAGCAGATTGAAGCAGAATCCTTGCTGAAGTATCAATAGGAATCAGCTGCATGCTCTGTGCCTGTCTGTGAGCCAGAGTTCCTGCAGCAGACTTTGACCAAACTGCAGTTTATTAATGGCTTGTGCAGGAACAAAGTCTGTAATAAAATGTTAACTAGGGTGCTGGTGAGGAAGGCTCCTGGATCTGATTTTGCTGGCTTCCATAAAAGGGGCTGGCATGCTTTTTCCCAGAGGTTCTCTCCAGGAATCTGTGTATAAAAACATTTGTTCCACAACCACAGCGAACAGCCTGGCAGCCGCCTGCATGCTTGAGGCTTTCTGCCGTCTGAAGTTTAACTCTGCAGGAGCCTGTGCTGACGCTGAGTCTAATCCTAATTTCAGACTTTCATGTCCTCAACCCGGCCCCGGGGGACTGGGGCTGCTGACAATGGCAGCAGCACATCCCTGGTGAGTCCGGGTGAGGATCAGCCTCCACACCGTGCCACCGATGGCAAGTGCCAGCGAGGATAACAAGGAGCACTCTTGTAATGCTTTGCATCTTCCAAGTGCTCTGCTCTCTCTAACTAATTAAGCTGCCTTGTGACAAAGGTATGTGTTTGTGTTGTGCCTAAACTGTGCTGTATTGTTAAGCAATAGACCGAAATTGGATGGTGTCTGCAGATAGCACTCAGGAAATCAATTACTGGCTGCTCACACCCCAACAACAGAGCCAGCTTCAGAGCTGCCCCATGGCCTGTCCTCTGGTTAGCCTTGGCTTGTCTTTGGGAATCTCAGATATTCATGGAAAGCTGCATGTGCCAAGTGTTTGAGGATGTGGTTACAGTGTTTGCAGCAGCTCCGTTTCCAGCCACACCATCTCCCAACCTGCCCAGAGGATGGAGTCCCAGGACTCCTGAGTTAAACCCAGGCACTGCTGGGCTTAGCTCAAGAGCCCAGCTCTGTGCTGCAGCTGCTGTGTTCTAAGAACAGGATCGCCCTGTTGTGGAGTGTCACAAAGGAAAACAAGGTCATGCTGTGCTGTGCTGCCATGGGGAGGAATAGAGAGGATGCTCTGCCTTATCTGCAAGACTTCAAAACCTTACTGGGCAGCAAAGGCACCGTCCACAGCACCCCAGTGCCTGCCAGCAGCTGCAGACATTGCCATGAGCCTGCAGAACCCTGCGTGTTGGTAAGTGCCACCAGGAGAGTAACCCTGACCACACAGTGCTGACCTGGTTTCTCTCAGGAAGGAGCTTGAGGTCACTGGACAGATTTCTGACAGTGCTCAGCAGTGACTCAGAAGGCAACAAGAGAGGTAGGACAGGTGGGAAAGGAAACCAAGAAGTAAATGTAGTTAGGTCACTGAACAAACCCAGGTAGCTGCCACATCTTGGATAGTCTGTGCAGCCTGCTTGGAATGCTGGTGTTTGTCCTTTGGGAGCCACAGAGGGCATGGCAGGGCTGAGGGATACAGAGAAGGATAACTCTGTATGGGAGGGCACCTGTGTAAAGAGATGGGCTGGTTTAAACTGTTCCACCTGGAAAAGGCACTAATGGGGGGAGATTTTGTCACAGCTGTGACTGGCACAGAGCTGAACTGGAGAACAATACTGTGCTGTAGAAGGCAGGGTGCACCCCCTGGACTGGCAGAGGTGAGGGAAGTGCTTGTTCACACCGTGGGACAGGGAATTGTGGAGCTCATTGGCACAGGATGCTCCAAGTGCCAAAACAAAAATGTGTCCAGCAAGTGATTAGGCAGATTGAGAGTGAGCACTGATCACACCAGCCAGTGCCTCCACAAGTTTCTCAGCAGGCTGACAGGAGACTAAAGCAGCAGAAGTATTGCTCTGTAGGTGCCTCTTCAATGCTGTCCCTCACGATTTTGGGAGAGGTGAACTCTGGCTCTGGGTCAGTCAGACTGGTCTCATGTTCTCCCAGTTCCTGCAGTGCTGTGCCAACACATGTGCTGCTGTGAGTAAAACACAACATGGGGACTGCCAAACCAATCACACTCCGAAAAAAGTGGCATTTTCTGTGTTGTACAAAAGGGGTTTCCTGTGCTAGGGAAGACCTGCCCATTTGCCTTTGTGTCTTTTATTCTGCTCAGGAGTGGAGCCTTCCTCTCTCACTGCTTTCCCATGAACAAACAAGTGATTAAGCAGAGGACCTGACCTCTCCAGGTCCATCAGTTGCAATCAGTTACTTCATGACCTCAGAATTGCTATATCAACTTGAAATTAAATCAAATGCCTTTATTACTTGCACCATAGAGGAAATGTCTTCAAGCTACCAGAACCGACTAGGGGAATTTTAAAGAGGGAAATCTTTATTCACATTCTTTCAAAGTGGAAGTTGTATTAAGATATGATCATGCTATTGCTTTGTTTTGCAGAATCTCTCTCTCTTTTTATATATATATATATATATTTATTTATATTAAACAAGCTCCTTCTCTTCCCCTGTCTTGCTGTCACTGCTAGACGTGCAGCCAGGAACTCTCCAGATCACAGAGGTGCCTGTTGTGCAGGGCTGGGACAGCTGGGAGGGAGGCCCTGCTTGCTGCAGCCTTGTCCCAGTGTAGCTGGGTGAGCTGGCCCCAGGAAAATCCAGCCTCCAGAGGCAAATTCTGGTGAGGAGGATGAGCAGGAGGAGAAAGTTCCAGTGCTCTGAGTGGGAGGCAGAGCTGGCCAGGAGTGCTGAGCCCCCAGAGAGCTGTTAAAGCCACATCTGCTCTGGAGCAGCCTGTCACAGTCTGTGTCCAGGGTGCTTGGGCCATGCCCAGCTCCTCTGCCAGCTTCCAGCACAGGACCCTTCCCCATGGGGAGCAGCATTTCCAGTGTTGGGGGCTCCCCCACTCTTCCTGCACTGCCCAGATGGTTCTCCTGAAGGGTGAGGGTGCTGAAATGGGGGAAGCTCTGTGGAGCTCTGACTTGTAAGGTCTGAACCAACAAACACATCCTTTTGGATCCCTGTTGTGCCACAGCCATGGCTGGGCTTTGGCTGTTGAGTGTCCCTGAGGAGAGGGAGGCTGCAGCTGGTGGGAGGGGTGCTCCATTACTGCTGCTCCAGAGGGCTGTGCTGAAAGGGCTGCCCCTGCTCCAGGGCTACACCAGCTGCAGTCCAGATCCCATTTTCTGGAGGTAACACCTCTCCAAATGTGGTATTAGAGGAAGCAGCAGCAGGACTGTTAAGTCCTGAAGCAGCCAAGTGTGACAGTGTCCATTTGTCACTGTCCCCAGATGAACAGCTCTCTGCCAGTGGATTCTGCAGAGCCTCTCATCATTAGAGCTGATTCCTTGCACACAGATGGCTGCAGTGTGACATCCTCAGTGCCTGTGGGACCAGAACAGCCAGAGGGGCTTGCTCAGCCTGCAGGGGCTGTGTCTGCCTCCAGCCTGGTGCTGTGAGTGAACAAATGCAGCCTCACACGCTGCAGGGTGGATGTGCTGACACCAGGCACCTGTGCTGGGGTTTGGGGGGAGGCAGTGCCCTGCCTGAGCCCCAGCAGGAAGCTGTGCTGCAGAGGGACCATGCACAGGGTCAGTGCACAGCAGCCTCTGCTGCCTCTGCTGCCCTGCTGTGCCTGGAGTGTGGCAGGAGAGCAGCTGGATGCTGCCAGAGGAGGAGCCAGCCCTGCAGTGCTGGGAGCTCCCTGCTGCCCAGGAGCTGTGCAGGGCAGGTGCTGGCACTGGGGAGCAGGGCGGGTCACAGGCTGTGCATGTCAGACACTTCTGGACTATGAACAGCAGCTGGCCCTCAGGAGCTGCTCAAACAGGAACCAGGCGTGCCCAAGGACATTTTGGGCAGGATCTAGAGACTCAGGTCGGTTTGTCTGGAACTTGCTGCTGAGCACTCAAGCCAGAGGCTGTGACACAAGCCAGGAAGCTGTGACCTGGGTGCTGGGGGCTGTGGGTTGTGGGGTGGTTCTGACTCTCACCCCGCTATTGGAGCTGTCTGAGCCATCTGAGGATGCCTGTGAGGGGCACCCCTGAAAGCACTCAGGAAATCCTTTCTCTGTGAAGCCACTAAGGCTCTATTTTTACTTTATGTAATAACTCTTCCTTTAAAAAACGTGAATTTTTTTTTTCTTGTTGCTGTTAGAGGGGGAGAGACCTGTCTGGCCTTGAGTTAATGCTTTTTCCTTCTCAAATCCATTTTTTCCACAGGCTGTCACCAAAACACATTGTGTTTATGATTTTAAAAGAGGAGAGGTTGGCCTTGCTGCACGGGGCAGCCTGGGCAGCAGGATCACAGGCAGCAGGGTGGCTGCAAGCAGCAGATGCTCTGCCCCAGGTGTGTGCAACAGAAGGTGCTGCACGATGGAGCTTTGCTGAAGGAAAACCTTTTCTCCAGCTGCCCTCCTCCTGTTTCTCTCCCCTCCCTACAGGAACAGACTGGAGGTTGTGTAGCTCACCCTGGGCAGTGAACCTCAAGGTTTACAGAAAACCTGCTCCTTGCTTCTTTGCATTTCTGGCCCTCACTGGAAGTGAAGTCAAATGCCAGCTTTGGTGTCGCTGGGGGTTCACCAGCACTTCACAGCACCTCCTGTCCTGCACCTGCAGCACAGGACCCCAGCAGTGGCTGTGTTTGGAGGTTTCATGAACCAGGGCACAGGCAGGAGAGGCTCCTCCCATACAGCTGCATGGCACTGGGGTTGCTGTGCCTGTGACGGGGAACATAAAGCAGAGCTGGCTGGGTACTACCCTGCAGTGCTGTACCCCTGGTGTGCAGCCTGTGCTCCTGTCCTGGGCCCTGGACACCATCTCCAGCACACAGGCCTTGGACAAGGGTTTCTGTTTTGTGTCCACCATAGATGGGACTGCAGTGCAACATCTCCTTTCTGCCAGCACCATCCTTAAAGGTCCATGGCCTGCAGCAGAATTGTGGGAAACAGAAGCCTGTGCTTTTCATTGGAGACACCACTTTACAGCTCAGGAGCAGCTGGGACCGTGGGTACTCCTCAGCTCCTCCCCCTAATCAAAAACCCAGGCTGAGTGAGGAACATGAGAAAGTGCCTTGCAGCAGCAGTGAGCTGGAGGAGGCTGTGAGCTGAGGCAGAGCCAGAAATCCAGCTTGGATAGAAACTGAGTGTTTGAGTAACTGGGAGCAAGACTCCATTGGAGCAGCTGGCTCACTTCTCCCTCCCGAGGGCTCGTGAATGCTGAGTCAGCATGTGCTGGGAGCTGGGGTGTGCCTGGGCTGTGCCTTGGGACAGCAGAACACACAGATCTCCTGGAACCTTTTTGATCCTTTATTTGCAGAGCAAAGCTCCCCATTACCTTCTCTTAAGCTTTCCTGACTGGCTGCTGCACCAGTGCCATCCTCTTCCTCCCCTTGCAATGGGGACACCCTGACCCTGCTGTGCCCTTTGGGCTGTGGCACCTTCAGGCAGGGGCTGAGCACGGAACCTCTTCTGGCACATGACCCCACAGCTGATGTCTGGGAGCCCTTCAGGAGGAGGCTGTGACCCCACAAACCCTCCAGCCTGCAGATGTTCCCCAAGGGGAGCCCTGCTGCTCTTCCTGGTCACGTGGGGCTGCAAACTGGAATGGGTCTCTGCTTAGGGCTTTATTTAGCTAAAATAGAGAGCACAAACCATCAGGAAATGCCCTATTAATGCACTGGAGATAGAATAAGGCTGGAAAACTCCAGGCTGGACTGTAACAGCACACAGCCTGTGATTTAAAACCCATGTGTTCAGCAGGCCAGAAGCCAGGAGCCTCAGGCTCTAATCCCAGTGCTGAGTTCCACAACAGAACTTCAGGAAGTGGGGGAGAGGCTTTGTTTAAATTTCCCCATGTTTTCCTGGGCAGGATCCTTTTACCATAGGCATTAAAAGTTTAAGAATTGCTTGGTTTCTTGGGGCTTGCAGTTGGTGGAAGATGTGTGCATTTCCCCAGAAGCCATCAGCAGCATGCATCAGAAAAGGGGGCTGGGTTGTTTTTGGTGGCTTGTTTTCTGATTTTTTTTCCCCTGCTGTGATTAAGAAAAGCTTTTGCTCACCAAGAAGGCATTCTTTAGAGGAGTGCCTGTCCCTCATTAGAGCATAAAAGCAGTTCATAGGTTTTTTGGGGCTGGCAGTAGTAAGACCTTCGAACACACAAGTAAGCTGATCTCTGACTGAACTAAGGATTAGGTTCCAAACTGCACTCCAGTTCTGATTGGATGCAGACTCAGCAGCTGGGCTATTTTTGGCTCGTGAGCCACTCTAATGGCTGTTTATTTTTAAGGTCATTTTCTGTTTGCATAGCATGTACACCCTTCTGGTGGGTGGGAGGCATTGTAAAAGCAATCACTGCTGTGCAGAGCTAGGAACTAAGTCTGGAGAGGGATGGAAAAAACAGAACTCAGTGTACTTATTGCTTTAAAGCCCAAAAACATCTGCTTAGGTCATAAGGTTTGCTGGCCCACTCTGAGCTGTGTCCCCACAGGAAAAGGCTGTTCAGTTAATACAGACTACTGCAGGGATTGCAGGAGGCTTGGGGAAAGCCTGTCAGACAACAACAGGGTATAAATAGGAAGGAAGCATCAGATTTGATGCCCTTACATTCAAGGAGTAAATAGAAAGCAGAGCAGTCTCCCCACAGCTGAGGAGTCACCACTTGTGCTGGGCTGGCCAGGCCTGGATCCCAGCTCTTGTTAGACCCTTGTTCAATAATAACAGGCTTTATTGTCCTCTTTTCCTGGCTCCTTCCTGTTGGCAGTATCTTTATTCACACAGTCAAGTGATACAAATCCACTGGAACAGTAGCAGTTTATAAAAGAGAGTACGAATAATTATCTTGAACTAAAATTTAAAAAAAACACATGGCCACCTGTCAAGCAATGCTCTGCTTGTGACAGGTCATGGTAAGGAAACATTTTACAACACTGGCAGTGTGTCCCCAGCCATGCTGCTTTTCCAGACCACAAAATACACAATTCAAAAATATACTAAAAGTAATAATGGAGTTTGTAGAAATGCCTGCTGCAAAACAATTGCTGTTGTCTGATTTCCTCTATATTTACTCCCTTACTACATTATGATAGAATACTTGAATAAACACAGTTTATTTCTAACTGAATTTGAACATTAAGGTTGATCTCAATTAAACTGTAAAGTCTTTGGCTCCCATCCTTGAAGTACATGAAGGACCTTTGGACTTGTGAGACTGATAAGGCAGGAAGTGAGCCCACAAGTGAGAATCTGATGCCTTGGGCAGCAGCCCAGGAGAGAAGGGGAAGCTGTAGTGCTGTACTTCACAGGATCTTAATTTGGGCTTTTCCCTGGATTTTTACAGACTTTTAACAAGTCTTCCCTGGGCTGTCCTTTTACCTGATAGGCTTGAGATTTCAAGTTTCTAGTAATCTGGTATAACTGCCTGTGTTTGAGATCTGGGCTCTGCACTCAGCTGAGTGAACTGCAGTACCTCTCTCCCTCCATATTTCACTGCTCAGGGTCATTCTCCCTGTCCCTTTCCCCTCCCCTCCCTCCTCCTGGCCCAGTACCACTGCCATGCTTTGCTGAGGCTCACACTGAGCCCCACACAAGCTCCCTGCATTCCAAGTACCATTCTCTGAGTGTTTTCAACCTTGAGAACACAGGGAATCCAGTGCTGGCTGTGCTGTGCAGGGATGAGCAGCTATTCCCTCAGGCTGGCATGCCTGCAGTGAGAATCTCAGCATGCTCATGGAAAGGGACATCCAGAGTGGCCCTTGCTGTGACAGAGGAACACACGGTGAGCAGGCCAGTGTGATCAACTCTGGGGTTTCATGCTCCTTTTCCTCCTAAGAGCCAATCTCAAAACATTTCAAACAAGAGATGTTTTAGCAGAGATGAAGAATAAGGCACTGAAGGTGAGCTCATTTGGCCAAGACTGATCCACAGGGTGCTGCCCCAGTCCTCAATGCTCTTCACTGAGCTGCTCTCGCTGTGCTCACATCGTATGAGACGTTCTCAGAAGGGAAACCTTGTCTCAGCTCACACACAGGGGCCAAGACCCACCTTCCTAGGCACGGCCCTCAGAGAAACCATCGAGAAGGACACGCACTGGAGGCCAGAGGCTGGCTTCCCAGTGTCTAAACACCACCAGCTCCCAGGGAGGTCAGCTGTGGAAAGATGACCAGGATACCTGTGAGGTATAAAACTCTGAGTCAGCTGGCCACTGCTCAGCTTTCTCATCGTCAGACTTGTCGCTGTCATCGCCGCTGGAGGGCTCGTAGCCCTGCATGGCAGAGGGGATGGGCTCCGTCTGCCTCCGATCCGCCTCTGCCTCCTTCTTCTTCTCTGCCAGCAGCTGCCTGTAGCACAGGTTGCAGACCCTCAGGGGCTTGGGGGACAGCCTGGGCATCAGGAACCTCTGCCGGGAGCAGTCGGCACACACCACGAAGCCGCACTTGCGGCAGTGGTGCCTGCGGGTGAGCGTGGAGAACTTGGTGTGCGTGCAGCGCATGCAGATGTCCGTGGCCTTGTCTGGGATCCAGGGCGCCGCGGGCTCCCTGCAGGGCTGCCGGCCCGTCTTGCTCAGCAGGTGCTTGATGCACTCCTCCAGGTGGCTGATCCACTCCTTCCTCTCCGTCAGCGAGGCTGCGGACACCACAAAGGACTTCTTGGAGGTTTTGATCATCCAGCGGTTCTTCATCTGCAGCGTGTCCGGCAGCGTCTCCAGAGTGACATCCTCAAGGGGGATGATGTGCTGCGAGTTGTACTTCCTCTTGTTGATGATGATGCTGCCGTAGACCAGGATGTCGTTGAAAAGGAAGAAGATGCGAGGCTTTGGCTTCTTGCGGCATTCCTTGGTTAAAATCCCTTCTCCCAGGAGCACCCTGCCCGGCAAGGCCAAGGGCTGCCCAGAGGCCCCAAAGCAGCTCTCCACGGCAGCGATGCGCTGGCTGTTGATCTCCGTGTTTGCAAGGTGGTCCATCATGTCCAGCTCCCTCTGCAGAGAGGAAAACAGAGAGGGAAGAGGTGAAACTGCAGACAGCTGCACCAGGGTGAGGGTGAGTAGCCAGTGGATGCACAGGTGAGATGCTCCTGATGCAATCTGAGGCTACAGGTGATCTCATCAGCACTCCTGGCTTTAGGCTGTTACCTTTCTAAATAAAATCTTCAAACTTTCTGACCTCAGACCTTCTGCTCTGCTGAAGGGGAAGTGGAATGCAGCACACTCATCTCTCCCACACCTCTGCACCCTCCTTCTCACACAGTCTGGGGGTTTGACATTGTGCTGTGCTTTTGTTCTGGCAGGAAACCCAGGTAAGGGTAACCCTGAAGGGAACCCAGCAGCTGCTGGCTCTTGGCAGGCTGCAGTAAGGGAGGTGCTCCCTGTCACTGGATTTTCTCCTTGCTCCTTGCAGGCTGGAGGGTGCTGCCCAAGGCCAGCTGGCCATGGCAGTGTGAGTCATTTCCCCCTGCACAGAGGTAGCTCAGCCATCACAAGGCAGCTCCAAGATCACAGGGCCATGTGCTGTTACCCTGCTTGCTGCTGCTGGCTGATGGAAGCACTCATGCAGAGCTGCTCTCCACTGCTATCCTTGTGCTCCTTGCCCAGAGTCCCTGTTGCCAGGGAGGCTGGAGGGAAGAAGAGGATGACAACATGCCTGGTCCTGTGTGTGTGGGACATTCTACCCTTGCCCCTCACCCCCAGCCACCCCTTTGCAGTGCTGGAAGGGAAGCCACAGAGCTGCTGCACACCATGCACCTCTCAACTGACCCATCTAGCAGACAGACTGGGTAATTCCTCAGTTCCCAGAGCTTCCCTCTCTAGGGTGAAAAGGCACAAGGTTTAGCCATGGCAGACCTAAATGGAGTGACCCAGCCTGCAGGAACAGCTTTCACTGAGTGCTCCTGAAGAGCTGCAGGGAGGGATGTGAATCCTCAGGGCCTCAAAGCCCAGGAGTGCACTGGGTGGGGCTGGGCACTGCTGGGCACATCCAGAAATGTGGGTGGGCATTTCACATTCACTGAGTGCTCTGGCCAGACTGCAGCCAGAGGGGGAGTCCAGGGGCTGCCTGCAGCAGCAGGGGCTGACAGCACTCCCCTGCCAACCTGCCATGGCACAACGTGCAGCAGCTGGGCCAAGGCTCTGTTCCTTATCATCAGAGAGGAGAGAGCCTCCATTCCCAGCATGGCTCCATCAGCCTGAGTGCATCTGTGCAGGGAGAGGAGATGTCCTGCTGCAATAAGCACCAGGTGTTTTTACCCTCTCCCTCTCAAATACACAAATGAGGCTGAAGGACAAACAGGCAGGGCAAACTGCTGTCCACAAACTCCCTGACTAGGGTTACCCAGACTCCCACCTATCCTGGGATGTGGCCTCTCCACAAATCCCTGGCTGGGGAGTTTCTGTGTGAAAGAGCAAGATGAGCACACAAACAATAAAGGAAAAACTCAAATTACACCTTGGAATCCTTGGTGTGCAAAGACTGTGAACGCAAGAATACAATGTCAAGAACTCTGGGCACCAGCCACACCAAACGGGATAAACCAAAGCAGTCCCACCAGTTTCCTTCCCTCATGCTTCAGGGTGATGGAGCTCTTAGCCTACCTCTTTTATTTATGTAGTTTAGAAGCATGGCCCAGCCTCTCAAGAACTTATGGTACTTGACATGACTGTTTCTAGGGATCTCTGCACACCAGATTCCAGTGGAAACTAAAACATTTTGTCAGATATAGAGACCTTGCCTGCACAGAGCCAGGAAACCCGAGCTCCCTTCCAAAGAGGAGTGTAAGCTCTGCTGCTGTGAAAGCTTGAGCTGTTGCACTGACCTGCACAGAAAGCTCTTGGACTTACTGCATGGAGCAAAAGGAGAAGGGGCTGGACACAATCCTGTAGTGTGAAAAAAACCAAAGGTGAGCTCTCATTACACATCAGACTTCTACCTGCAGCTATGTCCTTACTCCTCCACCCTCTGGTTTGCTCCCTAGTTAAAATACCTCTAGTTAACCTAAGAAAAGACAACTCTGTTGTGGGAAAATCTTCTCTGCTAAGACTAAAATTGTTGGCTGCTCTAGCCCAGGGTACTTCTTGAAGGAGTTTTTGTGGGATGCAAAAGCAGAATGTTTTCCTCCCATCTCTCTTCCCCCTCAGGCAGAAGTGACTGGAGAACACCACACACACATAATAAAAAGTTTAAAAAAAAAATAAAATGGTAGGAGTGGGACTCACAGTGCCTACCTTTAGGCTTGGACACCTCACTCTGTGTTATCCCTGTTCAGGTAGGGGGGCAGAAACAGCCCATCTGGGGGGCTGACTCATCACATCCCACCACAAGCCAGATCCATCCTGCCCCGAGTTCCACACAGAGCTCGGCTTGACCAACCACATAAAACCCAGTTCCATGTTAATACTGTGACTCACTGCAAATAATCCACAGTTTGGCTTTGGAATGCAGGCACTTTGTGAATCTGGTAAATAAAGATAGCTGCTGAGTGTTACTATGGTCTCCTTTCCTGGGAGATGAGAGCCTCTCCCTTTGGAACAAAGTGAGGTATGAAGTCTAATTGACTTTACACATTTTGGTAAATGTTTTTTCCCTGTTTGCTTAAGTTTGCTGTGCCAGGTCAGCATGGTCACAGTGCTTATTAGCAAGTGCTACATATGCCCAGGTACCACATGCAGCAGCAGTTTACCCAGCTGAAATTAAGGTGGCAAGATGTGTTTTTCTGGCATGCTGCTTTTCACAGAAGTTTCTGGCATGGTAAATTCTGGGGTTGTTTTTTTCATCAAGATCTGCTGGGTCTGCATGTGATCAAATACTATGCAGTGAATATGACTGATGTTCAAAGGAAAAAAACCACAGCTTGGCACTCCCCTCCAGAAGTAAGCACGCCACAACACTTAACAATGCAGGCTTGTTCACTTGTGATTATAAACAGCCATGTTGATGCCTGCCAGGCACAGCATTTCAGCTCCAGCTCACGGGTCAGCAAGTCTGGGGTATGTTTTTCAAGTCTGTATGTACCTAAGGCTTAGGTGTACCGATGCAGAGAGCTGTTCCACCTGATCCTTCCATTCCTGCCATCAGGCAGAACTGACAGCCCTGGTATCCACTGCATACCTCGCGCATACCACACATGGGATGGTCCATGACACCCAGATCTCACTGCTGAGGGCCGCCAGCAGAAAATGCCCCGAGCCTCACCTCTCTGCAGCCTTCCCTGACTCCCTCTTTCTGCTCTGCTCTGAGAAACCTCTCCTGGAGTTAGGGCTGGAATAAGCTCTTGCTCACCAAGACAGCAAGTAGGATGCAGCTGCCCGAGCAGGCATTTAGAGCAAGAAGAACAAAGTTCCTCTCCTTTTCCTGCCTGAGGGCACTTCAGCTTGCTTCTCCCTCTTTCCCGGCACGCTGTAACTGCAGGGGTAAGGAGGGCAGGCTCTGGTAAGCCCCTTCCTGCCATGCTTACGAGGAACCCAATTCAGCACATGCACATTTTGGGGCCGGCTGTCACCGGGGACCTTTAGGAATGTGACAGTCCCGGCGGGACACGGACTGACTGAGCTGCCAAGCTTCTCGCCACTGCTGCTCAGCAGGGCCAGAGCAAGGGGGCGGCCGGGCAGGGTTTGAGGAGCTCAGGCTGATGCTACCGAACCCCGCTGGTGACAGCCTGAGCTCAGCTGTGGCTCTTGCAAGTGCCAGCCAGGCTCAGAGGCGCCCAAGCAGCGGAGGAAGGGAAGGAAGAGAGGGAGGAAGGGGGAAAACCACGAAACTCAAGGCAGAGCCTTACCCCGTCCGTGCCCCGCTCCCTGTCCCCGCACTCATCCCGAGGCTCTCCGGACTCGTGACCAAGGACACACACGGGCTGGGCCGAGGGGAGCGCCAGGGAAGCGACAACTGTCCCTCGCTGTCCCTCGCAGCGCCCGGGAGCTCCGCGCCCCTCAGGGACAGCCGCAGGGCCCAAGCGGGGTCCCGCTGACAGCTCCGCAGCGGGACAGCGTCCGGGGTCTGGTACACGGGCGAAACTGGGACTTAAAGAGTCCCTCTAAAACCCCAACACGCCCGCACCTCTAAAACCCCAACACGCCCTCCCTTCTAGAAACCCCAACTCGCTCTCCCTTCGAAAAAGATCAGCACATCCTCCACTCTAAAAACCCCCCTCTGGAGCAGTGTTCGGGCCGCAGGCTCCGCACACGCGTGACGGGACCCCGGGCGGGCAGCGCACACCGCGGGACCCCGGGCCGAACCCGGCACGGCCCCCTCAGCCCGCCTCTCTGTCCCACGGCGGGCGGAGCGGAGCCGCCAGCGCGCTCCTGTCCCCCGCTCCGGCCCGGCAGCGGAAAAGCCCTGGCTCTCCCCCGAGCCCCCGGCTCTCCCCTTTATCCCGCACCGAACCCCCGGCTCTCCCCTCCGCTCCGTCCCGCACCGAAGCCCCGGCTCTCCCATCCGCTCCGCACCCAACCGAACCGAACCCCTTCTTGCCCCGTACCTGCCGGCCGCCCCCGGCAGCGCTCCCGCGGGCCGCGCCGGGCGGCTCCGCTCCGCTCCAGGGCCGGGCCCCGCTGCCGCTCCCCGCCCACCGCCACCGCCGCCAATGGGCGCCCCGGGGCCGGGCTGGGCTGCGACTGCCCCGCCGGGCTGTGAGGGGGGCTGCCTGTGCCCCATCGCTGCCTGTGTCCTATGCCCATGTGCTCTGTGTCCGATGAACGTGTGCCCGTGGCTGTGTGTGTGCCCCTTGGCTGTGTGTGTGCCCCACGGCTGCGTGTGTGCCCTACGGCTGTGTGTGTGCCCCATGGCTGTGTGTGTGCCCCATGCCTGTGTGTGCCCCACGGCTGCGTGGGTGCCCTACGGCTGTGTGTGTGCCCCATGGCTGTGTGTGTGCCCCTTGGCTGTGTGTATGCCCCACGGCTGTGTGTGTGCCCCATTGCTGTGTGTGTGCCCCATGGCTGCGTGTGCCCCACGGCTGTGTGTGCCTGGCTGCCGTCCAGCACCCTCCTGCACACTCTCCTCTTGGCCCCACAAGCACAGCTCAGTGTATTTAGTTTGCTGGCAGTTTTAAGTTTCCAGTTTGATCATCCCCTAATCACCGTATATTCCATCCAGCAGAAGGGTACACATGGATGGCATTGTATAAGGATTATTTCAGGGATAAAGTAGCCCCGGTGTTTTACAGTTAAGAAGAGGGATATAAATAGAACTACACATTACACTGGTCCAAAACAGAAACCAGACCTGCTTCCAAGCCTTGGATCACAGCTTCTCACCACTTTTGTGGTTACACTTACAGGCGTCTGTGTAGAGAATGAGCTATTAACACCGAAATTGGCGTTGCAGGGAAATCTTTTGCATTCCTCTCTCCCACTCATGACAGTGCCAGGAGGGTGGTGGGGCAGAGGCTGTGAGTGCCCCTCAGCACTGCTGAAGGTGCTGAGGGCAGCCGAGCTCTGCCCCTTGCCAGGTGCAGTCACACAACCCCAGGCCTGTGCTGATCTATAATTCAGGTGCTTGCTCACTTTCTGTAATAGCTTTTCTATTTTTAATGGGAAGTGATGGACCTGTCAAGGTATTAGAAATATTTTTTTTCCCAGGTTTTCATTTTCTTTGGTAATAATAACATAGGCTGGAAAGCTCACGGTGCACTTTAGAGCTAAAGTGCTTGGCAATCGTGGGAGTTTCCACAAGACCTTATTTCTTCACACTTTGTGTTTGTGTCAGACGAGCAGAAAAATGAGGACACGGACTAAGTTCAGTGGGTAGCAGTGTATGAGGGGGGATTGCAGAGAGAGCCATCAGGTCACTGACAAACCCCTGAAAACCTGGGAGAAAGCTCAGCACAGAGGGGAGGCTGCTGGGCTGGACAGATTGAGGCTCTCTCTACATATATACTAAGATATATCTATATACACACATATACATATATTTTTATATATACACACACAGCTATATCTATATATATATACATATAGACATATATTTATATATATACACACACAAAGCTATATCTCAGGGCTTTACTGTGGGGTCTTTTCAGTCCTCTTCCCTTTTCTGTGGGACTGCATGGTCTGTCAGTGCAAGGAGCATGGTCTGCCTTTGCAGACTGGTTCTCACACCTGGGAGCTGGTTTATGTGGAGCTGCTAACTCTGAGGAGATCTGCCCAGCTTAAAAATTAATGCTGGGGGTTTTTAAACAAGGTCTAACTGTAAATATCTGTAAACTATAAATAGACAAAGCAGTGAACTAAATATGCCAGAGTTTGTCTTAGCTGTCAGACTAATTCAGATCTAACCAGCCCTAGATTATTACTCTGAAACCGTTTTTTTCCCTTCTGTATGCTAAAATTATTCAGAATTTGCTCTTATGTCATGCTAATCATAGTCTTTATTACTGAGATGTAATGCTTTAATTTATTTTTCTTGTTGTTTCTCAGTATGCTCACCTGGACAACACATCAGCCAAACACGGCATTGGGCTGGCCAAACCACCTGGGATTTGAAGGTTTTCTTTGTTCCTCTTCAGTCAGAAGTGGAGGTGTGCTCAGGCAAGTGCTGCACGAGGCAAGGGAAGCCCCAGGATCCACTTTGTGCTCAGTCAGTGTTAAGCAGCTGCAATTGAGAGCTGACTTTCTGTTGGTATTTTGTTTGTTTGTTTTGGAAGCTCTTACACACTTGTTTGAATTCCTTACTGATACAAACTGGGAGTTTCACCAGTAATCTTAAGAGTTATTTGAGAGGCAGGCTCAGGAGCTCTGTTTTTCCTGGCTGTAAACCCAAACATTTGTGGGACTACTTGAAAAAGCTGCAACCCAAATTACCAGCTTTTAATGCAACTAGAGCAAGGTGAAGAGACTTTATCTGATTGCCTCTGGCATTTTCTCCAAAGCCACTTGTTTCTCAGTAGCTGAAATATCTTGCCCAATTGGGATGCAATAATTTCAAAGCAAGTAAAGGAAACTGCAGCTGCTCAGCTGAGTCAGCCAAAGGTAAGCTCTGCAGGGGAGAAAATGTTTTTTTATTATCTTCTAGTGGCAAAATTACTACAGCAGCCTGCAGGAAAAGATTAGATTATAATAGTAACAAAAACATCTGTTAAATTCTCAGCTCAGTGTATGTTTAGTGCATGTTTGGAAAAGAAGAAAAAACAACCCAGGCATTTGATAAAATTCTTTTGAATAAAACTGAGTATTTAGGTTCAGTTTGGGATGTTAGGAACCCACTGTGATCATAGGATAGACAGTGATTTTAAGTAATTGACTACATGGGGCATTTAATCAGTGGACAAGACAGCCTTTAGCAATGGAGATTTTACTGAATTGAGCTTGGCATACTGTGACCTAATGAAGGAGTAAGACAACTTGTGTTCATCATCCAGGTTACCTGTAGGGATGAGTGACCTCTGTCCTGAGTGAGGGTGTGGGGGATGAATGTTTGTCTGATCTGGCTCCTGGGGGTTCAGCTAATCAGCCTCTTCAGAAATGTGTGACTTGCCACGATTGATTTGTGTCTCTGAGGCCCTACCAGCTTCATCTGCCTGCTTCAGAAATGCCTGCTTCCAAGTCTGACAGTGCAGAAGTCACATCCATGCTCAGCTCTGTCAGTACAGGCTGGAATTCAGGTGCCAGTTCCCAAATTCTCCCTGGTCCTCATGCCTTGAGGCTGCTGCCCAGCAAACCTGTTTGAGAGGCTGCTTGTGCCTCAGGGCATCTTTCAACCCCGGTGCAGGAAATTACCCATTTCTTGAGAGGCTCTGGGAGCCTGGCTGCAGAATGATTGCCCAAGTGATGAAAGTATTCCTGAAAGCAACCTTTGCTTGCTGCTCTGCCCTTTGCACAAAGCAATGCTCAATCAAAGTGCTTTTGTTTTTTACAGAGGCATTGCTGTGCTTTGCATGTGTGCAGCACTTTATCCTCAGGATCTTGAAGGGCAGCATAAATTCTAATAACTGTGAGGGTTTGTCCCCTTCTCACAGGGAGTTCCACTCTTGCCGTTTCATTTGGTCACAGGATCACTGACCCAGAGCAGTGATTTGCTGTTGCCTCCAGCAGCAGCAGGCTCTGGCTCAGAGTGAATCACCCAGGGGCTGAGGAACATCCCCCGGAGCTCCTGACTCACACGCCATGTGCCTCACCACAGGGCCATGTCCCAGCTCACCAACCCCAGTGATCCTCACAAAGCTCTTGTGTGCAAGGACAACAAAACCTCTCACATCTGCAGATTCTAAAGTTACAAGTTTGTGTTGATGTTTGCTGCACCCTTCCCTGCTCAGCCCTGCTCCCTGCTCCATGAGTGCAGTGCTGTAGAGTTGGAACTTCAGGCTTGACTAACCAATAATGATCAATAATTTCTGAGTGGATTGGTTGTGATGAGTCTCCAGGCTGCACCCAAGAACTGCCCAGGGCAGGGACTCTTCAAGAGGGGAGCTCAGAAGTCTGAGCTCTCCTGAGGAGCAGGAGGGGTGAGCACACACTGAGGAACAAGCAGGAGCCCTGACATGCTGCAGCCCTGCTCTGAGTAGTGTTCCCCAGAGTGGGAACATGCTGGATTTGAAATTCAAAAGGTGAAGCTGAGGAAAAACTGAGGTAAGATAATGTCAGGACTGTGAGAAGGTGCAAGTGTTCAGTGCAGAGAGGGATGTAATATTAGAACAAAATATATGAAATTAATGTGGGAAAAAGAGATGTGTCCAGAAAAGTTCCTGATGCATTTCTCAGCATGCTGTGAGAGAGTTGCACCTTCTGAGCCCAGCCTTCCTTGCAGAAGGCACCATTATGGGTACATTCTTCTGAGCTCTCTTCCTACTGCTGCTGTTCTGTCTGAACAGTGATCTCCTATTCAGTGTGCCTTTATTGCACAAGATAAATCACAGTGAACAAATAACTGGTGAGCAAGTGTTTCAAAGACTAAACTGAGGTAGATTAGCCATTTCAAATATTGAAATAGGGAAAAAGCATGGGGAGCAGAGTGTGATAATCACTGGTTAATGCAAAAAGATGTAAATGACTGATTGACTGATTAGTCAAAGACAAATAAAAGAGTGTCATTCCTGAACCCTATTTTGCCTATGGATATAGCTTCCATTTATGTGAAGAACATGTTTTGGTCTTTTTCCTTTGTAACTGCTACCCAGGCTGAATGTGTGCATTGCTCAGGAAGGGAAAACCTTCTCTTTGTAAGGGACCTTGCCCCACATCAGTGTCTTTTGTGCAGGAAGGCATCTGCTGCCATTGCCTGGGGAAGGTTCATGCACTGAGTGCATGTGCAGAGAGCTCTGTGAAGGGGGAACAGAAAGGGAAATCTTTGTTTCTTTTGTTATCTTCAAATACAAGAGAACACAGCCATGTGATGTGGTTTTTTCCCAAGGTATTCTGCTGACATCCTGGAAACCAAGAGAGCAAACCTCAGCTTGGCTGAGATCCCCATCCATTGACATGCTGGATCTTTAGGTGCAGAGGTGCTGATCTGAACGAGGAATTGGGGATTTCTTCTGAGGTAGAAGAGGTTTATTGGCTTTTAGAGATTGTGCTGTTGCTTGGGTGGTGCAGGATGTATGAGATGTGACACAGAGGATGTATGAAGGATCACACCTTAATTTCTGAAGTGTAAAAATTGGTGTCCGGTTGAGAAACCAGAGGGATGTTGTATAATTGGAGGTTTGTTGTTGCTGTTGGGGGGCATCTGAAGGAGGAGCTGAGAATTCTGCTCTGTACTTCAGCTCCAGCTCTGCAACAATTGTCCAGGTCCAGGTGGTGCCATTCTGCCTTTTTGGGGGAGTTTTGGAAGAGTTAACATTTTCCTGAGATTTCTCTCTTACTGGTGTACTGAAATGCAGGATGCTTTGGTTTTCTTTTTCTTTCTTCTTTTTTTTTTTTTTAATTTATTTTGCTTTTGTTTTTGCTTTTGCTTTTGTTTTATCTGTTCCCAGAATGGCATATTTCATCTCTAACCTCACCCCTGAAGAGCAGCTGGGGGAAGGCACTGCAGGTTGGCTCTGAACCATTTGGGCTGTTTGATTTCATTAGCTTGGGAGCCCTCACAAATGCCTCAGGCCGTGCACCTCCTCGTGGACCCAACTTGGGAGAATCTCTTGTGCTGCTGCATGCATTAGCCTTCATTAATACAATTAGCATAATAGCAATTAGGATTCATTATTCCCAGCAAAAAGATAAAGCTGGTAATACATATCTGTGAATCGAATTCCTCAGCGCCTTGTCTTGGGATTGCTTCATTTTGGAGTTGTTTGCTGTTTATATCCTTCCATCTTCTAGAAAAAAAGGAAAGCCATGTAATGGTAAAACTGTTTGGGTCAGAGAAATGCCCTGAGATGATCTTTCAGGCATGCTAAATAGGCGAGGTGATCTGTGGGACCCTCACAGCTCACACAGCCACTCAACAGCACAAACTGCAAACTTCATCTTCTTCAAGCACAAGAGCTACTTAGTTTCCCCATGTTGAAGACTTTTTATAATAGCAATAAGACAACTCTAGAGAGAGCCATCTAATATTAACTCCAGGGAGTAATCATCTAATCACAATCTGGGGGTGATTTGAAGCACTCATCTGGACCAAATGCCTCACAACACCCCAGGAGTGGTTTTATTGCATGATAGCAGTACCCCATTGAGCCTTATTGCTTAATTAAAAACAAATTCCCAAGTAATTTTTTTGCCTTTCCATAAAAACACAGTAGTACATAGCATGTATAAAACATCCATTAAATGATGGTAGATGCAAATTTACATTGTGAGATACAATCCGTTTCTTTACCACTTGGGGTTGAAGTTAAATGTAAAACCATTTCCTATAATCTGTGCACTGCTGTGTTTAGAGAGGAATAAATATGGGAAAGAGAGGTTCATTGTAGGATGCCTTGTTTTTATTAAGTGATATGTTTGGTCCCTTACAAAGGAATTCAAATTCTCATCCATCTTGCAGACACAGCAGTCAGTAATCACTGTGGCCTTTTCTGCTTCTTCCTGGAGATTTCCTCAGCTTGCACCATTCCAGGGCAGCTTCAGGGGAATGCTGTCCTTGTGTGGGATTGCCATGGCTCTCAGAGCAGAGAGAGCAGTGCTGCTGCTGTATTTGGGGTCACACAGCACAGAACAGGGGGTGCCCACGTGTCCTCGTGGGTTCTGCAGTCTGACAGGGATTAAGCCTGGTTGGTGCATGGTTTATCCCCTGTGTGGTGATAAACCCAGGTTTATCCCCTTTGGTGGTGGCCTCAGGCTGCCCTGGCTGTGGCTGAGATGTCTCCCAGCCCTGCAGTTTCCCTGGGAAAACTTCCACAGCTGTGCAAGGGCCCCTGCTCTGCTAGGGACCCAGGGTGTGCATGGGAAGGGTGTGAAAGTCCTTCCAGTTTGTGTAGAGGAATGCCTGGGCTCCCTGACACCTCTGCAGAGTGTTTTCATAGCCCCAAGGACTCTGAGTGTTGTTTGCATGGGAAAAGAATAAGATGAATGTGTCCTTACAAACAGAGCATGAGAATCTGCTTGTAGATAGGGCCAGGGACTTACAGATAGGGAGGGAGGGAAGAAACCATCAGTTCTAGAAAATGTTACTAATTGACACAGACTGCTGCTCATCCAAGGCTGTGATAAATTCCTGAACTTACAGAAAAAGGACAAGGCCTTAGTACAGTTATGAATAGTGTTTTGTTATAAAGGAAAAATAAAGGGGGGTTGTGTATTACAGGGAGCATGGAGTAGAGGATTCAGGGAGTCTGTACCTTCAGAGTACCTCAGCCAGTGGGGAGAGGAAGAGGAAGAGTGGCCAAGAACTCAGGATAAAGATGGGGCTGCATCCCCCAAGAATTTGAGAGACCCCATGGGAAGTGCCCCATGGCCTCCCCCTTTACTCAAATAAAATTACAGGGCTCCTCTGTCTCCTTTTTGGACACAAACCTCTGGTGTGGCATTTTCTACACCCATGCTACAGGCAGAGGAAGCAAAGCCAAGTTTTTAAATGTTTATTGAAAATCATACAGGGAGTGATGGAGACACTGCTCAGAAGCCCTGGCAGCCAAAGCTGTAATTGGACTTTTGGCCACAGCACTGAAATAAATGGGGGAAAAAGGGTTGATATGACATTTTCCTCGGACTTGTTTCTTGGGTTGCTTTTAAGTGAATGGAGACAATCTAGCAAGTACAAATTTTTAAATAAAAGCTGAGAATTCATAGTAACTATTGCTCTGGTTGTTCCAGGTGCTGGATCCTTCTCGTGGTATCTACAAGCTCAGGACAGAGTTTGACACTTGTCAGTCTCTCCCAGTGTGGGCCCCACTCTGTGTTGAGCACATCCTTCTGGTGTTCCCTGTCCCATGGTGGCTCCCCAAGGAGCAATGTGTGAGTATCTGCTGCTGCATTTGGGGTTATGGAGGCAGTGTGCCTTCTCCTGTGCTTAGATTTTGTAAAAAATAATGTTGAGGGTTGTTTTTTGTGAACACTTTGATAGAATGCTTCGCTGACTTCATTTTAATGTGTCATTAGGGAGGTGTTAAATGTTGTGATGGAGGATTTGTTATAAAGAGGTTGCAGCATTGTAGTGAGAAAATGGATGAGAGTAAACCATTGCCTGCTTCTGCTGCCTGAGACAGTCTGAAAGAGCAGCTAAAAGAATAATTAAACCTGTGTATTTTCAACAGTTCTGTACTAACCAGGGGCATTGCCAGGTCAGAAAAAGACATGAAAGGATCTGAGAGTGCTCTTGAACAAGAAGCATTTTTACCTGAAAGATCTCTGCTGGCATTATTAGGGATGCCATTATCTTGCTTTGATCTGACTCTCTAGGAGTGGCTGCTCACACAGCTGACCCAGAGCAAGCAGCCAACAAAGGAGAGCCCTAATGGACTTTAATACCTTCAGTGAAGGGTTTCTCTTCCCATCAGATCTGTGTCACTTTACAAAGGCCCCTTTCATCTTAATGTGCCTGCTGGAGCTGGCTGCCAGCAGTGGGCCAGCACAGCCCTGGCTGAGGCAGGGTTGGCAGTGTCCCTGCTCCAGCCCTGTGTCCCTGACCAGCTCAGGGTGCAGCTGAGGGGTCAGCGCTGCTCCCTGGCTGCCACTGCTGCTGGATCATGGGCAGGGGTGGTTCTGCTGCAAAACCTACTGCAAAAAACCCCAAACAGACTGCGGGAGATGCCCTACAATGGCTGATTTTTAGTTTGGTTTTTGTTTGTTTTGTTGTTGTTTGTGGATTTTTGTGTTTTTTTCCTTGTTTGGGTGTTTTTTTGGTTGTTGGGTTTTTGGTTGTATGTTTGTTTGTTTTCTGGAGTTTTTAATTTATTTTTTTGGAAGTAGGTTTTGAAGCAGAACCAGGGGTTTGTTGGGGTGGGCAAAGGGACACCCTGGCTATATGAAATACCTGCCTTACTCTGACTGCAGCAGAGCACACATCTAGCCTGTTCTGTCACCTGAGCACATATAGCTAAGATTTAGGGCACAGAATAAAAATTATATCTTCTTTGATTTGGCCTTTTAAGATGAGGAGTCAGGAATCTTGTGTTCTGGGATATTTATGACTTCCTTTAAGAGTATATCCTTCCACTGAGGAAATGAAAAGTGTGATATTTTAGCTGTTGGAAATGCCTGGCTTGGTTTGGTTCTGTTTCCCGGTTTCATTTTGCCGTGGTAGGCAATTCAGAAAATATATTTGCAGCAAGGAAAATGGAGTTGTTATGGAAACATCTGAGCGAGGCAGCTGACAGGGGTAAGGCAGGCAGCAGATTCGCTGTGCACACAGACGCTCTGAAACAGCGAGTTCATGTAAGGTAAGGGAGCAGTTTCGAGGCACTGTCTGCTTCCTGGGTGGGTTTTATGGCACAAGAGGGGAAAAAAACCACTTTAAAACTGTGGGCATGTGGCTCCATCTTCTGGTACCAACGCAAAGTGTGCTGCTCTGGATATAGACAGAGGTGAGATTTCTGTATCGTTTTTATGTCAGTTTCTACAAAAGCAACAACAAACCCAGCAGAAGCAACAACAATAATAAATTAAAATACCTGTGCCCTAGAGCCCAGCTAAGAATAGACTTCCTGAATCTACAAACCATTCTGCTGGGAGAAAACTGCTTTTTGAAACATTCTCTTAGATGCTTGGCCCCAGGTGGAACTGGTGTTTGCTCAGTGTGGCTCTCCCAGGGCAGCCTGGTGCCCCTGCAGGTGCTGCTCTCCTGCTCTTGGCTGCAAGATGCATTTCTTTGTTCCCCTCTGCAGCAACATCTTTGGCAAAGCAGCTCAAATTCCTGATGCATCCTCGTGGAAATGCTAGCTGGGTAGAAGGAGGAATGAATGGCTCTTGGAGGCAGGCTGCCAGAAGTCAAAAGAAAATAAAGCTGTTTTATGACTTCAGCAAAGAGTGAATGTTGTTACAGCGAACATTGCGCATGCTTAATTGGGCTTGCTTACTCAATCTGTTCACCTTAGCAACTCATTTTGCTTTAATCAGAAGTAAGGCATTGTTCAAAACCAGGAGGTGTTATTATTTGCTGGGTAAACCTTGGGGTTTCTAAATAATCCTTAAGAATTACCCCAACTTTGCTGTTTAGAACCCAACACAACGAATCAGAACAAAAGGTAATTATCTTGTTGAGCTGCTGTCCTAAAGCTATTGTTGGCAATTCATTGCAAACAGGAGGCACTGCTCTGTGAGCACAAAATTAAAACTAAGGACCATGTGTTTTACTTGGTTTATTCTGTGTACATATGTCAGTAAGTTCTTTTTTCCCCCCTGGATAGTGAGCCTAGGATAAAAGGACCCCAAATTCTTTGTACAAAGCACTAGTTTCCAGTCCAAACTACTTCATGGCTGAACTGTGGCTGTGAAGATGAGGGAATATAAAAGTAATGGCCCTGTGCTTGTGCCACTCTAAGATCACTACCATGAGTGATGAGTTACCTGCATGCAGCATTGATCCGTGGGGAGGGTTGTGTGGAGCCCTGCTCGGAAAGAGTGCACTCCTGTATGGCAGGGAAACATAGCAAAAAAATCATTCCTAAAGTAAGCACTAGCCAGGGCTTCCCATCACAGCCTCAGCAGCAAGGCTGTGGATCAAAACTAGAGGTGAAAAAAGCCTTTACTTTTCACTGTGGTGCTTTTAATGCCCCACACAGAGGGAAGCATTTTACATGGCCACAGGCTGTGCTGGTAAAATACAATTGCAACCTCCATAGCTGGTATTTAGTGTTTCTAACCTGTTCCTGAGGCTGGGGTACATTGGATTTCCCCTTGACCTTACCTGAGGTTTTCTCTTGGAGCTGCCTCTAGTTCCTGCAATCTTTTTTCCCCTCTCCCTATATTTAACCTTCAGTTTCATCCTGTTTCATTGGTGAAACCAAGCTCTGATTTCTAGAGTCTGTGTCTCTGTCCATATCCTGTGGATTATTCAAAGGGATCTGCTCACCTTTCTGAAAGATGTCACCAGGGTAGCACCTTTCACTGATACTGCCATTAATAAATACCACAGACCTCTTTTATTAGGAAGTACAAATCCTACCCAGAGTGTGTTGGATAAATCAGATCTTTTGCAGACATCTGGAGATTGTATTTGCAAATCCCCAGCCAGCTTGTTTTGTAGTCATTGTTACCATAATTCAGGTTAATGTTGTTGCCACTTTTTACTTGCTAAAACACATGTGGTGCTTTATTGCTTAAGAAAAAAAGAAAAGTGGCTGCCTTGGAACAGAAGTTCTTTTAAAACCCTTCCTGAAAGTTTGCTGTTTGGAGAAACAAATGTCAAATCAATTGTCCTGTCTTTGAATTGCCATTCTGAAAATGAGAGCTGTGAAAAGAGATTACTTGGGTTCTGCAGTGGGGAGAGTGTAAGAATCTAGATTGAGAATTATGTACCAATAGAGACCTAAAATAACAAGTGGAACAAGTAAACTTTTAGCTTTTCCTGTAAAGATTTACTTAAAAAATATGAGATCCCAAGCGAGGCTGCTCATGCCAAGTTTGAAATCTGATTTGAATTTTTATAGCTGTTATAATCTCTGATATATCACCCTGGAAATAGGGCTCGTAACAGAAATGCCAAGTCCCTTGACTATTGCCTCACAAAAAGAGCTGCTGTAATAGGCTGCAGTTCTGAGACAGGTTTGCAAGGCTGGCTTATGTCTGCACATCTTCATTCCAATGGGTCCAAGCTGGGCTCTCCACATGATCTGAGGTTATTTGTGTGGGTGATGAGCTGTGTGCAGCTGTGCCAGCTGTGCCAGCCTTCCCAGCAGGGCAGCACAGCCCAGCTTGGCCTTATCCACAGGGACAGCCTTGGAGCCTGGACGTGCTGCTAGGGAAAGGAAAGAACAGCTTATTTTCTGGTTTGCTGTCCTTATTCTTCTGCATTTCAGCACAGAAGAAATGGAAGTTCCCAAGGAGCCCAAAGGATTCCACATGCCAGTGCTCTTTTCCCTCTCATTATCATACGCTTGCAATCAAACTCTAATTTTTGAAATAAAAAACCTGCAGGATTCTTTATTGGGACTATTAAACCTTCAATCTTCATTATTTAGGACGGCTACTTACCTTTTACTCAATGAAGCCATAATGCAACTGCTCCTATAAAAACTATGGAAATGGCTACTGTGGCAGTGAGTAGATTTTCCTCCGTGTAAAATAATCTTCTGTGAGTAAGACATAACTATCATTCACATTAATTAGGCAGCCATATAATGGGGTGTTCAATAGCTATTACATCATTTAAATTCTTCAGTGAGCACCTCAGCCACCCAAGAACTATCCAGCTGAACATTTCTGAGTCCATAATTTTGAAATAATCCTGTAGAGGAAGAATATGCATGGCAGAGTGTTGCAGACAATTTCACCAAGAAAAAAATTAATTTTATTCAGATTTATGGAATTATTTTAACATTTACAAGAAGTGCATAATCTTTTTCTTCCCTCCCTCCCAGAGTAATGGTGCTATTAAGTGGAGTCTATTTTGGGGCTGCACTGTGTGTACACCAGAGAATGTCCAATGAGCTTGGAGACAGAGGCCAGTGATGGCAGCTGGACACACAGACACACAACAAGCACATTTCCCTACACATTCTGCTATAAACCTGGGGCCTGGAGCCACCAGGCTCAGCTGGGAAACCTTAACCCACAGAAAAGAGTGCAGTCCTGCTTGAGGTTTTGGGTTTGATGTATTTTCTCCCTAAAAATCATATGAGCTCTTAAGCATTTATATTCAGTTTGGGTTATTGATTTAAAAATTTTGAGGTGAAGCCAGAGACCTTTGATTTGAACATTATAAATAATGTTCTAACTATGTTATGATGTATTTTTGTACCTTTTAAGTTTAGTTCCTCAGTGAAATATACGTATGCCATGGAGAGTAGGAGCTGTTCAGATGCCTGTAGAAGGGAATGGTTATTGGAAGGTTGGGCAGTGCCTGAAAGTATATGAAAAGAATATGTTTAAAGTCAGTATGGTTTGGCAATATGGGAATTGTTCTTAGCAGAGTGAAAGAAATGAATAGCCTAAAAATATTAAAGGATTGAATGTAAAGTTTAGACTGTGCCTTTTCCTGTCAGTTATTTTAGCTAATTGTAAATTCAGTTTTTTCTCTTCTCGATGGTTATAATGTACCTTATCTGACTCATAGTAGAAAGCAGCAGAGAGCTCTCTTCACAGGGAGAGCTCTTAATTCAGTATCAAATGTTGGGTTCTCTGTAGTTTTCCATAATCCCTATGCAACAGGCAGAGCCTGCAGAGGTGGTGTCAAAACCCACCTGCAGGTAGTGCCAGGTACTGTTTGTTCTGCAGCCCAGGAGGCTGGGGTTTGCCAGGTGGAACTGCTCCTCTCAGCAGCACATCCTCTGCTTCTCAGATCCTCTATTTTCATGTTTGCTCATTGATTTAATTAAACCAGTACACTGAGGGAAATTTCTGCCTTACCAAAGTCATTCATTTTCATCCCACAGGGTAGGGACTTAGAACTGGAGTTACCATAGGAGTGACAGAATTAAGGATGGGGAGCATGAGACAAGGGCAGGTCAAACCTCTGGGAAATTCCATGGAATCATATAATATATAATTGGATTTGGTCTGTGGGACCATGGGCTGGTGAATGCTGCAGCACAACAGGCTTGATCAGATTTTGGGTTGTCCAACAGCAGGAAGGAAGGTGAGCATTCGTTATGGGAATGGGCACAAGGAACTGTTCTGGTAAGGGGCTGAGGGACTGCCCAAAATCAGGGCCACCCTGGTTTTGAGAAAATACTGCTGCTGTTTCCTGTTTCATGGTCTGGGTCAGAATTTCGTGCTCTCTCTTACACTTCTCTAAAACACTGGATGAATTGAATGTATAGAGTTAACACCAGCTACTTGCTGCTGTTATTTCAGTGATTTAATATGAGTTTATCAGTCATAGATGGTTTTATGGGGTTTCCACTGCATTCCTATCTAACCCATTTTTTAGATGAAATCCCTCTCAAAGAGAATTTCCCATGTGTTTTCCTGGATGTGAATTGGCTTCAATTTCAAATATTTCCTAAAATGTATTATTTTGAGGTTTCAAACAGAAATTATGGGATTTTTGTTTTTCTATTCTTGCTTAAGTGTTCAAAATTCAGTAACTGAATTGTTTTAGTTCATATTAGTTATAAACATACAGACACAGTAATAGGGGAGCAGAAATGTCTGTAAGGTAGTGAGACATTGCTCACTGCTGTTCATTATTCCCTGGTTAGTGAGAGTTTAGGTGTAAAAATCATTACCAAAAAGTCTCTGCTGAGTGCAATCCAGAGATGAACATATGATTAGTTCTCCAATTTCCCAGTATTAAATCCATTAGGTATTTACAGTCTCAGCTAGTGAAGTGAAGGGCATGGCTGTGAGTGGGCAGGGAGGGCTGATGAGCTGTCATTGTCACCTCTCCCAGGTTCTGAGGAAGTTCCTCGACAAGCTCTGGGGAGTTTAACGAGTTCTAGGAAAAGGGAACCCAGAGCCTGTGCCAGGTGGGATGAGGTTGATTTTCTGGGTGGTGATCCCAGCTCTGGGGTGGTTCAGTGCAGTCATGGCTGTTTGGAGCACCTGGAGGCTTTGCACAAAGGCCTCTCAGCTGAGTTACCAGCTGCAGGAAAGGAGCCTGAATGCCTGGGCTGTTCAGCTCTTGTTATTCTGCATTTGTCACCTCTCTGTGCCACTCTGGGGAGCCCTTTCACATCTCCTGGGCACTCTTCACTGTAAATACTGAAAGCCTTGCTCTTACCAAGGCACTGCCAGGCAGTGTTTGTTTTTGTGCTTGCTGAAATAGCTTAAAAAATGCAAGTGCCAGTAGCTATGGGGAGTTGTATTGTGCTCATCTATGTGTCCATATGGTAGAACATGTTCTGTCCTTCACAGCACAATGAGACATGATTGTGCCTAATTCCAATTTGTGTGGCATCCCCATTAATGTCTCTTTCAGCCCTCCATTAAAGGCCCTTAATGTTAATTAACTGGACTATGCCAATAAAGTCCTATTAGCTTCCCCCTATTAATTTAATATTATAGGCATTTAACAGATGTCTTAATTAGATGTTACACTGAAGGCTATGAGCAAAATTAAAACTAGGTCATTGTTGTGAAAGGAAAGTTTCTGCTATGATTTATGGCTTCTGCAGCTTTGTTTGTTTTTCTTTCTGACCTCTTACAGGACACCGAGAGTTTTAATTTTAGAACGTCGAGAGGAGTAAAGGGTGGAAGGTAGAATAATAACAAGTCTAACAACTTTAACACATACTGTTCTTACTTCACAGATAAAAGTTCTCTTTGGTATGAAATGACTATTTCTCCATGTGAAGTATCTGTCCCTGGCAAGAACACCGTTTTCTCAATCTCAAGGGCAGTATTGAATTGCAACAAAGATTTTTTATTTCTATGCCAACTGCTTCCATTTCCTGATTCCAAAGGATCTGTTCTTGAGCCCCAGAATTGCCCACACTGTGAGTTCATTCACCCATTCAGGGATGGTGAAGGTGCTTTGTGTCTGAGGTGCCAGGGAGGTGCAGCTCTCCTGTGACCTCTCCCAGCAACAGGTCTGGAAAGGAGCTGGGAGCTTTGGGGCCAGGTGAGTGTTGTGTGGCACTGGGGATGGAGGTGGTGATGAGCTCTGGCTCTCCCCTGCCTTCTGTGCCCCCAGTGCAGGTGAAAGCTCTGACTGCCCTCCCAGCCCAGTTCTCAGCTTTGGGCTGTGATTGTGTCAGAACAGCCGTGCTCTCTTTAAAGAAATTACCCTGGGTGGCTGCAAATGCTTGAATGGTGACAGGGAAAAAGATTCCTAGGTACAAATCTTTCATTTGATAGTGAAATTGATTAAAAGGTTCAGAAAATTACACTTAAAGCCACCATAGAAGCACTTTTATAACAGAAGAATGCTATGCAATCTAAATCCAGGGGTCACTTCTACCTCCCAAACACATCAAACCTGCCCAGGCAATGAGGGATTGTAATCTGGGCAATCAAAAATGAAGTGTACAGTAAAAAAAGAAAAGGGGCTGAGAACAGACAAAGCTCAATAGCTCTGTGGACAGAGGTTAAATATTCATAAAGCAATTCTGTGGGTAATTGAAATACAAGATTGAATGGGGGCCACTTCCACCTGTGAATTCCAAGCTTCAAGTGCTTCTCTGTTAGGGGCTGTGCTGTTCCTGCACTGTGCCATGACAGTGTGTGTCTATTGATACCTGACTGACCCTGAAAGCTGCAGCAGTCAGTGAGCACTGGGCAGCACACGGCCTGCAGGGCTGCATGCATGCTTGGTGTGATTACATTACATATAATTATACATTGAATTAACATTGTACATTGTACACACCTGCTACCCGTAACAGTATCGAAATACTCAAGGCAAAACCTGCCACTGAAACAATTCCATGTGCCTGCAGCAGGCCAAGATGCTGATGTTGGCCCAGGAACAATGATTATAAAGAGCATTTGTCAGCACCTGCAGTCTCACTGCAAGCATGTAACAGGCAGCTAAAGAACAATTTATACAGAAGGCAACAATAAAATTTATTACAGAGTTAAAAAATATAATTTTCACTGTACAAATTTACACTTATAAACTGAAACAGAAGTCAGGTAGTTAATCATATAGCTTTAATACAAGACAGAGTATTATATACAAATAAAAAAAACAGACACAAAAAATTTCAACAGTTGGTGAGACTGCTTAAAGATAGCAGATACTGCTCATTCTTCAGTAAGAAGAAATGCTTTATAAATATTTCACATGGCTGTTGCTTCTTCCATCTGCCAGAAACCCTGCTCTTTGAGCTGCAGGAAAACAGATGTTTCTGTGAATGCTCCTGAGTTTCCATGAAATCATAGGTCAATAGTTCCTTTCAACTTGAATTTTTTTGCAGATCTTTCACTTGCTCTGAGCAGGAACTTGCTGCCATAGATGTAGGAAATGAACCCATCAAGCTCCAAGCTGAACACGTTGTTAAGTTTGGGAACAACTGAAATGCAAAAGGACACAAACTGAACAAAGTGTGCTAGTGTAAGTCCCTGTCATAGAAATATCCTGACATACCAGGGGATGTTATTCACCTGGGAATTTGAGCCTTGACACATTTCAAGGTTTTTATACTTTCTCAAGAGATAAAAAATAACCCAAGCCTCCACGAATTACCAAAGTTAGTCCCTGTGCAGGAGCATACAGTTCAGTGTTGCACTTTTTAAAACCTGCTCATCTCTAATGAGATGTGTTTTGGGTAAGATTTTGGGCTGTTGGGTGGTGACTTGTGCCACTCTATGCCAAGAGCCAAAAGCACTGATATAAACCAATGCACTCAGAGGCACAAAATGAAGAGCGTGCTTAAGAATTTTTTTATGATTCCTGTTGTGAAAAGAACTGAGAAAGAATGCCTTGTATACCTTTTAATTTGTCCTCTTTAGTGATAATTTTGAAGATGTGTTTAAATTCCTGTAGAATGATTCCTGTTATCCCAACGTAAGAGGGGCACTTTGATTTTGTAACTGAAAGAACAGAAGTAGGTATTAGAAAATTTCAGATGCCCTTTACTTGCTCTTCTCCTGTTGCCTGGTGATTTTAAACAGTTTCAAACATAAACATTTAAATATTCTGAAATAACGTAGTTTCAGTAATCACTGGTAAAATGTGCAGTTAACCTTTGCAATGAAGAACATGATTTTCAAGAGTAGTTGTAAAGTAATTAGAATTTTTAGGGAGAGAAATACAATCTCAACTATGTGATTCTACAGTTAAGGATGCTGAAAGGAATTTAAAAATAAGCACCTGAACTACAGGATCATCTCCTGAATTTCAGATGCTGTTCCACAAGCAAACAAACCAAATACCTGTAACAATGGCTCCATGGAGATCAGCTTTGAGCAGCTTGCTCTGAATCATATGGGGTTGCCTTGAAGAGAATGAGATCAAAGAGGAGGGAAAAAAATCAAATGAACTGTCAGATTTACAAATTGTGACCATGACTATAATAATCACGATAATTCTGTGATTCTGTGAAATGGTACCAATATGCTTATCAGTTAGCCACAGTGTTTCAAGCAGCAAGTCAATAAAACTGGAAGCTTTACTGGATAAAACCCAAACTAAATTTAAAATATGCCCACGTACGCATCGGGTTTGAGTCCATGGCACAGGTCTCTGATGTACTGCTTCCAGAGCTCGTGCAGTGGGAGAAAGATGGCATACCTGCAGTAAAAAAAAGATAAAATATTATACAAAATTTAGTTATAAGAAGTCCATTGGCTGAGTACTGAAGTAGTCTGTATTTCCACAGAGTTAAGTCTGACGTTTTTAAGTTACAGAAACTTAAGTTACCCTGCAAGGTGACCCACTCCAAACAGCTGGTTTACATTATAAAACAAAAACAAAGCATGCTCTTCTCTTCCAACCCAAAACAGTGATGCGTTTTAGAGCATCAGGCTAAGACTGAAGACATTTCTCCTTTTTTCCCCCCACTCTTTTATCTCACTACTTACTCTGTTAGGAAAGCAGGGGCTTCATCCAGCATGATAAATTCAAGGAACCTTACGCAGAATTTTGACTCTCTGGTCACAGACAGTCCAACTTTACAAACTGAAACCAGAGGAGCTTGTGTGTGGGTTTGATTTCTTGTAATATTTAGGTACACAAAATGAGCTCAACAAAAATGAATCTTTCCCCTATGCACACAAAATAATTCTTTTCTCATTGTGAAATGCCACAAGTAGTGCTTTAGACTGACTTTACATACTGGAAGATTTCTATCCACATCAACAGTGGTTGGTGTGGTAAAACACTTGGTAAAACAGCTGGTTTTACAGACTTTTGATGCAGTTCCTCTTTACTACACAAAGAAGACATTTAAAGCCTTACCTTTGCTGCTCAGGTTCAATTTCAAACAGACGCAGCTCTCGCCTCTGCTTGGCAGTAAAACCTTTTGTCTTCTTCCTCTTCTGCTTGGTCTGTTTTTTGTGGTAATGCTCCAGAACGACAGCTTTCCGAGTCAGCATGTCCTGGATAGCCTCATCTTTCATTTTGGGCATGCTGCGCTTCAGGAAGGCATGCACAAAGGTCTTGGCCTTTTCTGAGTCCTGGGGCTAAAGACAAGTGAACGGATGCTCTAAAATACTATGTGTTAATTAAGTTAGAACTTGCTGCTGACTGGTGGTTTCATCAAGTCGGCAAAATCTCCGTGGGAATGGGAGATCTTCCCGTCAGTGCCAGCGGAGGGAGATGTTCCCGGCCGAAGGCCCTGCGGGCAGCGCCGAGCGCGGGCACACCCCGGCCCGCTGTCGGACCCGCGTTTTGGAGGAAAACTCTTGTTTTGCATTTCGTTTGAAACAGCGAGTTCTGAGCGGGATACACAGGGGAAGCCGGGGACCCAACCCACCCCCGGCCCGTCGGTGGCTAACGGCGTTTAAGAGGCCGTGCAGGAGTGGGAATGGCCCGGTAACCCAGGCACGGCGTGCTCGGTACCTGCAGGCGCAGCTCCCCGCTCTCCTCGGGCGCCAGCCGGCGGTACAGCTGCCCTGCAAGGCACGGCGGCGCGGGGCTCAGCCGGGGCGGGCGCTCACCCATCCCCGGCCCCGCATCGCCCGCCCCGCATCCCTCATCCTCCATCGCCCACACCGCCGCCCGCCCTCCATCCCTCATCCTGCATCGCCCAACGATGTCCGCCCCCCATCCCTCACCTTGCACAGCCCACCCTCCATCCCTCGCCCTCCACCGCTCCTCCCTCATTCCCCACCTCCATCTCTCACCCTCCACCGTTCCCCCCCCTCACCCTTCACCTCCATCCCTCGCCCTCCACCGCTCTCCCCTCAGCCCTCTCCCCCGTCCCTCTGTCTCCCCTCTCTCCCCTGTCCCCTCACCCTCCATGCTGTCGCGGCGCAGCCGGCGCGGGCCGATGACGAGTCGGGCGCGCATGCGCACAGCGGCGCTCCCGAGCTGGCCACAAGGCGGCGCTGCCGCCCGCAGGAGCCGGCGGGGTGCTGCGGGCGGAGCCGCTGTTTAATTGGCTGTTTACCGCTATTTACTACTCTTGTACTAATAAATTCTCTGAACTGGGGAACACTGAGCAACAGATATTTCATTCAATGTCATGGGGGAGTTTCTTTTTAAAAGCCACGTCAATCATACCTTCTTTTACACAGGCCACCTCATTTTCTGTGGACATCCAGCATGTGGGTATGGTCATGGACACGCGGAGTGCCCGGCTCTGGTGTTGGAGCGCTGACACGGCCGTGTCCTTCCCTCAGGAACAGCAGGGTCTGACTCTCGTCATTGCAGCCTGGCCGTGCCTGTCCTCCTTTCTCCCTCATCCTGCAGTCACTCCCACCACCAATGCTGGGATACACATTTCTGTATTTCCATCCTGTAGTCTCTTCACCTCTCACTTCTTTGCCCCATTTGCTCTGGAGATCTTCCTCCTCCCCGAGATTTACCAGTGTAGTGCTGGAGCCAGCCAGTGCCCAGGCTCCAGGGCCATGGCAGGCACAGGTCCTCTCTGCCCCTATGAAAGTTCTTCCATTCCCCGCTCTGGTAGGAGAGAAGTTCTTTCCATGTCCCATCCTGTCTCCATCTCCAGGCAGAGCCCTTGCTGCCACTGCGGGGAGTGCCCAGCTCTCTCTCCGTGATTAGCAGTGTGTCAGTCTGTCCTGGAGCTGCACACCCAGCAACATGAGACCTTGGCTTAAAATCTGCCCTCCTGTTTCTAGCAGTCGAGGTCAAGACAAGGAAGACAAGGAAGATGCCACTCGATGTGAGATTTGCATGCTCTGACACATCAGGGCCTCTTTCCTTCTGGGATAGGACAAAGTCCTTCTCTCTTCCAAAACAGAAGTGTCTCGAAACCAGCGTGGCTAATTCCTTTTCCTGCCAGCCCAATCCCAAGTCCTGCAGTCTTCTTCTCAGGCATTATTCTTCTCCAAATACAGAAAAGATTTATATTCTTGTCACATGGTGGTATTTGCTCAGCAGATAATTAAGCACTGCTTGGTAAAGGATACTTGGGGAGGGAGTTAGAGGGGCAGGGTATAGGAAACATGATGATTTTGTGGAGTGCTGCTGTGGGGCACAAAGGTACTAAAGGGATGCCTAACAGGGAATGAAATAGTAGATCTGTCTGGTTGTGTGTAAAGGAGGAAGGGCTGGTGTTTGCAGAGTATTAACCATGAACAGCAGCTGGTTTGTATCACAGACCTCCTGGCAGCTAAATACGTTACCACAGCAAGTGGATCTCTTGGTTTTACAAAGCATGGACTCCTTGAGTTGTCATTGCTACTATGAGAAGATCAATTTTCATGAATGGAGTACCAGGATAAGTGCTATGGGTCTTTAGGGCCATATGAGTGCTCCTTCACTGGATTTATGCTGCAATTCTTAGGGCACTTCAGGGATTAATAGTCAAATCAGTGTTGGCGGTGCTGGTGTTGTAAATCCAATGATCCAGGCTAAACTGGTGCCTGGGGAAACCAGCCTCTTCCAACAGCTCTACATCTTCATTTCCCAATTTATCTTCAGATATAATGTCTGAGGGAGCAAACACAGAGCTTTAGTGTGTGTCCCAGCAAGAAGGCTCTGCATCAGGAGTCGAGACTCACATCAAATAAACATGAAAAAGAATAGGTGAAGACACTGAGAAACAGCAGAATAGGCAAAGGCAGTTTGTAGAAAAGAAAAAGAAGGCTCCGAGAAATGAGGAAAGATGGGTAAGAACTGAATGTAAAGTGATGTGGAAATATGCCAGCAAATAACTATAATGCATATTTTTGGATGTGCAGCCCCCTGTCTTAATGTCTTTGAATTTTGAAGCTTCTTACTTCAAGTAAATCCCCTTGGAATAGGTTTGTAGTGATAAAATTCCATGATATATATATATTAATACCATGTTATAGGTGCCAACATTGGTGGTTCTTATGCAATTAAATCTTTATGGCTTTATTTATTGCTCTCCAAAAATAATAACACCCCACTCACACTTGTTGTTTCATGAACACAATCTAGCTGTGCCCTAGGGAAGGATGTTGCTGTACCTGCTGAACTGCAGGGATGGGCAAGGACCCGTGTGCAGGCCAGGCTGGGGAGCAGCAGTGTCCTGGGAGAGATGGGTGGCTGTGGAGCAATTAAACAATGACCTTTATTGTGACAGTCACAGAACGCTAAAACTTGAGATGTGAAGTGACCAAAGACAGTATAATTAAAGATGTTTGTGTGACACAAGAATAGCAGATCAGGGATTTAAAAGAAAAGAGTAATTATGAACTGAAGCCTGAAGCGAGAGATGAGCGTAAAGTTAACTGGTGTGTGCAAAAAGTCACTGGGCTGCAATCACTGTTATACTATTGCTGACAGTGATGCAGGAAATAAATACTGTAATTCTCTAGAAGGACTGTCTCAGCAAGCATTTGAGCTCTCAAGATCAATATAGTTTATTCCTCTTGGCCAAATTGTATTAGCAGCTGAATTTGGTCCCTGGAGACATCTGTACTGGTGAAAATAATTTCCATTTAAAGTCCTCTGATCTGATTTCTTCTCTCCAGATAATACAATTCCCACCCCCTTCCCATGGCTGTGCTGAAGCAGCATCCGTCCAGTCCGTGTCAGCCCTGCCACCATCCCACAGCTCCTGCCTGCACCCAGCCTTGGCATCCTGCTCTGACATCTCCTTGGGCCTGGGGGAGCAGTTTTAGGGCCAGGGGCTGAGCATACCCAACACAGCTGATCTCCCAGCACTGGCTGTGCAGCCAGGACCTTTCCAGGGGGTCAGTACTCGGTGCTCCCTGGAAAAACCTGTCTAGGAGAGGGTCATGTCTGGGGTGGTGGGTGGGACAGCAGGGTGAAATCTGCCATCCAGCCTGGTGGGAACATGGAGTGACTGACATGGGTAACCTGAATCTTCATCTCGTGTCAGTGGAGGCATGCCAGAGGATGGTTTGCAGTATTTGTGTGTGAGCCCAAACTCTTGCATTAGGGCCTTGGTTGACTGATTTTAGATTGCTGTGTTTGAGTGATGAGCAGCATCTTCTGAAGTACCATGTATCCCTCAAATGTGTCTTTTCCATATAGTTTTCCATTAATTTTTCTGCTTTATCAGCTCGCCCTTAACTCAAGGCTTGTCATCGTGTTCTGCCCCCGCCCCAAGCTGACAATCTGTCCTTCCCAGCTGAAGGGTCATTATTTCCTTGCAGTCCTGGCTCCTTCTCATCTCAAACTGCAGCTGCTGCTCCAGGGCACAGACAAAAGGCTGGCTTGTCTGTGCCTGACAGGAACAAGAAAGCGCTGGGAAGCACAGTCCAAATAGATCTCAGTGGCAGAGACATCAGAAGCAAATAATAACCCAAAAGTGTTTTCAGAAAATCCCAATGATTTAATAGCTGGGTTTTAAAAAATCAAAGTAAAACAAGGCAGGTTTTTGGCCGTGTCTCCACAGCTGCTCACACTAGAGGGCAGCCTGAGACTGTACAGTGCTGCTGGAATTCAGCTCACTGTCTTAACAGCAAAAAATAAATTGTAAAAGTTTACAAATTGTGTCCTCTTATGGGAGAAATGTGCCTGTTTGCAGCTTGGTTTAGCATATAGAACTCCAGTTCCTCCACATACCAGGCTTTTCTGCATCACAGGGTCAGGGAAAAGAGGATTGTGAAGGAATTCAATTTCACCACAAATTAAGGTGGCCACTTTTTAAACACCAATACATTCTAATATCAAAATAAGAAGCCATGTCAGTCTTAAAATATTTAAAATATGGGCAGAGCTAGAATACCTGGAGATAACTACTGCAAGCAACAAGAATCCAGCCTTGGCACACAGAGCAGTGCTAAAATAGATACACTTGCTTCCCAAAACAGGAACGAGCAGTCAGGAAAGCTGAGGCTTTGGCAGCTGACATTTGCATTCCCTGAGTGCTGGGATCATGTATGATCCAAACACACATCAGCATGACAGGCACCACTTCTGCTCCTGAGCAGTTTGTATTTGCTACTTAATACCAGCATTCAGCATTCATGTATTATTCCATGACAGTGTTTCACAGTCATTACTTTTGTTATGCTCTGAGTCTCATTTAGAACTTGTTGAATATTCTGTTTTAAAACTTAATTAACATTGGGTCATGTGTGGTAGGGAGGCATGATGCAGAAATGAGTATTAACAATAGTAAATTAGAAAGTAATAATAGTCATTGGAGTTAAAGCAGTCTGACTAGTTTAAGGTATTTCATTTGGTTTTGGTTAAACTACATAAAATTAACATAATTCATTACAATTTGAAAATAATACAGGTGTGTTGAAAATAAGAGGTGAAAATAATTTGTGTTTCCCTGAAGCATCTTTTGCTGTGTTTGCCAGCAGGTGCTGGGGCCAGGAGCAGGGGAGGGCACCCTGCAGCCCTGGTGCTGTGGCTGGGGCTGTGGGCACTGTCTGTGACACTGTGACCCAGGAGGGCGCAGGAGGCTCCAGCCACGCTGGGCAGTGTCCACAGCACAGCCTCCTCCTGCCCAGCTCCCTGCCAAACAGCCACCGTGCCCAGAGCTACAACTGCTGAGAAACCCCAGGGAGGCTGAGAAGGTTCATTAAGAGAACAGACACGAATTTCTCGTTTTTCCTCTATAATGAGGCATCCTTCTCAAAAGCATCACTCTCAGCAAAGCCCTGTTCTGCCAGACTCTTTGGAAGCAGCGTGCTGAGGCTGTCAGGAGTGAGCCATTCCTTTTAACACAGCAGGTTTGCTTGTGCACCTCCGAGGGATGCAGCTGCTGAATTCACAGTGAAGGGCTCCTCTGCAGCACTCACTCCAGGTCCTGCTGGTTTGAATGTGTCTGTCACAGCATGCCAGCTCACGAGAGCCCTGCCCAGGGGACCTGTGTGTCTCAGGTGGAGTGACCCAGAGGAAAACAAGTGGGAGCTATTTGTCTGTTGAAACTGGGCTGAGTGAGCCCCGTTGGCACAGTCAGCACCTGAACTAGCAGTTCATGAGGCAGTCTGAGGGGAGAGCTGTGATTCCCAGCTGATAGGGAGTGGTGCATATTCACATAGGGTGCTGCTAACCCATAATGCTGCTGGGACCATGTTGGTAATATATGGGGGCAGCATTGCTTTTATAATGTTCCTGGTGATCTACATTGGTGTTTTATCAGCCAATTATAGAGGCATCAGTGACTGTATAAAGTGTGACCCAAACCATCAAGGGAAATTCAGCCTAAGCCCCCTCACTGGACTGCAGTGGAGGGTACTGAGCTCTGCTCAGGACTCTTGAAGTTTTCATCCATGGGAGTGTGAGAAGCAGTCACAGGATCTGAGGGCTCGGACTCCCACTGCAGGCAGGGTCCTTATGAGCAGTGATCAGCTCCTTGCACAGAGCTGGTGATGAGGCTTTCAGCTCCCTGCCTGTAATCCCATTTCTTTGGGACTGATGGAGTGTGGTGGGGCATTGAGGGGGTTAATAGTGCAGCAGTCCTTTGATAATTGAAAAAGAAAAAAGCCCATCCAAAGCTAACCAAAGAACCCCCTGTTTGAGGTCAGTGCTCTAGTAAGTGCCTTTTAAAGAAACAATAACCTGGTGCAATAGAAAACATTCTGTCCCTCTCTTCAGTAGAAATCTGATAAACCACAGAGAGAGGCAGGTGTCCAAGGAGATAAAAGTAATAAATGTGGCTGCAGTTCGGGAGTGAGTTAGGCTGTCAGGCTGGTAATTAAATGAAAGCCCTCTCAGGAAATGCTGGAAGCTAATAGATACACACGGAGATGCCAATTCATTTGCCTCAGCAATATATGTTAATTTTAGCATGGGATTAATTTATACATTTTGCTGTGGGACAAAATGGCAAGGATGGGAGGGGGAGAGCTTTCATCCTGCCAATGGTAGAGATTATTAAGCACCTTACATTTGTTAAAAACAGAACAGTGTGTGAAAATGGGAGAGAGAAAATGTTTAGTTTTAACTCTAAACAGAGTTAACTAATCACAGGCTTACACCTGACCCAAAGCACTTGCAGACAGCTGCCAGGGGCTCCTTGGCTTTGCCACAGCTCAGTAAGTACAGAGCCCTGGTTAGCAGGTAGCTTGAGTCACTCAGTGTTGCTGTGGTTTAAAGGATTTCTGAGTTACGAGAGTGTGAAATGAGGAGTGCTGCAGGGGTGGATCCCACTACAGGAAGAACAGAGGTTATTTGGGACTACAGCAAGCTCAAGGATGGATGCTCTGGCAAGTGTACAGGGAAGCTGCAGGAAAGGACAGATTTGTATGTAAAACCACACTGGCAATCACTGAGAGAGCTGGTAATCACCAAGAGCTGGTAATCTTCAGCAGAGCTGGTGGTCACCACAGGCTTGGGGCAGAGAGCAAGTCACTGCTCAGGACCCCATCAGCTTTAGCCACGTGGCACACCCTGACTACAGAGCTGCCCAGCTCCTTCTGGTTTGTGGTACTGAGACCAGGCAGACACTGAAGCAGGGGAGATGTTCTCCTGTGGTGGAGGGCAGTGAGGGGGCTGTGACCCTGCTGTGCCCTCAGGAGCTGGGTTTTTGTGTGATACTGCCCCTCTCTGAGGTCATTTTTGAACCTTGCATCACTTCTGTCACAGGCACTGAGCTCTCATGTAGCACCCCTGCAGCTCCAGGTGCACAGCTGAGGACAGACACACTGCTCCAGGTGCACAGCTGAGGACAGACACACTGCTCCCAGTGCACAGCTGGGGACAGACACACAGCTCCCAGTGCCCAGCTGAGGACAGACACACTGCTCCCAGTGCACAGCTGGGGACAGACACACAGCTCCAGGTGCACAGCTGAGGACAGACACACAGATCCCAGTGCCCAGCTGAGGACAGACACACAGCTCCAGGTGCTCAGCTGGGGACAGACACACAGCTCCCAGTGCCCAGCTGAGGACAGACACACAGCTCCAGGTGCACAGCTGAGGACAGACACACTGCTCCCAGTGCACAGCTGGGGACAGACACACTGCTCCAGGTGCACAGCTGGGGACAGACACACAGATCCCAGTGCAGCTCAGGCCCCTGGTGAGTCTGGAGCTGTGCCTGTGCTGGTGTCTGCCAGGGCAGCACCAGGTGCTGCTGGGGACACAAAATGAGGCCCTGATTTACACATCCAAGTGTGGCATTAAGGGTTTGACTACGGGTATCTCAGTGCTGAAACACACACTGCAGCACAGCAGGCTTCTTTCTAAAAAAAGCACTCTGATCTGTGAAATTATCAGCATTCAGGCAGCAGAAGCAAAGCAGATTTTCCTTTATTTTCTTCTGCTTTAGAGGAGGAATACTCACTTGCCCTTCAGTATGATTACAGCCCATTTACCAACACTTTTTTTTTTCTGAATTTCAGACCTACATTTTGGAACAGTCACAAGGAAGAAGTGTTTCTTTTCAGAGCCTGGAGCAGCCAGAACGAGGGTAAAGTCTATTTAACAAAAAGAATATTTCCAGCTGAATACATATTGTAAAATTACAGTATTATTTAAAGAAAAATAGAAATGGTTGTTGGTCAGGGTCAGGGAAGGAAGATAATGACATCTGCTGCAAAGTGCATCCAACAACTGCCTTAAAATTTTAAAGTTTTTTTTATTGAATGTTTTTTCTTTTCTCTGTATAATTACGCAAAATAATAGAACTAATAGAACTAAAAAAATAGATCTAGTACTAGATGCTGAAAGCAAGGTGGAGGCTTGCTCAGGGATTGCAAGTAGAGGCATTATGAGTGGTGTCTCAAGTGCTGATTTCAGAGTAGTGGGCTCTGTCTTTCCGGGATGGAGGTCTGTGTCCTTCCTGCCCACACACTGCCCCCTCAGGGATGTCCTCCCTGCATGGCTGGCCAGGGCAGGACCCTGAGGGCCCCACGAGGGCTGGCCCTGGCTGCTCACTCCTTGCTTAACAGCCATTGCCCTGGTGTCACCTCAATCCCTTTTATTCCAGACTGCAGCTGTCAAAATCCACACTCTTCATGAGAAGGAGAGCTGTTACCCACTTTTGATAATGGTACTTCTGCTTGGCTCTTGCCACTCTTGCTGCAGTCTGGCTGCTGGGTCCCCTCTCAGGCACTGCTGTATTGTCCTCCTGCCCCTGCTCCAAGGGCTCTCAGCGTTTCCATAACACTGGGAGGTGAGCTGGGGACAAACCCAGGAATATCCTGGCAGTCCTGCCAGCATCAGCCCTGGGTGTTTGCCTGGGTGAGCTGTGGGAGACATGGAGGAGTCAGGAGAGCTCATGCCATTACAGGAGGGGCTCCTGTGCCAGGGAGATCATAATGAAACCCTCCCTGTGCCCTGATGACTGACTTAGAGCGATTTTAAGGGACTGTGGGACATGCTTTGATGTGTCTTTGTCTTGACATGACTGAATCCTACTGAGCCCTTCCATAACTCTGGCATTTAAACACAGATGTTGTGTATTGTGTGTTGTCCTCCTCTTATGAATTGAAACAAAAAATAAAAAAAAAAGAAGGTAGAAATAATAATTTTCCTCATTGTCATGCATGTAAAAATACCACACTCCACAGCTGAGATGTTTTTGGTGCTCACACAGATACAGAGTCTGTTCTGGGGGTAGGAAACGGGGATGTTCCAGTTTTCAGTGCAGATACATTCCCTGCAACTCAGATTGTGCTCTGGCTGGGAAGCACCAGGGCATTCCCCACCTTTGGCCAGAGGTGATGAGTGAGCCCAGCAGCTGGAGCTGCTCTCCCTGAGTGTGGAGGGGACGTTTCTGGAGCCTGGTGCTCTCCAGGTGGGCACAAAGCTCTGCTCCAGGTCCTGCTGCTGCCCCGAGCTGAGCTTCCAAACCAGCTGAGCCTCCCTCGTGGCAGTGTGATTTACTAAACCACTAAGATATTGGGTCAGCCCTGTAAATCATTTTAATTATTTCACTAAACAGGTTGTGGAAATAGATCAATAGAAAATATGGCATTTAGGCTTACAGTGCTGTGCATTCATTATGGGAAAGGAGTTATATTAACTGATTTAGGAGCTAATAATAACTGAAAATAACAATTTAATGGAAGCCTTCCAATCCTGCACTTTCAAAGCAGGATACAGCTATATGCAGTCTACTCATTTTAATCTCAGTCAAGTATACAGAGCAATCTTTTGACTCTCAGAGAAATGTCAGTCAAGTACAAGTACTTCCAGACTTTCAGCATCCCATAAATCATATTATAATAAAACCAAAACAAAGAAACTGTCAACAACCATTTTTGCATACCGGCAGGGTCACACGAACCAGACACATGAAAAATAAGAAAATATATTGCAATCTAACAAAGTGAAAGAGTTGCACAGTAGGGGCTACTTTCCTCTTGCAGTTTATATTTCTGTGAGACCATGGTTTGTGCTGCAGAGCTTGAAGGACAACTTAAGATATTGGAGTTTTATCTCAAACATCTGAATAGTAAATATATGCTATATTTCTGTGAATATACACTATATTTGTGACTTATATATGCAAGGAGACAGGGAAGAAAGCAAACCAGAAAAACCTAATCTCACCTGTGCAGGAAAAGCCAGGTCTCACTATTCAGTAGTTTGGGTCAGCATTGCTCTGTTACAATTATCTGTAGCTGAACTTAATTTGGTATGCTGTGTCCTGGTTTTCTTAATGCATGCACGACAGTCACCTGTGCTGTTAAAATATTTCCTCCCGAAATAAGCTGTACATTGTGACTCTTTAATGCCTTATTGGCCATCGAGTAACTGCTGAAGCCAGCAGCAGGACCATGGGCAGAATTGGAGCTGCAATCAGATAGTGGCCCTGTGTCAGGCTGGTTGGAAAGCCTGCAGCCTCCTGATAGGCAGTTGTCACACCAGCTATCTCCACTCTGCTTTGCAGGCACAGTTAAGCTTTTCTTTAAGCCCTCAGGGTAGATAGCTTTGGAATTATGCACTTCATCACACCCCAATTAGCTAGGGATGCATGACAGAACCCGTTATCACTTGGTTTAGGTGGGAAACACCTTATTTTGCTTCTTGGTTCAGCACGTGAAGAAAAAAAACACACCCCCTTTTTCTCCACCGGGAAAAGCTTGTTTTAGAGCAGAGTGCAACTTCGAGCTGTGTCAAATCATGATGTTCCTGCTTATTTACCTGTGTCCTTGAGCTCCACCCGGCTGTTTTGGGAATGCTGTGTTCCTAAAATGGAAATGAATGGCTACAGCGTGACCGCAGCACTTGCTGAGCACATTGCCCGTGCAGGCTGTGCCTCAGGAGTGTCTCGTGGTCCTGAGCCCCCAGAGCAGGTGACATTGTTTCCCAGGTAAATGGTCCCCAAGGCTCCCCTCACCATTTTGCAGTTGCACTCCTGGCTGTAAACAACAAACTGGACAGATGTTTTTCCCAAGCCAGCAGCCACAGATATGCACTGACCGAAGGGAAATGTGAACACAGGGAAATGTGAACTCACAGCATTTTCATGGCCCTGAACATGAGCAGGGCTTTCTCTGGTGCTGCTGTGCTCCAAAAGACCTGCTGTGGCAAGGTTTGAATTGCCCAGGGTAATGAGCCTAAACTGGGTTGGCTTTTCCATGCACATTTACAAGCAGGTTGACAAACACTTTCTGAACCCAGCAAAGCTCCTGGCATTTGCTTTTGAGATGGTTTTCTTTAGTGAAGTGCTTTAGTCCAGCATAAGTACTGTAAGACCTCTCTGGTCATTAAATAATTAACTCTGCTTCATAAAGGGAGTTTATGTTCTTAAAAAAAAACCAGCAAAAGTTCAACTACTCACATTTGACACTGGCAAGCTGGATTTAGTTCCTTTTATTCACTCTTGTCATTAAGTGATGTTACAGCTGCCATTCTGGCAGGGGCCTGGTGTGGTTGCTCACTGCTCTGTGCCAAGGGCAGAGGGCAGAGCCCACCTTCCCACCTTCTGTCCCTCCCTGGTGCTGGGGAGCTGCAAGGTGGCCACACCCACAGGTTCCTCCAGGATGGAGCACTAATAGGTACTCAGTTTTGGTCTTCCTGTCTTGTCAAGCCCTGCTTGCTTCTCTGAAGACTGAAATGCCAAGGTTATTAATAATTAAAGGATGTCATAAGGAGTCTGGCGGTGTGGTTCTTGGCTAGCTTGGGTGCAAAGTCATCATCAGTGACTTAACCATAAATGGAGGTTCATTCTAACCAGGATTGCAATTAGCACCTTGCTGTGCATTTAACTAACTTGAGACTTTCATACCACTGTACTATAAAAGTTGAAATTATATACAGGCACTCTGTAAATGGATTACACTATTATCATTATTTGTAGCACTGAGTGATTGTACTTTTACTGTCTTCCACTAAATTAGCATAAATGAATAACAAACACGAGTGTATTTGGTAAAGACCTTAAAGAAACTGATGTTTCCTTAATCAAACTGTAAATTTTCACTGTCTCATTTGATTTTGTTGCCTTTAGTTTCTCTTGTGCACTTTCTGAAGTGCTGCATTCCCCTCGGGGTACCAGGTATCACTGACAGACATGTCCAGCTCAGATCATCCCTCAGTACAGTTATCCCTTGGCCTGACTTGGGTTTAGATGTGCACACTGTGCCTTTGTCTGGGGGTTTATTGACATTCCCAAGCAAGTGCAGCTCCAGAGCTCACACACTGCCTGGCTCAGTCAGGGTGAGACACACAGGGTGGGCAGGCACTGCTGGCTTCCTGGGGCACTGTAAATTCAGGATAGCACTGGGGGGTGTTTCAGCAGCATCCAAATTCCTGCCACAGACACAGGATGACTGTCTAGGGAAAACAGGCTTTTAAATCTTGAGGCACTTGAGGGTCCCTTCAGGAAGGGATGGTGGCTTTTCCTTGTGCTGCCACTGTCCCTGCCTGCTCAGAGCAGTGGCAGCAGCAGTGCCTGTCCTGCCAGACCAGAGTGTGAGGCTGAGCTGTGCCCTGGGACGCTGGGCAGGAGCTTTCCAGAGCTGCACTGGCAATACAGCCCTGCCATCCTGCTTTCAGTGCTCTGCAGGGGATCCCAGAAAAGAACAAATGAGGAGTCCTCAGCACCAGGCTGGTGATGCTCCATAGGCTCCAGAGAAGCGACAAGCAAACAATTCTCAGAGCACAAACAAACCCTCAGCCCAGGCTGCCTGCTGACAGGAGAGGGCACGTTAATTCCCAAGGGGGAATTTAGCTCTCAGATCCTTGGCTGAGATCTGGCCAAGCTGCTCCTCTCTGGGTCACAGCCACCAGCACATTGCTCTCCTGAGGGAAGGATGAGGCAAAGCCAGGAGGGTGTCAGAGCCCTGGCACCGACCGTCCTCACACCCAGCCCGAGAGCACAGACACTCCCTGAGGGGCTGGTGGCACATTTGTAAAACTGCCAAGACACTTGGTTCATGACACACTGACAGGTATCCATCACTTGGATCAACTCTGACAACTCTGGAAGCACTGAAATGCAACAGTCCAGAACAGTAAGTAAATAAATTACAGCATGGGCATTAAAAAGAGGCTCTCCCATGGGAATTTAGAGCTAAATCTCATGTTTAATGTAGACTGTTAATACAGACAGACTCCATTGGGAAAAAAATAAATTAAAACCTATTATAAAAACGCAACACTTGGAAATCAGAAATATGTTACTAATTTTTGCCAAACTGCTGACTTTGACTGCCAGGCTAAATATCAACACCTGCCTAGGTACTATGTTGATCACCCTAAAACCCAAAATGAGTCACAATACTCACTGGATTGTCAGAGCAACTTCAAAGCCTGAAAAATATTTAGTAATGAAGAATTCCTATTTTAGTTTATTAAAATAAATAATTTACTTCAGATTTCCAAGCAAAATTACAAGAAAATAAAAAAAAAACACAAAAGCCAATTTCTGTGGTCATCTGTTTTTTCATCCTTTTTCTGTGGTCATCTGTTTTTTCATGCTTTTTTCATCACTTGGGAGTATAATACTCCCAAAGACTTAACCTGTTGCTTCCTGTTTCAAGGATAATACTAACACAGAGATGAATGAAATTTTTTGAAAGATCAGGTCATGGAATAGAAATAAAAGTAACATCCACTTTCCCATCTTCCCCAGAGTAAATCCCAAACATTTCCTGTTAGGAAAGTATGATCTTCAATTGAACTGTAAACATTTTTGAATTATTTATGAAGATCTTGGTAGTTTCGTTTGGATTACACTACAGATGATTTTTCATATGAGATTTAAGAACCAGTTCAATAATAACAGGAAAGGAAATCTATACTCAACAAATAGGGAAATCCATTAACTAACTCCACATCACAGTCCTCTTTGATTCAACCCTTAATGTAACTGAGTTTTACTTGCAATGTCCATAATTGCTATAATTTGAAGGTGGGCAGTCAGCAAAGGAGAAATAGGAGATTTCAATCCACTCATTGCATGGATCCTTAAAAGAAGCCACCTTATTCAGTGCTAAATTTTGGATTGTCATTGTTCTAGATCTGAAGCACATATTTTTCCTGACTGGCTTCATTTATAATATTATCCATCTCTGCTCAGTAGAGGTTGCTGGGTTTATAAACTTGGTCTAAACTCAGTGACAACCTCCCATCCTGCCTGTTGTAGCATGGCAGGGTGATAGAAATGCTGCACACTCACACCACAGATAGCTCAGCAGAGGAAAGGCAGGAAGGACCTTTGTATGATCTATTCCAGCACAGGTTTATTCCAAAGCACGCTGAAGGGATCAGGGACAAAGACAAAATCATGGGGTCTGCACAGACTAGAGTACCAGTGACCTGGGGGCACAGGGCAAATGGTACTGCAAAGGGCAGTGACCTCTAGGGGCAATGAGGGATGAATATTTGGGATGGGCAGTGTCCATTGGCCAAGGGGGGAAGCAATCTGATGTAGATTGGCACTAGTGCTGCAGAGCTCCATGGGCTCAGTCCTCTCTTCAGCCTAGCTGGGGAAAACTCTATGGTGTATTCCTCCAAGGCAAGGCTCTGGGGATTTCCCTGAGGGGGACGGATACAGAGGATTCCACACCTGCCCTTCCTCCCTCCTCCCCATCCCACCACACACAGCTGTGGGGCTGGGGCAGGACAGGCCGAGGCAGGGCATCCTTACAGCCTGCCTTGCTGGGGCTCTTCAAGCCTTCATCTTGTTGCCATTGTTTCAAGGCCTGTTAATTTTCCTGTGGAATAATTGCAGCTGCTCCTGCATGAACAAACCCAAACCTGGTCCCTGTGTGCACACAGCAAAGCCCCCAGTTGCCCAGCAGCCCCCATTGCAGCACAGGATCTGCAGAACTGCACGGAAATGCCACAGAAGCCCAGAAACAGCAGAAAAAAACCCCCAAACCCATCTTTACTCTGCTGTAAGTGGATGTTTTACCATTTAAGCCCATAAGCAGCAGTTATTCCCACATGCTGCTATTTCAGTGCTCCCCAAACACTGGTTTTCCCTGCCCTGGAGGCTCAGAGCCCCGGGGTGATGCAGGGGGTGTCCCCCAGGTGCAGAGCAAAGGGGGCTGCAGGGGCAGAGCTCCCTGGGCAGGGCTGGCAGAGCCCTGCCCCTGCCCAGTGACACCAGCCAGACACGCTTGCTGCGCATTAATATTCTCACAACAACCCCCCTCCAATCAGTCTTTGCTAAAAGCATTAATTAAGACTTTAACATTTCTGATCCCATCAATTTTCTGTTCTCTTCTTATTAAATAGATGTACTAGGGGCGTTTGAATAATAACTGCCCAAAGTTTGGGGATAATGAATAAATGAACTTTGCCAGCCTCTGGCTAAGCATGAAATTTGCTGTGGAGTAACAAATGCAGCGGAGGCAGCTCATACATTAACCAACCTAGTTTTGACACACAAGTTTGGGAGCACATTATTTACTTACTTACTAATTCTAAGCAAGACTAGGCTCCAAAATGTTTTATGCAGGAAATGACAAATGACGTGTTCAGACATTCTTTTGCACTCTCCATCGCAGCGTGAAGCTGCTCATTCACCCATCTTCCCTTCAGTGGGTCTGGCCCTCTGAGAACAGCGAGGTTCTCAGCACTGCAGGCTCCATTTTCCTCGGGAGCTTTGCCAGAAAAGGAGCACACCACAAACTGGGTAATTTTGTTTTTTATTCGCTAGGTCTTGGCGCTTTGAAGGTCACCTGTGTGCTATCAAACTACTTCTGTTCCGTGTATTTTTACATGTGCACGGCTCTAGCTCCAGCTCTGTTACAGTGCTGTAAATCCATTGGTTTTTGTGGAAATCCATTAACTCGCAGTGGATTTATGGCAGTATAACTGTGAGCGAGCCGCAGCTGATGGCGCAGACTGGAAATATTACAAGGAAAAGTGCAAAGTTCTATTGATTTTCTCTCAGGAAAAATGTGTGTTTCCTTATGATTATATTACAGATGACTCAGCTCTGGCCCCCAGCAGCCATCCCTCATGTTTCCCTGCTTGCTGGCTGTGCGAGGAGCCTGTGCGGTGCCCAGTGCAGGACCTGGGGCTGCCTCCCCATCCACAGTGCTGGGGGAGCCTGTGCCCGGCTCCCCGTGGCACTGCAGGAGCCACAGCAGCCTCCCACGGCTCTGCAGCACAGGCACTTCCTCCTAATCGATTCTGACAGCAGACACCACGAGGAATGCTGAGATTTATGAAAGAGCAAGATTTGCCACTAGCCCCTGTCCATTACGGGTACGGCAGAACCTCGCTCTGCCCTTTGTAAATACAATCGGCTCCAGTGAGGCAGTTGCCCTTTTCAGAAGAAAGAGCACTCTCAAAGGACAGATGTTTTAGCAAAAGTTCTCAACACACTCACAAGCAATAAGGCTTCAAATTCTTTACAATTTCTCTTCAAAATGTTTCTCGTTCCTTTAAGTGCTTTTTAAGGACTAAATACTCTACTGAAAGCTGCAGTCTCCTCTTTAGCCACTTATTTTCCCTGCACTTCAGGAACGTGGGGCCAATTACAGGCTGTGTATTTTGCAAAGAAAAGCTGTTCTGAATGTGGAAAGCATGGCCCCAAAACCGGAAGGACTCATTTTGCACATTTTTAAAGGCAGACATGTAGTGAGGGTGAAGGTAAAGGTAAAGCCAGGCAATCTCACTTGTTGAAGTTATCCTGTGTGCTGGGAATGAGTTCTCTCTGCCTCTATACAGGTCTTCACTGGAAAGAAAAGATGCTTTTTGCTCTTTCTAGAAGAGATTTTTCATCAAATCCTCAGGTTATTGTTTAGTATTTCTGAGATTTTATGGTGAATTGGAATATAAAAATTGCTATTCCTTCTGTGGCATGCTTAATTCTGATCTCAGAAAGGATAAAAAAGTTACTTTTACTTGCAGATTTAATATTTTTTCACCTTTAATGTGATTAGATTCTAAAAGACCTTGGTATTTCTACTCCTGTCATTGCATACAAAACTTGCTGCCACATCCCTTTGCAGGTAACGGGCTACAAAAGGAAGGGAAGGACACACTCAAGATGATTGATATATTTCCTCCAAACCACACAGTGTGTAATTTAAGAGACAATGTACTCTATAAGTGATGGAACAAAAATACCAGAGCAAAGCAGATAGCAGTTTACTTGGAGACCAGTTGGGGTAGGGCTGAAGTTGAAATAGAAGCATAACTACTCTTAAACAGCCATGCTTCACTGCTTCAAGCCTCAGCTATTTATTTAGATCAATTTAGGCAGATTTTCTTCTTCCTCTTGTGGAAAAATTTAAATTCTCTCCTTTACAAGGAAGTTGAGGCCCTGAGAAATATTCTCTGCCCTTGAGCAAACAGCAGCAGCAATGAAGAGCTGGCCAGAGGACCCCAGTCCAAACACAGGCAGGTTTCACTTGCATGACCAGCCCTTGGTGGAAGGGTTGGAACCCTCCTGACATTGCAGGCTCCATGCACACCCCTGCAGTAACTGTCCTTGAGCAGATTCCCACACAGGAATGCTGGTATTTGTTCACATGGTCCAACATGCAAATCTTTTTCCCACCTACCTTTTCCTTCCAGGTTTAGAAGCTCCTGTGGCACATGGAAGCCAAGGACTGTGTTCTTCAGTGTCTCACACTCTGCTGCACCTCCAGGCTGGCAACAAAAACTTCCTCCTTGTTCTTGCAAAGAGCAGCTCAGCTTTTTGTGGGAGGATCATGGATTGCTCCCCAGTCCTGCAGCTGGCAGCAATGGGATGAACATTACTGATTTTATCTCCTCTGGATCCCCATGGTGAGGTTGCCCCAGTGCAGGAGGCTTTTACCACCACAGTGTAGTACTCTTATCAAACACAGATCTGCTTGGTCTCCAGCCCAGGGAGTGCAAGGGGCACAGATCCCTGGCTGTCACTGGCAGCCCTAGAAAAAGGAAATCCTGAGCACCTGGGGAAATGGCAATCCCTTCCTGCCCTCCTTCCAGGACAGGACTCAGGTACAAGGTGAGGCAGTGGCATGTGCTGTGTTTGCTCTGCAGCTCCTGCAGGCACAGTTCTGCTGCCACTGGAGCTTTCACTGTGCCTTTCCCACAAGGAAACTCCTCTCCAAAATGCCACTCAAGTGACAGGACAAGAGTCATAGTCAGGCATAGGAAATTTCAAGGCAGTTGACTAAATTCAGCTAATGAAGGTTTCTTTACCAAGTCATCTCATTGGCTCACTTGAAAAACAAGCATTTTGCAACAAAAAAATAACTACTTGCTGTAAAAAAGCTTCTTTAGAGGAAGCTCACCTGGATAAGAAAAGTGACAAAATTATGCATTTTAAAAGTCTGAATATACTTTAAACAAGTCTTGGAACTAGGGAACGCAACATTCCACAATGATTTATTTTGATTTTCCATTGCTTGATTCTCCTTTTTTTGAGAGAGGCCTGGGGCAAACCAAAGCAATTTACATTGAATGCCACACACTGTCCCACTGTCCATCTACCAGATCTTGCCCTGGCTGCCCAGAGATAACTGTGGTTTACTTTCTGGTGGCACCAAGGAAAAAGGAAGCTGCAGCCTGGGACTGGCTACCTGCACATTCTGCTGTGGGCTTTGGCACCAGGTGAGGGTGTCTGAAAAATAACCGATTTCAGTTTTATTTTGTTTGTACTGCATCGTTGCTCAAGGCATGGAAGGTATGCAGCCATCAAGCCTTCTCAGGGACATTCAGGACACAGGGAAAGGCACACACATCTGTAAAAACTTTATTTCAAAATCTTTTTATTCAACTGTTATTCAGCAATATACAATACAGTTTATAAACAAATGTCTTACCTTGTTTCCAATCTTCATTTAAAAATAAATATTATTGACAGTGAATATTAATTATGGTAGGATGTACCTTTTTAATGTCTCCAAAAGAAATAATTTAATTAAAAAAGAAAAAGGAAATCCAAAAAAACCTAAACACAATAATCTACGAAAAATATTTCCTTTCTTAGGAAGGGTTTGACCCAACATCTTTACATAGTGTCATAAAGATAACTGCTCAACAGTTCGTGCAAAATGAAGAGTCAGAGGGAAGGTTTAGAAAAGAAAAAATTTTACATTAAAATAGAGAAATCATAAGTGCCATGCACAGAGCAGGGCTTTACACCATAGAGTCTGGAAACTAGATGCATTATTCTATGTGGTTTACTTTCTTGTGGCATCCCCAAAAATATGTTTTTCCCCCCATGTAGAATTTATCATGCTTCTTTCAGTCTCTTTCTGTCCATCTTTAAAACAGTAGGGATTTCTTTGTCAGGGGTTGTGTTTGTTATTAAATAGGTTCCTTTCTGTTTGGCTGAGGAGGAGTGGAGGGAGCAGTCCGTCAGTGGTTTACTAATAAATGTACAAGCTTATGCAGTATTAACAGGGACATGTATAGGAGTGGGTCTGTAGCATAAATAGGTCCTGTACCTAGAAGAGAAAGAGACAAGGGAGAGAAGGAGATTTGATTTTTTTTATCTTTTCCAATATAGAAGATTAAATGCAAAAGAGAAATATAGGAAGATTCATTTTTATCACTTCAGTGCCAGGGGTCAGAAGCTTAATTTTAATAGTAAAACAGCATCCTCAAGCTATTCAACTCAAATAGCTTTTTCCTCCCCCTCCCAAATCTGACTCCACTGAGGTCATTTCATTATGTGTTACTAATGGTATGCCTAAACTTGGCTTCAGCCAAGTTACCAGCAATTGAGATTTCTATAAATACACCATAATCTGGTATATAGTTTCTTGAGAAATGACAGGTATCAACCACCCATTACTTTAGAGGGAAATGACAAATGCTGCGTCTGTACTTCTTGATTAACAGGACATGAACCCATTCCATTTGGAATGGGAACAGCAAGCCCTTGACATCTTCTTTACCTTTTATGGGAAAGAGCAGAATTTTAAATTAAAAATGTGCTCAGGAGCTATAGAAAAACAGAGGTCAGGTGTGGAACACATCTGTTCCTGTCAGCCTGTCCCAAGGAGAGCAGTGAGCTCACTCGTGGGGCAGGAAACTGCTCCCAGCAACCAGGGGCAGCCTCCCCGTGCTGCAGCCACCAAGGCTGTCCCTGCCTCACACCCTGCACACCAAGACACTCCCTCAGTTCTTCTATTTTCTAGCAACGTGGCTGTTTTTTAGCTGAAAAGATACAAAAAGGTGAGCACACATTTGCTGTGTGCACTGTGGTGTGGCTTCTCTCTCTGGCATGGGAGGGCTGAGCTGTGGGGCTGAGGTCTCTTGGCCATGCTCAGCCAAGAAAGCAGGGGACACAGCATGAGGCTCTGCTGTCACCTCTGATATGGCCATTGCTGTGCTGCTGGCAAGGGCAGAGACAGAGGCAAAGGCAAAGCAGCCCCATTCCCTGGAGCAGCCCCGTTCCCTGGAGCAGCCCCATTCCCTGGAGCAGCCCCTTTCCCTGGAGCAGCCCCTTTCCCTGGAGCAGCCCCTTTCCCTGGAACAGCCCCGTTCCCTGGAGCAGCCCCGTTCCCTGGAGCAGCCCCATTCCCTGGAGCAGCCCCTTTCCCTGGAGCAGCCCCTTTCCCTGGAGCAGCCCCTTTCCCTGGAACAGCCCCGTTCCCTGGAGCAGCCCCGTTCCCTGGAGCAGCCCCTTTCCCTGGAGCAGCCCCATTCCCTGGAGCAGCCCCGTTCCCTGGAGCAGCCCCTTTCCCTGGAGCAGCCCTGTTCCCTGGAGCAGCCCCATTCCCTGGATCAGCCCCTTTCCCTGGAGCAGCCCCATTCCCTGGAGCAGCCCCTTTCCCTGGAACAGCCCCAATCCCTGGAGCAGCCCCAATCCCTGGAGCAGCCCCTTTTCCTGGAACAGTCCCTTTCCCTGGAACAGCCCCTTTCCCTGGAGCAGCCCCAGTCCCTGGAGCAGCCCCTGCCACTGCAGCAGGGCAGGACAAAGGTGCCTGGTGCTCCCTGAGCCTGGCTCAGCCCATGCAGACAAGGCCAGGCTGGGCCACAGCAGCTGCCTGGCCCAAATGTCCCTGGGGACACTTTCCTGAGCCACAAGAGGACCAGCATGTGCAGCTTCACCAGCATGGGATGAATGTGGGACAAAAGCAGGAGTCCAGTGGGAATCTGCCCTGCAGCTGAAGTGCAGAGGGACAGCTGGGGAGAGAGCTCCTCTCTGCTGAACACCCAGCCTAAAGGAGTGACCAATGCCCAAAACACTGACTGCCACCCACACTGTGAGAGACACTTTGCAAAGCATGAAGAATTTAAAAATAAGTTTTCTGCATCTCTGGAAAAGTAATCAGGGCACTTCTGTTTACGAAACTCACTTCAGGCATGGTAATGTGAATACTTTAGTCTTGGTCTTGAGGACATGTGAGTGTCTCCCAGCTGTGGCATGATCAAAGCAAATGCCTCAAACAGTGCCTGAGCACAGCACTGCTCTTGGGCTGGCTGCTCCAGCTGCCTTGTAATCTACACACACCTCACCAGCAATGCTGGAGCACGATTACCCAGCATCAAAACCAGAACACAGCAATGTGCTGTGCAATTGAGGAACTCAGGAAATGTCCCCACAGTGCTATCTCACAGACACCCAGACTGTGTGGTGATTATTTAGTTATTATGGTTTTAATTAAATCCCTGCATGCACAAACACGTGCTCAGGACTGCCTGCACAGTGACAGCAAGGTATTAAGATGAATACAGGATTTTTGTTTTGACAGCTGAAAAATCATTAACAAACTATTAACTCCAGCAGCTAAAGGAGATAGTTACAACTCATTGCAAAAAGACACTAGGTGTGTGTGCAGGGAAGTCCTCTCTTCTGGGACAAGGCACAGCTGCAAGAAGGCCAGCCCAGGACAGTCCCCATGGGCTGTCACTGTCCCCTGAGCCTGGGGATGGCAGGGGCAGCCTGGCAGCAGCCAACACTCCTGGCAGCTGCACACAGCTCAGTGGTGCCAAATTCCTGCCAATTCCACACCTGCCCAGCACTGCAGGGGAGAGCTGGCCTTGGATATTTATTGTGATCAAACCTGAGGGTGCTGAGAAGCCATTCCTTCTCTGCTAGGTAAAGAACTCATTCTTCTCTTCTGAGAACCCATTCCTTCCCTGCTTTCAATGAACAGGGCTCGAGTCTGGATGCTGCCAGTTGCTCAGACAGCAAGATGTGCTTTTGTGAGGGGGAATTCCCCTGGAAACACAGAGAAACTCAACCTGGAGAAATGGGCTCTTGAAGCTCAAGTGTCCTCACTGCTGTGGTGCTGAAGGGCTGCCAGGAGCACCAGCTTAGGATGGTTTCTGCTTTGAAGGGAAAGCAGTGTTAGTCACAGCTCCTTGCAGCACCTGTGTGCCTGCATACCAAAATCATTCCTATGTTGGTTTTACCTTTATGTACTAGTTTTAGTTTAAATTTCAATGCAGAACTGTAAATTCAACAGTCCAAGTTTTGTCTTTTCCTTCTGTAGAAAACTGCTGTTGTTTTTAACCTATATTCTCCATCTTTGATGGCAGAATGTGAGTTCAGACTCTGTTAACAGAATCTCAGCAGTTAAATGAAACATATTTAAAAAAAACTATTTGAAAGTGATCATTCTTACTGAACACCACATACAAGCTTCATTTTTTCATACTGATTCAGTGCTGTTCTGCTCTAAGACTTCAGGCAGTATTGGACACACAGAACTTCAGAATTCTCCTCCCTCTAAATATAAGCAGACCAGAAAAAGAATTTCAACAACAAACTGAACTTAGTGTCCTCAATTCTGCTGTTACTGCAGTAGTGGAAGTCTTGACTTTTAGTTAATAAATTGCTACATCTGTAGATGTAAACAAACAAAATGTGGGCTTGAGCATGAGGCTGTGGGCACATGATTGACCCAGGTGTGAGAACAGAGGGTTCTTATCTAGACACCCTAAATCAGGAGTACACAATTACTTGCAAACTACAGACACTTGGGAGAAAACATTTCACTGATATTTTGAATTTTCATTTGATGTTCTGTTATTGCAAGCTTATTTATCACTATACAGACTTACAACTTTGCTTTTAAAATATTTATATGCTCATGGCCAAAAGGGAAAGTCTACCACCATGCAGAACAAGAACAAATTGTTCTCTTTGTGTATGGTGAATTGCTCTCTGGCATCACTCATCCTTCTTTGCAATTTATGACATAATAGTGTTTTACTGCAATTTCCTATTTAATATTTTTTTTATGCCAGAATTAATCACAGTGTGACTTAAAGCAGTTCAATCAAAAACAAACATTAATTAACCAAGTGACTTGTGACACCCAGAAAAAATAGGGATGATTCTTTTGCAAGCTATATTTAACCAGTGGTCAAAACCCACAGTTTCCTGCAGTCACCTATTTTTCTTACTAGAAAGAATCTGAAAAGTCCTTTGATGTCTCTTTCTGAGATGGTGGTAAAATGCAGTGGCCCATATAATAAAAAGCTGAAAGACATCAGTAGCCTATTTTCCTTGAAAGATGAGATAACACCTAAAATCTGACTGCCTATTGATGATGGAGCTGGGGCCCTGGCTGGCTGTGTCACGAGACATTTCTCTGTACTGCCTTTTATGCAGTGACCTGTTAGCCTTGGCCTATTTCCTTACAGAACAATGCCCAATTAAAGCCCTCAAACCTGGCATTTCATTAAGAGGTGGCCATACAGATTGATCTGTTCTATCAGTCCAGAAAATTTCGACTGCACTTGATACATGTTCTTGTTCTGGTATCTATGGAAAAAATGGAGTTTGACATGGGTTGCTAGTCAAGGCTCATTACAAACAATAACCTCCTAGATAAAACAGATTCTCTCACACACTGACATACATTTGGAGCACTTGCATTGAATTAAATTTCCCCAACTTCAGACCTAAGAGCTTCTTAGAAGTTTTTAATTGAAATTACTAAAGTCACTATAGACTTAGTGAACCAAAGAGATAATAAGCTACACCCCATTAGAGCTATTCCGCAGTTTGAGACAAGATCTTATAAACGGTATACACCCTTCCACTCTTAAGTTCTTCCAGCACAATCCACACACTGCATTTCTGCTTTTTTTACCTTTTGTTTTGTACCTAATGCCTTAAAATTCCCAGTCCTCCCCAGGAGCTGCTTCTCCAGGATGCTGTGCAGAAGTGCATGCAGAGCCTGTGCTGATTTTAGCAGACCCTCCCAGCTCTACCCTAGAGCACTGCATGGAGCAGGAGGTGTTGTTCAAAGCAGTATTGGTACAACAGAAAAAACCACTGAACTGTGGTGTCCCCACAGCTCCTGGCTTTTGGCTGGCCGTGGATCATCCTGCCCAGGCACAGCTCCTCAGCTGCCTTTTGGTGGAGCTAATTTCAGCAGTGCTGACTTCCCACATATTTATGAGCAACTGCACGGGCTCTGCTTGCCACTGAACCTGCCTAGAAGGCACGATGACAAAATTAGTTTTCTATCCACTACAGTTTTTATTTATGATTCGCCGAGTTTTGGAACAGCCTTCCATAACTCATCTCAAGAAAATGCCTCACAGAAGTCAGCATATGTTTTTATTTCTACACAACCATGCAGGTAGAAGCTTGTGATTCTGCTTTGTTCCTTCATCCATGACATCGAGGTTTTTAAGGTCAGGAGTAAATCTTCTCACACAGCCAGGTGAAACTACCAGCATTGCCCTCCACGCCTTTCATGATAATGCCCACATTTCACTTATCCACAGCAGAGCCTCAAACTCTCCAGGAAGCTGAAAGCAATTTTACTGGCCAGAAGACACTGACCTGAGTTTTGTAAAACTCTGTCATTTTAGGTCTTCTCAAATACACATGAGTTTCACTGTTTCTCCACCTTCTGTCTCAAAATATCCACAGCAATATTCAGGCCTATACTTAGAGGTGAATTGCCAAAACTCCACATTACAAGAGTTACTGAAAGCCTCCTGTCCTGGTTTTGGAAACTCAACAGGTTTTAATATTTCAAATAAGATTCCATTTGTATTTGGAGTATTTAGCAGTCCTGAAAAGAGGAAACTAAATTACAATGATTTACTTGCCCACACCTGTATCTATTTATGTGCTGGGCTAAACTCACCTGAAAACAATGAGGTGAGGCAGAATTTCAGGCTTGATAACTCTACAGAAGCTGCATACAGGGCAGCACAGTGCAAACTTCCTGAATAGGCAGAAAAATATGTGTATTTGAGGAAAAAGCCAATTCCTTGTAGCAGCCTGCTCCTTAATTTTGACTGTTCTTGATGTGACAACTCAAAAAGCTTACCTAGGACAGAAGACTGATGTTTTAGTGGTTTGATGTTTTAGACTTTAGTGTTTTACCATGGTAGCAGTAAGGCTACAGATTAGAAAACAAATAAATTGGTTGGAAATGAGAGAGAGGTGTAGTCATGCAAGGAAATGATGCAGAAATAAAAGGTTGGTTCTGAAAAGAAGCTAAGAAAAGAAAAATATTCCTTCTGCAGTATTGATTTTCTGAAGCACTGCAGTGCTCTGCTGGAATTCAGTGTGTGAGTGCCTGTGGGACAGGACAGACACAGGAGCTGGGGATGTGCTTCTTAAGGCACCTGCAACTATTGAGGTGCATTTTGATCTCAACAGAGCTCATTTTGACTGAGACTCATTAAGGCCAAATTTTCCTTAAAATGCTAGTGCTGGCAATCCCTGCCAAACATGCTGATGGTACACAGAGCAGCCAAGTGCTCTGTGATCCTCTACAGAGGCTCTTCCCTCTCCTGGGTCATAAGGACATCATTAGACATAAGGCACAGGATTAAATGGACAATTGGTCTGACCCACTCCACAGCTGCTGCAGGTCTGCAGGGCACAACACTTTTGTATTAACAGCTATCACAAACAGGAGTTGTTGAACTAGTGATGAATGCAGGGAAATGCATATCTGCTATGAAGCAAGAAGTACTCCTATATTTATACACAAATACTTCTGGTGTTAGGTTCCCAGAGAAATAAGCAGTTTTCATTGCCAACAGGCTGGCAAAAAACTATCTCCCACTAAAGTTACCAGAAATAGGGGTAACACAATAAGGGAAATATTTTCCCTCAATATCTCCATTTCCCTTCTGTGGTAGCCAAAAGTGTACAGAACAATCAGCACTCTTACCAAAGCCCCCCTCTGCATGCAAGCACTGTATGTGCCTGTGAACACCACTGAGTGCCCACTGACAGAGCAGCAGCTGAGCTGGGAGAGCCAGGCCTTGGGGGGCTGCTAATGGGATCTGTTCTACACTGGAGAGAGCCAAACAAACCACCCAACCACTCCAGATCTCCACTTGGGAGAAATTAAAGAGTAACTTCAAGACAATAGCAGGAGTAATTTATAACAAGCTCCAAAAGGAAACACTGCTCTAGCTGGTGTCAATGGAGAACAGAAATGCACCCTGAATGCTTAAAATAAGTAATTCATCCTATATAGATTATACAGTTCAAATTCCTTCTATTGGTTTGCATTTAAATAAGCCAGTAACTTTCCTCTTTTAAGACCTGCAGCTGGTCTCCACTTTGTATTACCCTCACATAAACAGATTTCTGCTTTGGTATCGGTGGGATGATCTCTCTTTGCCAAATATCTTATTACAACACTTAAACCATGCAACTACCAATTTGTTTTAATTTCCAGAATTTTCTGCAGTTCCATGATCTAAAATTAACTTAACAAAACCAAGAACCATTAATTCATTCCTTGAAAGTTAAATAATGAGACAGACAAAATTCTTTGTAATGTGGCGTAAAATGAATTCTAAACTAAAATACAGAGAAAAATAAGTAACTGAATGAGTGGCAGCTCAGGTGGTAAATAAGCAGCCAGTCCTACAATTCCTTCTGTACTATTATGTGAGCAATTCCAGAGCATATCCATACACACAAGTAGCAAAAGGAGAACTCAAACTGCTCAGATCACAAGGCAATGAAAAATACTGGGAGCTGGTTTCAGCTACTGAGCTTTGCAGCAAGTTTGGGGCATATTCTCAGGTTTTTCATTTTAAGTAGGAGGATTAAAAAGTCATATTGCAGAAAAGCAGGCAAGTTAGATATGGTCACACAATTCCATAGGAACTTTATGAAAAGACTGACAATGAGTCCCACTGGACTGGAGCACAGATTTCACATTCTGTAATTGATACACGTTGTAAATATTTGCAACCCAGAAATAAAGACAATGACCCTGTGGTTCTCACTTCACTGTTTTTAGAGTATTTTTTATTTCATCAGGATTAGGAACAAGCTGCCAACGTAGTTGTAATTATCACTCCAATCAGAATTACTAAACTTAAGCAGATGCAAGTGCAGATTAAGGATTTTTTTAATAACCCTATCCTGTCCATACTTAAAAAAAACAGAGCTAAGTGCATTAGCAGAATGCATGATGACACACAAAAAATGGCTGTACTGAGAGCATGTGCCTGGAAAAAAAGCAGAGCCTGTGATTTCAATAAAGAAGGGATCACCTTTTTGCTGGAAACAAACAGCAGCATTTTGGGACTGACCCACAAATACAGAGACCCTCCAAACATTTCCAATGACTGCTGTTTGCTAGATGTTGGTTAACTCAAGACTCTGCTGTGCCCTAGGTGTAAGGGAGGCCAAGCTTTGCAGAATAAAGCAGCAAGGGGTTATTTGACAAAACTGTGGATGTGGAATATTGCTCAATACCCTCTGTACATGTGAAATCTCCAGCTCCTCGGCGTGAGAGGGATTCAGATTAACAGGCCAAGTTTAAAAATTATAAAGCAGTAAACTGTTTCTAATTATATCAGTGTGATGAATTTTACCCATAGAAGCACAGAATTGGTGAGGCTGGAAAAGAGCTGTAAGATCACTGAGCCCAGCCATGAGCTCAGCAGCACCACGCTGAGTACCACTAACCCGTGTCCTCAGGTGCTACATTGCCACGTCTCCTGAACACCTCCAGCAGCATGGCAAAAAACAACAGGTGTAGAAGACAATGCCCATGAGAGAGCTCCCTTTGGAAGTCAGAGCCTCTCCCTGCTCACACAGGGATGCCCTGCTCCTGATGCCTCAGGTTTTAGCTTTTATATTTTTCACATTCTGTGCTGCTTTAGTGTGTGGGTCTGGGCTTTGTATTAGGGGATGGTGAGCTCTGTGCACAGAGCAGGGAGACAAAACAATTCCTGCTCCAGCTGGGGACCAAGGACAAATGATCCAGATCTCAAGCCCAAGAGCACAAACAACAGTAGACCAAAGAGAGCAAACAAGAAGGATTGGACTTCATAAGCTAAAGCTGTAACTGGACAATTAGCTCCAAGATGCAAATGGATCAGAACTTACAAAAGTGAGAGACCCCATGACCGCTCATCCATTTTTGTGGCCATTTTGGGTTGTGCTGTCTCTGTTGAGACCCCCTAATAAATCCCTACTTTATTGTTTAGCTCTGTCCAGTCTCTGTTCCAGGTGAGCCCTCCCCAGGCATCCCTCCCAGGCAGGGCAGGGTGAGAGCAGCTGCTGGGGGCAGAGCTGGGGCTCTTTGCTCAGTGAGCACAGCTCACAGCTCCCTCCTCCAGCCCAGCCCCGCTCGTGCTGGCTCACACAGACCCCTGTGCTGAGCACGGCTCTGCTCTGCCAAACTGCTCTTCTTTCCAGCTAATAAAATTGCCTCCCAGCTGATAACAGCCTAGCAATATAAAGTGCTTGGTTGTTAGCTGCTGTTGTGACAAATAATACCATTCTGCTGACAACCCCATTTTTTCCAATACAAACCTACTTGAACTGTTTATTATTGACATATGGGACTGCTCTACCATTATCTAATTTTAAAAAACACATAGTAAACAGCAATAGTGAGCCTGACAGCATTCTTACTGCTTTAGCAAAGCTAAATCAAAATCCAAAGCAACCTCCTTTTATTGCCAGCACAGTCCTGTCAGGCTCTCTTAAGTAAAAAGGAAACACCTACACAGGACTACTGCAAGATTCATTTCCTGGCAGAGGCTACTTTGTGTTTGCTTCCCAGCTACAGCCCACACTGCTAAAAGCCTTCTCCAAACAGTACCAGTAAGGCTGGTTGGGCTTTTCTCTGTGCCACCACTGCTAAGCTTTAAACTGTTAGGGACCTATATAAATCGACGGCACAGTTGAACCATTAGTTTATACACCAGTAAAGCTGCACCAGTATAGCAGAGGTGGGGAGTGAGTAACAATTACTGCCTCTCATAAAAGATACAAAGTTAGCTGGTGCTGCAAAGTAAGACTCCATTTTGCAAAGTGTCTATTGAAATAATGTCTAAAGAACCAGCACTACATGTGTATTCCTTCTCCAAATGCTGTTTGCTCACGTAAAAACATATGTGGGTGCACTGAGCTTTTCTTCATATAAATTTCTAATTCTCACTCACTAATGAATCAATCTTTTATATAGAAATCTAGACCAGTGTTAGACACAGCTTCAATATTCACTAAAAAGACCTGTAAAACCCCTCGTGTTTAGTAACATTTTTAGAAGATTTTTTCATCTATAACTTAAAGATTTCAAAGAATTCAAATAATATTCGAATTTCTTCAAGGGCACTGAACAGGCTGGAGTAGAATAGGTTAGTACAGTTTGTCTGTCCTCTGGGGAACAAGCAAGAACTGCTGAAAGGAGGTTACTCAAATAAATTACATTTCCACAGTACAAAAACACCCAGGCACAGCTTGTTTCTGCCCTAGATAATGAGGTGACACAGTACAGCAGTTAGTGCTTTTGTCCAGTTCGAGAATTAATCCACATTACACAGACACAAAAGAAGATATTTGACCTCACTTGTCCCCAAAGCAGTCTAATTTGCCTAGATATTAAAGTGCTAGTGATGTGTATTTAATGAGAATTCTTTTTGCATGTTTATTATCCAGTGACATTTAGGAGGTCAGCCTGATAATTCAGTTATGGCCTCTGTCTTGCTACTTTATTTAATGTAAAGGAAAATGTGACGTGACCCAGGTTGCATTTAACTACAAGGAACATCAGAATTGAGCTCATAAAAAGCACGGGGGAAGTGGAGTAGACCCAGACATTACTGAGTGGGAAAGGCAGGGAGCCTGAGCTGAACAGCCTCACAGACTTTCCTTTCTTGCTATTCCATGTAATGTTCATCTATCAAACATAAACGAGCTCCACAGGCTGTGGCTCCAACTAGCAGAGAGTCATTAGAGCTCTGACAAAGCCAGGAGAGCCCTGAACTCAACCCTTACCCCAGAGTTAGCCCAAACCCAAGCACAGAGTGCCCCTGACCAGCCACAGCCCTGCACACAGTAAAATAAAACCCTGTGCTCCTTGCCGTGCTGTCTGAGCTGCACACACAGGCTGCTTGCCAGTGCCAGCAGAGATCTGAGTGCCCACCATCCCCATGTGCCTCCTGCCTCCAGGTGGGCTGGCTGTGCCTGCCTGCTCTGCTGAGGGGGCTCAGGGCTGGGACTGCTGCTGCTGCTGCTGCTTGATCCTGGCCAAGCAGCCCAGGAGCAGAGCTCCTCCTGCCTCACACATGAAAGGCTTTGAGGAGGGCAGGGACAGGCATGGAGGGAAGGTTTATGCTCTTCCTTGCCATGACCACTTCATCTGTGCATAGCACATGAGCCTGTGTTCCTCCTCGAGCTTCTTGTTTCACACTCCCATCTTTGTTTATTTTATTTAAAGCTTTCACTCCTGAGCTTTGAGGCTGGAGATCAAACAAATAAAAGGGAATCTGGAAGCTGCAATGTCTGATCTACATTCTGCTCAGAAGTTAAACTAAAAATTGCCCCCAAGCCAATACACAGGCACTCATTTTGGAGACCATTTGGTAGGATGTAATACAGTCAATTTCCCTCCCAGGAGGGCAGGATGAAGATCCTTGTTTATTACTGCACCATCAGATGACAAAGTTAGTCTCACAACTAAGGCACTAGACTTAAATTTAGAAGATCTGAAATTAAGTTTTCATATTTAATTTCACAGCTGTCACACGACTCCACAAAGTCAGTTATTGTTCTTGTGTCATTTATCTGTCTCAAACACTTGGACTACAAACTTCCTGAGACAGAGATAGCGTGTGAACACTCAGTGATGCTCCTGCATCCCCCCTGCTCTACCCAGTAAAACCAGGAGCACTTCCAAACAATCACAACTGTGCACACTTTCACTTGCTCACCCTCATTTTTCTCCTACAGTGTAAGGTTCCATTTGTGTACAAGCATTTAAACTAAAAGCTCAATATTATTTCATTTAGAACCACAGGGATGACTGCTTCTCTGATAGTGTTAAAAATGTGAGCAGATCTTTGTCTCCTCACAGCCCAAATCCCATTTTCCAGGCTTCCATGAGACCACAGCACCAAGTTTTTATATGGTTGTTTAAACACCACAGATAAAATTCTGTTTAAGTAGCTAATATTTGTGGCATATTGGTCAATTTTCCAGTTATACTGGATCTATTGCCTTATATACCACAATGCTGACACAGACTTCAGGCAAATACCATTTCTGATGGTGTTCAAAACAATGGATTTTCTGTTTATACCCAGTTTGTCAGACGAGACTCTCTGCTCTTTAAATAATCTCAGTAACAGACACATTTATCCTAATAAATTCATGTTTCAGTTCACTTAGAAGATGTAAGGAATCACACTTCTCCATGGTGCCTGGCTAGGGCAGCAGCTGAAGTCAACAAGAGCCCTGCAGGCACATCCCAATGGAGCATTTGATCTATAATCATGTTTATTGGAATCCAAGCACATAGAGGCCCTCTCTTACCACACTGAAAGCATTGGGAAGATTTCTATTGCAAGGAAAATAGGATTAGAGGCCAATTCATGCAGGACACTGTAGCTAGTGCCACGCCATCAGCTCTCAGGCAGAGCTCTCCAGTGTCTTAAATGAGGATATTTCTTAATTGCTGATAGCAAATCCATTGTTCAACCACATTTCTGCTTTTATACAGAGGAAACATCCCTGTGTACAGTGAAAAGACTTAGAAATGCTAAGTACTGTAAATGTATCAGACTATTCAATTATTACACACAGATTTGGTGCAAGCACTTATCTGTATGTGTTATGGAGCTCAAAATAGGATAATGAGGCATGTGTATTACAGTGCTATGCAGATATAACTCATACAGCAACACAAGGCTAGGTCCTGCAGTCTAAACACCACATGAATGAAGATTTAGTTGGATTTGTTGGCCCTACTGGGTGGAAAACCAGTTGCAACACTGCCTTGGGGGTGGACTCAAAACAGGGCTTCTAGCTCCCACAAGTAAATAAAGGGGAAAAACCCCATTTCCTATAAAGCAACTGTCATCTTTAAGGAGAACAATAATTACTGCACCTAACTGTAGCTCAAAAGAACACCACTTTAACATACAAATGGTAAACCAGAAGGTCTAAGATGTCATTTTCTTTCAGGACATTTTGAAGAAAGTTTAGTGCTTATCCAACCTGAGTGGCAGCACTGGAGACCCCAGTCCTCCCCTCCTCCTGCAAGCCCTCATCACACTGACTGCCATGGTAATATTTTATCCAGGACTCTATACAGCATTCATGTCTAGGGAAGACTTCTTGCCTCTACTGAGGCTGTCTCTAGCTTCAGATCAAATCCCTGTCCCAGACAGTCTTTCTAAAGGACCCAGGAGAGGGCGACTGGGACAGCAGCAATCTGCTTCAAAGAAGCAACCAAAGAGACATCTTGTGGTAACAAGACTCAGGCAGTTCTGGTCCAGAAAGCTCACCTGAATCAGGAATTTTTGAGGGTCAAGTCCCTCAGCCATAAATTTCCAAAGCCATGCTGTGATTGATGTTCTATTGGTTCGTAATTACAGGCAGCTCCAAACTACCACAGGTACAGAAATTACAAGAAACAAGGGAGAATCCTGTTATTCAGGGAGATCTTGATTCAAGCAGAGTGAAAAGGCATTATTTCTACAAGAGGACCATACCAAAATACACTGTTAATTACCTCCCTCTTTTGGGGACAAAAGCTGGTTCACACCTTGTGAAGTCAGTACAGGAACAGGAACAGCCTGACCTGGCTTTCTCCACACTGGAGCTGCCACGGAGTGGCACTGTTCACAGAGCCCTGTGTGCCCAGCAGGGAGCTCATAGCACCACAGTTTTGTTTAGCCAGTTTTGCAGCCCTCAGTCTCCACCTGGAGACCCCCACTAGATGTTTTCTTGTACTCTGATGCCTTTTTCACTGATTTAAATAATTCCATTGCCTCCACTGCTGGCCACAACACTACCAGTTTATTTTCAGATTTTAATGCAGCCTAGAAATGATGCAGAAGTGCCATATCCCAAACCACAGACATGGAAAAAATCAGGACAGACAGCAGTTTAGCTGATCTGGGCAGGAGGTCTTGCCCTCACAGGCATATGTGACATGCTGTCTTGGCAGCACAGGCTCACATCCATCTGTTGACATGGAACTGAGCCCGCTGCACTTCCACCGTCCTGCTTTCAGTTCATAGGCACCACATGAGCTCTGGGTTCAGCAGGCAGGGTGCACAGTGCTGCAAGTCCTAAAGCCAGCCTCTACTGTCAGCATGGAAAACACTGCAGGAATCCACACAGTCACAGGGTGGAGAGGAAACATGAGAACAAGCCCCAGCCCTGGGGTCCCAGGAGAAAAGCAGATATTTCCAAACAAAAAATGATATAACATGAGCATTACAGTGTCTGGTTTAATTTCTTGGGGTCAGTGGATTCAGCAAAAGCAGAATGAACTTCTTTAAATGCCCACAAGCACCTGTAGTTCGATCTCAGGAACTGTCACCTTATCTACCACTAGACAGCAATGAACAACCAGCTCAGTCTTGGGAATGATAAGGATTAAAATCTAACTTTCACATGTATTTCTACAGAAGAAAGAAACTAAATTATTCATAAAACAGGAAAAGGTAGTAGCCAGATAAAACACAGCACCTGTAAAGCACCAGCAGGTCACAGTGACCCATATAGGGATGATTTCCATTACTGTGAGCCAAAACCTGCAACTGCTTGCCCAGAAAGTGTGAAGAGGTATCAGGAAGAAGTGTGAACTTCCCTGCGTGAAGATTATGAATCTGCGTCAGAAGAGGCTCAGCAGAGAGGGCAGCTCAGGGCCTTCCCTGCACAGTTAGGGGCATAAACTGTTTCCCTTTTCCACAGATAACTTGGCAGGGACATTTGTTCAACATTAGCCAAGTGACAGTAGCTGAGAGGAGAGCTGAAGCCCAGCCAGAGCAGCACCACACCTCTGAAGCTTGGAACAGTTTTGCAATGCAGATTTAAGACTAAGTTCTTCATCCCAGACATTCCTGTCATTGGATAAATAAAGGTTTATAACTGCCTTCTCTGGCAAACCACGAAATGGTAATGTGGCATTAATAACTTAATACAGTATTAACTGATAGACAATCAGTATTAGCATGATGTTTACATTCGGAAAACATTATAGAGCACTGTATCTCCAACTCTTATCCTGCCATTAATTCAGATGTGGAGCTCATTACACAACAATTGACATTTCCCTTCTGAATCTGCATCCTGCTCTGCACAGGCCTCACATCTGCTTGGGACAACCAGCCCTGTAAGCCACTCACTGATCTAAATTCTCTGCAAATCTGAATTCTCTGCAGAACATCCATGGGGTTTTGCTCACTTGAGGCTGCAGCTACTGTTTCAAACACTGCTCCAAAAAAACTGCAAGGGGCTTCTGACCATAGGGCCTCCCACTGCACCCACCAAAGGGATGCAGGTCCCACCTTGATACTCGGACTCATCACCCCATCCCTGTGCCCGTGTTCACTCCTGTCCCGGGGAAAGGCACGGTCCCAGTCTTTGGGACACCCCAAGCGCACTTTGCCAACAGCCTCGGGTGCAATTGCTCAGTTTCAGCATCACAGCGGGAGACCCCCACGGCAGCGGGGTCACAGTGCCCGACCCGAAAGTGATGGCAGTGCCGGGGCTCCTGCTGTGCGGGAACGGGGTCCCTCCCTCCCGCTGGGGCAGTGCCGTACTCCGGGAACAGGGTACCTCCCTCCTGGGCTCCTGCCGTGCGGGAACGGGGTCCCTCCCGCCGCGCCGTACCTGACCCGTGCTGCTGGCGGAGGATGGCGGCCTGCCCGGGCGGCGGCGATGCCGAGGAGGCTGCGGCCGTCGAAGCGGTGGCAGTGGCGGTGGCGCTGGCGGCGGTGCCGCCCGGGGCGGGGGCCGGCGGCGGCGGCGGGCGCTTGGCGGGCCCGGGCGGGGCCGTGGGGCGGGCGGCGGGGCCGTGGCGGCGCGGGGCCGCCCCGCTCTGGATGTGCGACACCGCCTCGGCCGCCTGCACGTCGGGAGGGGCGAAGCGGGACAGGACGCGCAGCAGCGCCTGAGCCTTGTGCTCCTGCGTCTCGTCGTCGCTGTAGTCCGACACGCGGCACTGGTAGACGCCCTCGTCCTGCCGCCGCACGCCCGACAGGCGCAGCCGGTGCGAGATGTCGTTGCCCTGGACGCGGACGGTCTGCAAGAGAGCGCACGGCCGGCACGGCCTCAGCGGGCTGGCCCAGCGCCGTGCCCTCTGCTGCCGGAGCACGGAGCCGGGCTGGCTCCCCCAGAGCAGCGGACAGAGCCGGGCTGGCTCCCCCAGAGCAGCGCACACAGCCCCGCACCTCGCGGGGGCTACCCACAACCAGCCCTGTCCCCATCGCTCCCGCGCCACCTCCCCGCCGTCACCGCCAGCGCTCTGCCACCCGCCCCCGCGGCGGTGCTGTCGCCCCCCGGTCCCCAGGAACCGCCCCGAACCCCCCCGGGGAAAGCGCAGCCCGCGCCCGCTGCAGCGAGCCGAGCCCGGCTGGTGGCAGGGTCCCCTCTCCGGGTCCCCTCTCCTGGCCCGAGTGCTCAGCACCGCGGAGAGGGGCAGCGGCTCCCGGGCCACATCGCAGAGACACGAGCGGGTGTCCTGCGGGACAGCCAGGGAACGGGGCCGCCTCAGGCGACTGGGGGCTGCAGAAGGCCGGGGAAACAAGCAAGATTCTCTTCTCATTTGGCCCACAGTCCTTTTCTATCATGGCTAAGGAAGGGCCACCTCCTCTGGATTTGCGAGGAATGAGACGTGACTGCAAAACCAGCAACAGATGGTAACAACGTCTTGAGCCGCGGCACAGTGAGGAGGGGAAACGTGCCACACTCCCGCCGTGCTGCAGCCGCTGAGACCAGCTGCATTCGTGTGTCAGGAAATGAGGGGGCATGCAGTAAATCCCACGGGCGTGGGAGGAGGGGTGTGCACCCATCTCGAGCTGCACTTACGCTGATTTTAGTTGCATCCTTATTTGCTACCTAAAAGAACAGAAAAAAAGGGCAATTAGACTCAGCACTGCCAGCACATCAACAGGATGCTCATATTCCCACCCCGGTGGAAGGACAGGACGTGGATAGATGCAACTTTCTCAGCTTGCCATTCACACAGCCTGTGTGGCTCAGGGCAGTTCCTCAGGTGATGGGGAAGGCAGCAAATCAGTGCTCAGCCAGGGGGACTGTTTGGGTGAAGTTCCCATGCTGCCCCACAGAAGCGCTGCCTTCCCCAAGGGTGAGAACAGCAGCCAAAGAAATGCTTGTTGCATGCTCTGCTGCTCACAGTCACTGACAAACACTGGGGAAGACGCTTCACCAGCAGCACAGCAGGGAAGGGCTTGGGCAAGCTGGATGCTGCATGGCTCAGGGCAGAGCTTCAGTCCTGAGACACCCCAGGAGCAGGTGTCATGCAGCACATTTCATATTTGGTTATGTTTTTGTCTCCAGCCAACCACTGTAAACCTAAGTGATGCCTCAGACCTCACTGATACGCCTCTCAGGGAGACGGTCATCATTCTCCAGGCTTGCTCTGTCATCATTTATTGTAAAAGCAGCTCACAGTTTTTATATAAGGTTAAAGAAGACATTTAAATCCAAGCGATTTATTTCCCAGTCTGACAACTGACTTACACTTTCCCCAGCTAGGCGGCATCGCATTAGCTCAGTGTCTATATGCTTTGCATCTCTATTTGAGCTCTGCAGGAAAACAAGCGTGCCACAGAGAGGGGAGCTGGCACAGGCACAGAGGCTGCCACGGGCCACCCTGCTGGCACAGAGGACAGGGCTGGAGAGGATGACATGTCCTGCACAGTAGGGCAGCACAGCCTCAAAGTCCTGCTTTACCCCAGTCCTTGTACAGCCCTGTTTGGCACCTGCAAGTTGTCTTTGCTCTGGTGGGGAGGGGTGCAGAATGAACTGGCTTATGCTGGGGAAATGCAGCTGAAAAATTTAGCCTAAAGCCTGCTCCCAGACCAAGCGGCTTCCTAGGGGGAGGGCAAAAGGCACACAAGATTTAACTCTGCTTCATGCATTTTAATGGCTATATCTGACTGAAAACATCTTGCTGAGCTTCAGATATGGACACAAGTGTGGACGTGGATAAATAACTGTGCCTTTGTAGGTGCAGACTGGTACCACGTTAATGTACCAAGACGGGGTGAATCCCTTGTGCCTTTCTCTGCACTGTCAGTGAGCAGAGGCTCTCCCACCTTTTACAGTGATTACTAGCTCAGTCCACAGAAGCACTGGTCTTGGCTTGTCCACACTTCATACAACAGCTTTTCTTGCGACCTCATTGCTGATTTTGCAGTGGAACATTTATAATTTTCTGTTTACAGTCCTTACAGCACTGACGTTTTTTCCTGACATGAAGTCCCTCATGGTGCATGCCCTGTACTCCTGCCTTCCTCAGAGGGCCTGGGCACACTGATGCTTCCTCCTGGTGGCTGGCACTGGGCAGAGGAAGCACTTTGGGAATGCTGAGTTTATTCTGATCACTGCCTAAGCATCTTGCATTTGATGAAGAGATATATCTCCATAGTAATGTATTACCTTGCTCCTGCTGCCGGGGACACTGATGGCTAATTCGTGTGCAAGTTCTCTGGCTGGCTCTTTAAGGTACCACCACTGGATTTCCAAGGAGTAAGAGGTGGATCCGCTGGCTCGGAAAGCACAAGGCATCTCAATATCATCTCCCTCCCTAACAGTCACATCTTTGGGAACTTCAGTAAAGGTAGCTGGGAGGGGAAGATAGAGTTACAAGGGCTGGTTAACGAGAGAGATTAAAAGGCAAGATCAGTCTAACGTGAGCTGTTTCAGATCGATAGCTAAGCGCTGACCGCGGCACAGGTCTCCTGGAGCCCAGGGACCACAGGGCGAGCAGAGCATCCAGGACTGCGCACCGGGGCAGGGCCGAGCCGGCCCCCGACACCCTGCACCCGCGGCTTCAGAGGAAAGTTTGAAGAGGACTCAAAAACCCCCTGGTCCTTCTAAGAAAACCCTCGGTTTGATACAGGCCACCGTCGTGGCACTGTCCCCTCCCGCCGAGCGGCGCGGGGACTGTCCCGGGCTGCGCGCCCGCCGCGCCCCGCTCCGTTCGCTGCGCGCTGCCGGCAGCTGCGGCCAAACAACAGAGCCACCTTGTTCTGCCACAGCCAGAGCCAGAGCCAGAGCCAGAGCCCGCCCGGGCAGCTCCCTGCCCCCAGCCCCGCGCTGGGAACAGGCCGGGCCTGGAGCAGCGGGGCGGCTGCGGCTCGGCTGCGGCCCCGCAGCCCCGACGGCCCCGCAGCCTCCGCCGGCAAGTTGTGCCCGGAGCGGCCCAAGTTCCCCACTCACCGGTGACAATGAACAGCAGAGGAGCGTTGAACATCAGGTAACAAAGGGTGCAGAACAGCCCCCGACTTTCCATCGCATCTATGTGGGCTGCGGGCGGGGACCTGGCTGGGGGCGCAGCCGGGCACGCCTCAATCCATCGCACACAGCGGGCCGGGGCAGGGCTCCTTCCCAAAAAGCCAAAGCCTCCCGGCTAATAACCTCGGTTTGCGGAGAAGCAAATATAAAATCCACAGCCGGCTGCTCAAACTCGCTGGCAGGTGGAAGCGACGTTTCTGGGAATGCAGCAACAAAATCGCGTCCCGCTCCTTCTCTCCGCCGCGGGCGGGATTCAACTGCCCTGCGCTGCGTGGGGGCTCCCGCAGCCCGGGAGCGAGGAGGCGACGCCGGGCGCCTCTCCGAGCCCCATCCCACGGTCGCCGCGATGTCCAGCGAGGCGGCGGCGGCGGGGACGAGCCTCCCCTCCCTGGTGCGCCCGGGCAGCGCCCGCCGTGCGCCCGTCGCGGGCTCTGCCCCTGCGCGGGGAGGCGGCGGCGGCGGCAGCCCCAGCCCGAGCCCGCCTCTCCCCGCCCGCCCGGCCGCTGGATCCCGTGGATCCGCTGGATGGATGCGCGGCCCCGGCCGCAGCTGCCCCGCGGGCCCGGCCCCCGCCCGGCCCCGCACCGCCCCCCGCGCCAGGCCCCGCCCGGCGCCGCCCCGGACCCGCCCCGGGACCCGCCGGGGCTCGCTGCGCTCTGTCCTCGCACCCGCGGACCCGCCGGGGCTCGCTCGCAGCCCGGCCCGCTCCGCTGTGCCCGGCTGGCGCCGGCAGTACCTGTGAAACACCTGAGCCCGCAGCAGTGAAGCCGCGCTGTTGGCGGCAGCCCCATCCCCGCCCGGGGCTCCTCCCGGATCGCTCGGCTGCTGTCAGCCTCCCCAAGTCGCTACGTTTGGTACTTGGTAAAATACAGTAAGGAAAAAAACCCCAACAAAACCTACTCTTATTGATTTAGAAAACAGCAACATAACAAGAAAACGTGTCCATGGATCAGCTGTTTCTCAGGCTAATGTCCCAATTAAAAAATAGAAGCGTGAAAAGTCATCAGTAAAGTCATTACAGTGTGTATAAATAATAAGCAGAATTTGATTTTTGCAGTAACTATTGTGACAGAGCTGTATTTTAATAAATTTGAGGTGCATTTCTAAAATATTTGCCCTTCCCCCCATCCTCCTGGAAATTCCATTAAAAGTCACCATTTTGTTCAGCCACAACTTTATTGAATCACTGTGATGGCCTGGGACGTGTGTTTTAAGATCTGCAGAAAATTTCCTTTATATTTTTAATGGTTTCATTCTATACCATTAAAAAGATGCATGATGTGTTATCTGGATACATGAAGATTTCTATGGAACAAAATATTTGGGAACATTCTTTTTTTGAATAACTAAATCAGACCAGTTTTGATCTAGTCTCCAACACTCCCCAGCTACCTCCCTGTCCCATCAGAAAAATCTCTGGTGGAGGTCTCTGGACTCTGCCAGCTGCTGGCTCCCTGCTAGGAAAACCCACCTTTGCAAGGTTTCCATCTGGAAGTTCCAGTAAAATTCACACAGTCCTGAAGAATACCCAAACTGCATCAAATCAATACTTCTTGCTGGAAATTATTTTCTTCAGAGAATTTTCAGCCATTCCTACTGATCTTACCGTGACTTAAAACCTGTGACAGTCCTCTGGCAGGTCCATGACAATTTCCCTGAACAGCAACTTGCCTTTCTCCAGATTGGTTACTGGGAGCCTAAATCCTGCCCCAGGCAGGGCCCAGTTCCCCAGGCAGGTGGAGTTAGCCCCCACCAGTCAGAGAAACTTATTGTAATTACTAGTTTACACTGGTTTAATTAAATAGTGTAATAATTGCTGACACTCTGCTTTTTCACCCAAAAGCTCAGCGTGCCTCATCCAGCATTATTCCTTTTTTCACATGTGGCCCCGGGCCACCTATCAGTGCAGGGGGTTTATTGTCACTGTGCCAGAGTCCCCAGGCACTGCTCCACCCACCAGGACATGAGGAAGGCAGGGAAAGGCCATCAGGACAGACACACCTGAGAAAGCAAATCCAGCAGCCTCTCTGCTCAGCAGCACCAGTCTCCCAGTCAAATCCCAGGAATGGGTTAAGTTGGTCTGCTGCTAGAGAGGCAATTCCACAACTTTGTGCCCTCTGCACAAGGGTTGATTAGAAAGCTCCTGTTGGATAAGCAGGATCAAAACAAGTAATTTTTATATCAAACGGCTAGTGACAAATCATGTTTTAAACACTTTTAGTCAAGTTTTTATTAAAATTGATGTTTCGAAAGTTCTTCTGAGATTGCAACATTGTGAAAATTTACAACAGCTGGGAAAGTGAAAATACCCAGTTTATGTTAAGTGAATTTTGGTTCTTAGAGATAAAAAATATGTAATAAAAATGAAAAGGAAAGGCAAGTGCATTTAAACTTAGTTCTATTTTAATAAATTTAAGGTTGTTATTGTAGTAGTAGTGTTGGTTAAGACAATTCTATCTTGAATGGTTCTCTCAATATATAACACTAAACCTTCAGTTCTGCTGTATTTACTACCCTCTAAGTTTGATTTTATGTGAAGCAGCTGACACTGAAGTGCTGATATCTTGGTGTTCAATTAAAGTAAGGAATAAGAAACACAACAGTGTGGTTTTCACAGTCTCAAGTTAGAGTAATCCAAGACTCTTTTTATGTTCTCCTGCTAAAACTATAATGAGGGACTATGGTGCTCTACACTCACTAGCAAGTACTCTGTGCAAATCATCTTGCTCTTAGGATCATAGCAGCATTTGAAGTCATTTATTGATTCAACCCCACTAGCAAAAGGGACTTCCACAGCAAAAGCTGTCACCTGCCTGCACTCTTACCCCAACCAGGTGACAAATGGCAGGAATGTCACAGGGAGAAGCTCACTTTGTAGTTGCTGATTCTGCAGCATCATCCAGCAATTCTAAGAAATCAGGGAAACTATTCAGGTGCTTAAAGTAAAGGCCATGTTTAGTTGATGACCTTATTTTTTTGCTGCAGCTGTCTGTATGGCAGATAGGTAACAATATTTTACACTTGGGCAAACTGAAGCTTGTTTTAACAGAGAAATCCTATGGCATTCCCCTTCCAAATCAGATTTTACTAGAAAATCCCTTTAATGTAGGATTAACCCAAGCACAGGAGCATTTGTTCTGTAACAGGGCTCCCCATCACTTTGTACAAGTGGCTTCATTCCTCGAGGGGATGGTGGCAGGGAAAGCTCTGAAGTCCCCAACTCCTGAGCAGCCTTCCAGGTGAGCCAGGAGGAGTCTGAAGGGAGCACTGGATGGAACCAGCAGAGTTCCTCTGAAAGGACAGCCACCTCTGCCATCTCTGAGTCCCATTGCCATCCTCCCCACTATCCCAGATCCCCCTGGTATGGAATGCAGGAGCACCCGTGGCCCTGGGAGGGGAGGGATGGTGAGCAGTGGGTGAGTGCTTCAGGCAGGGCTGTCACTCACAGGGCTGGGAGGGGCACACCTCTTTTGGTGCTGTTGGACTCTGTTTTACAGGAAATCATGAAATCCCCTAAGTGGCTCCAGCACTGTGTAGCTGATTACTTTGGAGAATGTCTGTAAATTCTCCCTGTAATACTTTAAAATGACTAGCAGCTCCTCTGTTTGAATGACCAAAATACTTTCTAATGGCTGCTTGGGGAGCCTTCTCTCCTCTTTGGAGTTAATCCACTCAGAAATTAGGGCAGTGCAGATTACCTTTGGAAAGGAGAAAGCTGCAAAAACGTCCAAATTTACACACACAAAGCATGTGGGATGAGACATACTTTGAACTGGTGTAACATTCTTGATGTGACATGGTATTCCTACCATATTTAAGTAATATTCATCTCTCCCCTAAATCCTCTGGCAGAAATAAGCCCTGTTCAACACTCTATTCTTAGATTTTTGTCAGGGTTTTTTTTTCCTTCTCATTTTTCTCGTTAGACTGACATGTTTTTGTAGTCTCAGGAGCCAATTTTGCTTCTAGTCACAGAAAGTAAATGCTTTGCACGTGACCCCTGTGGGCATGGAGGGCTGGAGCAGACAGTGCTGTCCCTCAGCTCCCATGAGGGGTTCCAGCCCACTCTGGGGCTCAGGGTGCCCCCCTGGAGCCTGAGGGTGCTGTGGCTGAGGGGCTTCTGCAAACTGCATTTGCTGTGGAAAATAGGTGAGGGCAGAAAAGAATATTGGGTGTGAAAGAGACCCAAAAAAGCAAAAGTAGAGAGATGCTAAAATGCTCACATCTCTGCTTCCAGCACAGTGACCTTCACTGTGGAGCTTCTATCTCAGAGCAGCTCATAAAAACAGGCTGGCAACTGCCACCCTGGTTGCCTTTAAAATGTCACTGGTTTAACATCAAATCAGGAGGTGTAATTGCCTTGTTTCTGCCTTCTCCCCACCCCCCATAATTCCAGTTCTGATCAGGCCCAAAACAATCCCTGTTTTGGTCTGATCAAATATGAACACCATATTTGTGTTCCTGGAAGTAGTTTGTAAAAGGTCATAAAACCAGCAAGTTCAAAGGGCTGGATTGTTTTCAATATACCCTGTGAATTTCCCATTTCCCATCTCCAAGCAGGGACTGCACTGCCTTGAAGCTATTCCAGGATCCAGGTGATAGTCAGAAGTCTAACACGGTATCTCAGAAAGAGCTGGTTGGTGTCATATGAGGAAATTCAGGGTTAAAACTGGCAGACTGTGCTACCTCTTTGGTTTATTTATCCTTACTCTGGACAAGTGACATTTCCACCACAAAACTCTATTTAACTTTCCATGAAACTGATTAAGGTAGAAAGCATGTTTCTGCATTCTGGCCAGGCTCACTTTATGCAGCCAATGCATTTTTAATTAACTTTAGTTTCTACTTTTGCTTTCTTATCTGACATTCTTTGTTAAATGATCTAACAGGATGAGACACTCATGCAGAAACATATGGAAAGAGAGGACAACATCTTCATAATAATGCAACAAAATCTCACATTCTAGTACACCATGCTTACAACAAAACCAAAGACAGCCAGAAAGGCAGGTTATTCAGGTAAAACATACCTGAAATTTATAGCATATAGCCTGTTTTAATAAAAGACATGATGCTGGCTGCCCAACAGACTGGGGTATAAGATGGCATGAGAAGAAAACATACAAAAATTGTCATCTGTCAGGTCCATCAGCACGTGGGGCTGGCATTTGGCAGCTCAGCCTGCAGCAGATGGGAGCTGCTGCTCCTCCACTGCTCAGTGCAACCCCTGCATACCAAAGGGATTGAGCAAATTTATTGGGAAGAGCTTGAGTGAGGTGGATCACCCAGAGGCAGAGAGAGGAGTAAAAGCCAACTCAGCTCAGTCTTGGGAATTAGAAAAAATACTCTGCTTTGCAGAAGTGTGCTAAGTGCAGGGTAGCAGCCAAAATTCCACATTACCAGGAGAAGCTCTGACTCCAAGATGTCCCAGCAGTGCCCAACAGAATGTAGGTGAATTTTTTTGACTCTGAAATGTCTCTACCTACACACTGTGGTTACTTCCTGGGAGTAAAATGTTTGGCTTATACCAAGATCTTTAGAAATGATATTAGATCACCATTATCTAAGTCCAAGAGACAACACCTCTGAGTTTGGCAATTCCTTGTATTTCCCACTCACAGATATTCCTAACATCTCCCATATAGAAAACCAACATATATTTGATCTCAGAGAATTCCCAGCACCTCATAAGGAAAGAAATCCATGTGAGCAACCAACAGATCTGCAGCAAGTTCTTAAACACTTAGGTATCTCAGTTCTGCAACTGTTTCTGTGACCTGCAATACAAATGTCTCAACAATCTCCAAATCTAAAGGGGGAGGAGATGTTGTGCAATATTATAAAGAAAAGTATAGCTTTTTCCCTGTGTAAAACCAGAGAGTTTGCTTTGCTCTTTTAAAAAGCTAAGATTGTTTTGTCTTTCCTGTACATTATTTGCATTGCCAGGATCACATCATGCTGGGCTCTCCTCTAGTATGAAGCTAGAAAATCTAAAGGATGAGAAATTCAAGTCACATCTATCCAGTTCTTCGAGAGAGATTCAATGAGTGACTGGAGAATTAGTATAATTACTGCTACATTGCAGATACTAAGCAAATAAAGCCTGATTATAGTAGAGGTGGGGAAGTGAGTTTTATTTGCTGAGGATACATGGTTTATTTTCCTTTTCTTTTTTTTTTTTTTAATAATAAATACTTGATAAACAATTGGAAGGAAAACAGTTACCATTAGAAAGTCATCTCTTGCATCCCTCTGGTCAAGCTGGTAGAAAAGCTTTAGTTTAAATGTGGTTGAATTAGGTTTCCTGATGTGGCTGCCTGGTAGCTGAGGAATGAGGCACTGTGGGTGAGAGGAACCTGCTCCTGCAGAAGGCAGGGGCAAGCTGAGTCAGCAGGATTGCAGCATCCTCTGCAGTGATGGCCTCTGGTTCCTCACCAGGTACAGGGGAACCCTCCTGTGCTCACCCGTGGGCCTTCCACCAGCACCAAGTGTTATAAAATCTCTTTAATACACAATGCATTTTATTTTATGTAGATTTCTATTTATATAGAGAGACATAGTGTCTCTACATAGATATGTGATAGTCAGAGTTGTGCTTTAAATGAGTTAAAGGATTTTCTATATTAAACACCTTTATAAGTGGCACTTAAGCTGTGAGAACACAAGGGGATACTCCAAATGGATGTGGGTTACTGTAGCTGGCAGTTTGGGGTTTGAGTCCATAGCACATCAATGTGCCATGTTTTGGAGTCATGGGTGTGTGAGACAGCAAGAGAAAAGGTGTTGACAGTGTGAATCTGGTGAGTTGGTAAAGCCAAAATCATGACCTTTGTTAAGTCAGTGTAATCAGGAAATGTACAGAAATCCCATCTTTCCAATTAATACCAGAGCACAAAAGTTCAGAGTGCAAGGAAAAGCTCAAGTGAAACAACAATCTTGTAGTACACATAAAACACATACAACATGGGGAATCATATTGGGTGCAAATATGTGGACTGGTGCACAGAAAAGCTTCTAGGTATTCAATTCATTTTCTTTTACAGATTAAGAATACATTTACATTTTTTTAAGGAACTGTCTGCAGCTGCTCTCTGCCTAAACCACAAAAACCTATCCACTTAATAAAAGAATGCAACACAACTCATTGAAGCCAACAGTCTCAAAAAGCATCCATTAATTTTGGATGCTTCTGGTTTCAGATGTCTCTCTTAATGAGCTTGAATGTAAACACACTCTTAATAATTCTGCCAGAACTGAGATAATAAGTCAATGTCTTCGTTTATCAAGTGAAACACCTGACCTCATGCTGTATGGATGAATCAGATGCTCTGACTCAATCATTTATATTACTTTTTTTCTATATGAAAAAGAAGGAGAATTTGGCCTCAATTCCCTGTTCTGTTCTTGCTCCTCTCAGCAGCTGTGGCTGGGTGAGAAGGCCTGGCTGGAGCAGCCTGGCAGAGAGGGGCTCATCCCACTCCCCCACCCCAGCCTGCATTCGTGGGAAGGAGAAGGGAAGGGACAGTTTGCAGATAACCTTCCACTGACCATGCACCTCTTCATTCTGCTGGTGATCCAAGCCCTTACCCACTGCTCCAGGGGGCTGTGAGGGACCATGGCTCCCAAGTGACACCTGGAATGACTCTTTGCTCCAAGCAGAGTCAGGTACCTGCTGCTGTGTCCTCACTGTGGTTACAGAGCTGCACGGCTGATGGATGTGGGAGGTGACACTGGGCAGGTTTAGAATGGCCTCTTGACACATCAGTATTTTATGGTAGGAAGGACTCCAACTGAAGGAAAATCCATCCAGGAAATGGAGCTGCTTATCCCCAAAATGAGAGGGTCTGGCCAGTGGGGCTGTGTCAGGCAGATGCTGGCACTCAGTTATGAGAGGCTGGGCTCAGAGCTCCAGGCACCAACCTGGGAAACTGAGGTGGGAGGGATGGATTCAACTTCTGGCTGGCAAGGCTGGAACACACTCCTGGCCAGGATGAATTTTCTTACGGGTAATTTGCCTGCAGCCCATGGCCCTAAAAGAATTTTTTTCCAAAGAAGAAGGAGTTGCATAGCCCCAAAGGATCAAAGACATCCAGGAAGAGAAGCCTCTCCCCATTCTCCAAAGAGTTTGTGGCACTAGAAGACCTGGGGAGATATTGCCATAAAAAAAGGAATGAATATGGAAACTAAAAGGCAGATAATTCTTGATTCCACATCCTTCATATGCAGACTCTGATGTTTTTTCTCAGTGTTCTGAAGAAAATGAAATTAAAAATAATGATTTCTCACTTCCCTTATCCAAAGATCTGAACTGGTTAACTTCTGACAGGTCATCCTTTTGTACAGATTCTAGTAAGAAACACCAAAACCTAACCTCAGCAGCTCATTTGGTAGGTGTGGATTAGAAGCTGTGCATTACAGAGTGGTAATTAATAATTTTCATCAGACAGGAGTTTGTTAGGTGTGAAAAGGGTGGGCAGAAAACACTGGCTGTAGACAAAGCCCAATGCTCAGAAGAGGTATTTAACATATTGAAAGATGGATTCAAGGAAAATAATAATGACCACTGCAGAAATACACAAGTCCCAGCAATTAATCTACAAAAGCATCCTGGAAAAGTCTGAGAGAAAATGTCTTCATTAAATGAATCTTTAGAGGTGGGCAAATGGATCTAACAAGGAGTTTCATGGATAAATAGTTATATTTGCAGACTTTTAGAGAAAAACCTGCTAAACACACTTGTTCAAAGTGGCTGGGGATGAGCATGTGTCTGACTGCAGGTGCTCCTCCTGCAGGGATAACACACAGATACCAAAACTCAAACACATCAACATCTCTCTCCCTTCCTGGCCTCTTTTCTGGGTGACAGTTCTGGTGCTTGGATGTGACTTTGCTCAGATTAAACCCTCTGCACAGTGCCAAATGCTGAGCAGAATGCTTCTTCCCCAGGCTGCAGCTCAGCCGTGTGCAGCTCGCTGCAGGCAGCCGGCCCAGGGAAGTGAATTCCATCCCATCAAGTGAATTCCAGGTGGATGGGGCAGGGCAGGCTCCACAGATGCTGGGAATTCATTTGGTTTCTGGGACTCAGGATTTATGGGGGACATTTGTGAGGCTTTGCAAGGCAGTGGTCCCAGGAGGGTCCTGCCCAGCCCAGGAGCAGAGCCTGTTCAGAGCCTCACCTGCCTGCAGGGCATTGCAGCCACAGGGAAACATAAAGGTTTCATGAGCAGAAAGGTGTTTGAAACAAACAGTTACAACTTCATAAAAAATCTAGAATTCAGATGTTTACAGATGCTTAAATATTAAGGCTTTCACTTCACTAATCTGAGATTAATCCACTACGTAAAAATAGACATTTGTTTAAATAAATTGACCACACTGCTAGTTAGAGATTTCCATTGTTCAGAAGGTCTGCCTTATTTTGATCTTTTTTTAGGAGATAATCCTCATAATCCTGTATAAAGTTGAACACAATATGTGTTCTCTCTTAGGGCTCTTTGCATTCAGCTGTCATCCTGCTACCACTCACTAGTTATGGCTACTGTGGAGTTCAGGTTTTCAGGAGGAAGCTGGGAAGTTATGAAGATGTTGACCGTGGTGATGCCCAGAATGGATTCAGCCACAATACTGATTATTACTAATTACTAATACAATGTTAGCAGATGAGCACTGTGAGGACAAATCTAAGCACTGACAGAGTTTTCTATCCCAGCAAAAGCAGTGTTTTGCTTAGAGCTGGGTGTGCATTTGCAGCCCATTCCATGCTCCCAAGTTAAACCAGCCTATGTGGAAGCTCAGCCTGTTTCCCAGTTATTATTCAGTGTATAAAAGCTCCACGTGTGACACTTTCTGCTCGTCTATTTCTATTGCATCTTCCCCAGCAGTGCAGCCTCCCTGGGCCGTGCTGTACCCCTCGGGAGGAGTCCCCTGGCCTGGTGGTGGCAGTGGGGAGGGATGTCAGGAGCGCTCTGTGTGCGGGGCACCGAGGGGCAGCGCTGCCCCCGCACGGACCGGGGCTGAGCAAACCCGCACGGCCACAAAGCACACCCAGCCCTCTGGGGACACGCCTGGGCTGCAGACATGCTGTTCTGTGAAAAATCCTCTCCTTGGGATTTTTTCTCCTGAGAATCTCCAGAGGAAAAGAAAAACAATAATTATATGCTGTGGAACGCAACAGGTGCATCTTTGATTGGTCTCATGTGGTTGTTTCCGATTAATGGCCAATCACAGCCCAGCTGTCTCAGACTCGCTGGTCAGTCACAAGATTTTATTATCATTCTTTTCTATTCTGTTCAAGCCTTCTGATTAAATCCTTTCTTCTATTCTTTTAGTATAGTTTTAATATATAATTTTCTTTTAATATAATATATATAATAAAATAATAAATCAGCCTTCTGAAGCATGGAGTCAAGATTCTCATCTGTTCCCTCATCCTGGGACCCCAATGAACACCACCACACCGTGCTGCAGAGAGGCTGCTCTGCCTCAGCCACCCAGCTGTGCCTCCAAGACCAGCTCCTGACAGCCAAATCCTTGCCAAAATGCATTCTAAAGCCAAAACCCCCGTGAAAATGTTTTCTGTCTTTTCTTTCATTATGGCACACATGGCTCCTGCTATAAACACCATCCCCAGTGTTTCAAAGGAGGCTTTGGATGGGAAACTTCTGATTTGGATTTCAAATCATAACGTCACCACGCTTCATCTTGTTCTGATTACCAGGATTACATTATCTGCTTCATAGAGTATCCTCTTACCTTATGGGTGATGGTTCTGTCACTGTCATATTTTCTGGAAAAGTCCCCTTGCCCAGGATTCTTCTCCTGGGAAGCTGAGAAGCCTCAGAGAAAAAGGAAAACAGTATTATCTCATTTGCTTCTCCTGTGTTTGCTACTTTGGAATGTGGTTGGAGATTGTTTATCCAACATGTGAATTGTTTTGACTTAATGACCAATTGCAGTCCAGCTGTGTCAGGACTCTGGAGAGAGTCACAGATTTTCATTAGTATCTTGTAAAGCCTTCTGTAAGTATCCTTTCTCTATTCTTTAGTATAGTTTAGTTTAGCATTCTTTAATATCATATAATATCATAAAATAATAAATCAGCCTTCTGAGAGCATGGAGTCAGATTCATCATTCCTCCTCTATTCTAGGATCCTGAAAATGCCACAATGCTTTCTCACTGCTGCTTATGATTTTCTACAAAACCTTTCCTTTTCATGAAATGTGTATTTTAAAGTCCAACTTCATGGCCTTGTTTTAGATTAGATTAGATTAGATTAATCCTTCTTGGATTAGAAAAGCCAAGTCAAATAGGCAGGACTGGTTGGCTGATTAGACTATGGTGAAGTTCATGGCAGTGAATCACATGGTTATTGAAAATTCTGATAAAAACAAGCAATATTTTTTTTTCATTAGGAAGCTCTTCTGTTGTCTGTAGGTTCTCTGTCAGCATGATACCATCAAGCCAAAAGCAGATCTGTGGAAAGCAGAGGCCTGAAATTGGCAATTATGGCTACAAGGACTCAGGCAGTGAGGCTGGGGTGGCCTCCCCAGCATGCTGACATGAAACCTCCAAAATATCTCACATTTTCAGGGTTAAATTAATAACCAGAGATGACTAAAAAAGCAGGCAGGCTTCTCCTCTAATGTGACTGCTGTAAAGATTTACATTTTTAAGACACTGCCATATGTACTTTGTTTTTCTTCCAAGATGTTTTTTGTTGTTTTGGTGTACTTGGATCAACCTGTACATCCAGCCACAGCTGCTGGCAGTTATGGCAGTTATCTTTGACCTTTTCCTGAGAAACAGCTGATAACTTTCCAGACTCCTTGGCTCATGGTAGACTTCAAGCTAAGACTAAAATTTTCATCTGCTTGCATTTGAACTTGGGGCTTACTCAGGTAGAAAGAACAAGTTGCACTTTTGACAGAGACCTGCTTCCAAAAATATTGAGCAAACTACAACTTTCTATGCTATTGAGTTGTATTGCTCTGAGCATTTGACACAATATTCCACACACACTGGAAACAACCTTTGTAGTTTATGAAATGTAAATACCATAGCATGAATTTCTATAGATGTGTGATCAGAAATTATAGGCTGTGGAAAAGGTCTTATTTACAAAGTTAAATTTGTTGCAAAACCTAATGATTCATCTTTTAGTCTACAAATATATTAGCCTACAATTTTTAAAAATTCTCCAAAGTTATTGATAGGCTTTAGTATAACCTTGATAATATGTGAGGGCATTTTACACAAGTGAATGTTTTGGATGTGGTGATTCCACTATTAATTATGGAAATGTCTGCTTACAAATCTAGAATAGCAACTGTCCTAAAACTCTCCTTTATTAGCTCTCTGCCCACATTCTGTGCAGCTGTACTTTGCCATTGCACTCAAAATAAGTAGGAGTATTCTGCAGTACAAGTTAATGAATAAATGACGAATTACTAAAACTGTCTGACCAAATGATTCAATCTCTTCACCATGAATCAGAAATTCTACTTATGTTTCCTCATCGTCTGCATTTGCTTGTGTATGCTCCCTCAAAGCATGCTTTTTAGTTATCACAGTTATTACACACTTTAATGGTTGGTTAGATTTGTCAGATTTCTGCAAATTCAATGAAATGCCAAGCAGAGAAAGCACATGAAAACTCTGTGTTCAGAATTGTTTCTACTGAAGAATTATTTTCTTCCACATTTGATTTGTGCTGGTGTTTAGAGACAGAGGAAAGGAGGAAGGTGTTCCTGATGCCCTCGCTGCCAAACTGAACACCAAGTTCCTGTCTTGGACTCAACAACAGTTTTGGTTTTATCCCTGTCTTTGAACTGGAGGTTTTGTGAGTTGAGTTTAACAATCTCTGTGAAGAGACTGCACCTTTGACTCCAGGACAAAGAGCCACATAAACCTTTGGTTTAGTTAAACAGCAGTGGTGGGGATCCATTCTTTGGTTAGGACCCTGTGGAAATACCAGCTTGGAGTGGCATGGAGAGTCTGTCATTTTCCCCCAGCTGCTCATTGTTATCAGTCACCTCTCATGGCTGATTTTCTGGAATTCTCTTGCAGGTGCCTGATGGGCACTGTAGCATTTGTGTTTGAAAAACTTGCTTTGCTTTTGCCCATAATTAATTATTTCTAGAACTTTGCTTGATGCTTTTCTCCTCAACCCAAGAAGTAAATTTTCTTCCCATTCCTGTAACAAACCCCAAGTACATTTTATATAAATGTTACTACTGACCTTGGTTCTCATTGGGAACTGCTGGAATCTCCTGCTCATGGAATTGAATGGCATTCAATGAATGGCTCCTTTCCCCAGCCATCTTAGCAGGAAAGGCCTTTCAGGGCTCCAGACATTGGCTAACTCCTACTAGGGCCTTCTTCCAGCTGAGGATGAGTCAGGAATGCCCAGGGATGCACGTGTGGAGCTGCAACAGTGAGGGCCAACACAGCCACTGGACCTGGGCAGGTGGGGGCAGGCAGATTTAGGTCATTTCTTCCAAGCTGTTGTACCAAACTTGTGTGGTTTTAAGCAGTGTTTTTAGTTCTTTGGGATCACCCACAGCAGACAGCTAACAATCTCCATCCTCAGGGAACAGGAAGGGAAAAGCCTCTGTGATGGAGAAGGAGAACTTCAAAGGCTTCATTTCAGCTCCTTCATCTTACACTCCTTTTTACCTAGCAGTATCTAATCACAGCATGCATGAATCAGTTCTGCCCCAGGGTCACCATCTCCTCTGTTCTTTGACCGTCTGCAGATGAGAGCCTCTGCACCTTTCCTGGGGATGGACACTGCTCGCTGGGGCTGCTGAGGAAGGGACCTTGCTCATCTCACACTGGCTCCCCTTTCCCCTGGTCACCAGCTGAGTGCATTTTTTATACCTTATTGAAATGCACAAAAATGCACTGTCCAATTTGACAAAACTTCCAACTAATTGCAAAGTACTTTTTGCAATTTCCTCTGTAATATCCTTTTGAAAGTTGCCCTGTTTTCTTCCTCTTTGAATGCGTATTCAGAGCAGGCAGATTTGTAGGCACACAATAAGGAGTTGATTTTGAAAAGAGGTAAATAAATTGCACTGGCTGGAAAAGGGTTTCTTGCTGCCCTTTTATTATGATGTGCACAGAACTTGCTACAAATTCTTTACTTTGCATTTCTATCACAAAGATAAATGAAATTGTCAATCCTGTTCACATTTCCTTTTGATGGCTATATAAAAGTAATAGTCAGGGTGCCAAAAAAAGCTTTCATTAATTCTTCTATTTATTAAGGTGAAAGGAGGACTATTTTGCAAACAAAGAAGAATAAACAAACTGTGGTGAATGTCCCCTCTTTTCCCAGAGAATATACCTTCCTTATTCCTAACTTTAGAATGACTTTGAGCAGTTTTAAAATAGATAAAAAACTTCTTGATTTCAGATTTCTGTAGCTTCATCTCAGTATTCACCACTGCAACACTACACAGGGTAAGTGAAATGTTGTATGGTAATGTTGAAATTTAATCCAGGGAATAAGACCACACTTTAAAAACAGGGGAAAAAAGAGATAAATTCTTGTACTTGTTCCACAGAGATGTCTGATATTAAGGAAAATAAAACCAAACAAAAACGAAACAAAAAACCACCTCACTCTGCTTTTTATACGTGATAGATATAGATATCAACGCCATTCCTTCCAAACCATCTTGGGAAAAGAAGCCCTCATAAATCACATTTATTAGGAGCAGGCTGGAGCAGAACCAGCCCTGTGTGCTGCCATGGAGCTGCCCCAGAGCCTGCCCCAGCTCCCCTGCCTTGGCAGCAGCCCAGGGCTGCAGGAGCTGCTCCAGGGTGGCACACAGTGCCAGCTCTCTCCCAACTGCTCTGGGGTGGGGTGACAGCACCCAGGGACAGCAGGAGCTGCTCCAGGGTGGCACACAGTGCCAGCTCTGTCCCCACTGCTCTGGGGTGGGGTGGCAGCACCCAGACTCTGCAGGAGCTGCTCCAGGGTGGCACACAGTGCCAGCTCTGTCCCTGCTGCTCTGGGGTGGGGTGGCAGCACCCAGACTCTGCAGGAGCTGCTCCAGGGTGGCACACAGTGCCAGCTGTGTCCCCACTGCTCTGGGGTGGGGTGGCAGCACCCAGACTCTGCAGGAGCTGCTCCAGGGTGGCACACAGTGCCAGCTCTGTCCCCACTGCTCTGGGGTGAGGTGGCAGCACCCCAGGGACTGCAGGAGCTGCTCCAGGGTGGCACACAGTGCCAGCTCTGTCCCCACTGTGCTGCCAAACTCTGAGCACCTGGGCTGGGGATGGGTGGGAACAGGAGCAGGAGGATGGGGAGGGCTCAGAGCCCCTGGGGAGGCAGCAGAAAGCTGCACAGCAGGGGAAGGTCATGGGGAAGTGAGACGGGCACTGCCCTGGCACGAGACACCCTCTGAGATGGGCACCAGGGCAAGGAGAGCTGGGTCTCAAGAGCAAGAGGAAGAACCAGATTATTCTTTGCAGATGGGGGTGAATCTGCCTGCAGAGAGGGTTAATTCTTAGAGTCTCAGAAATTTATTTGGACTTTGGCCCTTTACTTTTTTCATAGCATTGCTTATTTTATTATTTTATTTTATTTTAATTTAATTTTATTTTTATTTTATTCTATTTATATTATATTACATTATATTATATGATACAAATTTATTATATTTTTATTCTATTCTATTCTATTCTATTCTAATTTTATTTTTAGTCTGTTTTTATTCTATTTTATTTTTATTTTATTTTATTTATTTTATTTATTTTATTTTAATATTTTTATTTTATTTATTTTCCCCCCATAGTTTTGTCATTACTTGCAGAGAAATGGGATTTGTTAGATTTTGAGAAAACAGCAAGCCCCAAGAGACAAATGAATCTTCAGAGACACTGATAATTAAGATGGGGAGGTTTGAAAACCACACCAAATTTAGCAGTATCATTGTAACTTCCTGGCTGCCTGGGAAGTATTTGAGCAGAGAGTTTGTACATGTCCAGATGAGGAAGAAATCTCTTCCTCTGAAGGACAAGGTGAGGGCAGTACTTCCCTGAACTCTATGAAACAGCATCAAAACACCAAAGTTGTCTTTGTCCTTCCTATGAGCTGCAAAAGGTCTCAGGACAATTAGTCCCATCATTTTATTGTTTAAGTGTGGAGTTTAAAACCCCTGACCTTTTATCACATCTATTTAGCTCTATATCCGTGGCTCAGGAAAAAATTAAAAATGAGATGGATATTCTGTGCTTGGCAGAGAAATGCAGTGCTAATTCATTTTCTGGCTACAACAGTCCAACTGTGTTTAGCTTTTCCTTCCTGCATTCACTTCTAAATCTGCCTCCTCTCTTCCACTGCTCCTCACACACATTAGCATCTCTACGTGTTTATGTGTCACTGTAAATCTTCAGAGTCATCTTTTACCACAGTTCTTACTAGTATAGAATAGATAAGACTTTCTGCAGAGGCTGGAGTTTTCAGAATCTGAAACTCTTGCTGGTTTAGCTGCGGTTCAGGCTGCCCTGAACGTGCATTCATTGCCAGGCACTCAGAGGCCACAAAGCCTGATATTGACTCTGCTGCAGCTGTGTGTGATGGTGCTCACAGCCAAAGCCCCATGCCATCTTCCTACTCCACTTTGAAGGAATCACTCCCTTTATCAGTGCAGGAAACAAGCAGCTTGTCTGCTACAACATTCAGAAACCTCCCCTTCCATCTCCTTCCCTCCCTTAGCTACAATGTGAACATCAGATATGGGAGAAAAATAACACTGTGTTTCCTGATGCAATTAATTTTACAATAGTTCAACTTTAACACCTTTGGACATAAGCACAAATGGGAAGAAAAATTAAAGCTTAGATTCACAAAGCCATGAAAATAGCAGTAAACATCCAGCAAAAAAATGTTTCCTTATCATCTGCAAGCAAAGGATTTAGCCACTGGGAGATGTTTTAAAACCAATTATTTTAAAACCTACATAAACACTATTTCTGATTCCATGGGAAAATCGTATCCAGTTCCAAAGGCTTCAGGAAAAGCAGGCATAAAATCTTGAGATCTTACTTGAAAATAAGAGGTATCTGAAAGTACAGCCTTCCCTAAGGAAGCCACAATTTAAATTTCAAGCTTTAGACATAGCAGAAAGACAAAACCTCAGAACCAATCCCCACCTTGTGTCAAACCCAGCTGTTATTAAAGATTAGCCCCAGGTTTTCATTAGAGCCTGCTGTGACAGACACAGTGCCACCCAGGGCCACCCCTGTGCTGGGGACACTGCTTTGGCAGCACCTGTGCAAGAGCTGGGCTGACAGAGGAGATGGGCTCCATCAGTCCAGCCTCTAATTTCTCCAAAGCAGAGAATCCCCCTGTTTGTTTGCACAGCCCAGCATTAAAAGAAGCTTTCACTGTGGTGAAAATGTCAGTATGCAAGAACTGAGTCCCTGGAGCTTTCCCAGCTAGATTGCTTTTCCTCCCCACCCCTTCACCCCTGGTTTGTTGCCTTTTTTTCCCTTTTCATTTTGGATTTTTTTTTCTCCCATGACACTTAAAAATGATATAAATATTATAGGCTAGGTTCTGGTCTCCTGAAGTAATAATATTGAACAGCAAAGGTGTTTGTGTTTAAGAACACAGGACTTTCAGCAGCTGCTTGGCTGAATGTTCTTTGCTATGCAAAGCTCTGCAATATTTCCAGTAGTGCCTTATAATGTCAGCCTTTGGAGTATGATAAGGTATCTCTGTGGTTTCATATTGCATCAAGTGGAAATCCAGCATACAAATGACTTGCTTGGGAATATTCTACACAAAATTATTGAGAATTTTAAGCTGTTTCTGCTTTTACTGAGGGAGTGAAATAGATTATATGGTATTGAAGCTTTTTTTTTTTGGAAAGTTTTACTTTTTGAAAAGATCATTTAAGTGAGGAGTGTTATATTTATGGACTATCATATATTAGTGCTCCTTTACATTCCCCTCCACCACCCAGAAGGAAGGACAGCATGTCAGGTCAGCAAAAATCAGGTCTGTTTGGTAATAATGCTATTTCCAGACCATGCAACTACCAACCCATGTGAGATTTTACTGCAATATCACTCTCTTGCCTGCAGAATGGTTCTGTACCTGATGTTCAATCATTATGTTCATTAGTGGGGAAAAATCCTTCAGGAGTATCATTCTTTCTAAAAAGCCATATGCAATTGTGTGGCTAAAAAGCAGAAATGTCTTTAATTATATCAACCATGCTTGCAAATTAAAGGCATAATAACCCATCTGCATCTGTGTAAATCGGGTATTAGGCCTGAAGTCAGGATTCATTTGTGTACATCTATGCAAAAAATAGAGGAGTAAAACACATGCACAAGCATAATGTTTAGAGTTTGTGATGGATTGGAATGATACCAAAGGGTGCCAGAACAGTACATTAGTGATATCACACAAACAGAAAATCATGGGAGGTGCTAGATGATGGCAGGAGAAAGAGGGAAATTTCCTTGCACATTTAGAGATTTTTCTCCACAAAAGCAATGTGAATACTCTCACTCAATCCCTCACCTTGCCAAATTTGCAGGACAAGGTTTAGGAATATCTTAAAGCTGGAGTACCAAGCTGGCATCCTTCCCTGAGTGTCAGAATACCTCAGGAGAGCTTCCAGTAGCAGGCATCAATATGTTCATTTAACTCTCTCCTCCAGATCAGCCTTCAGATTCTGGCAGGGAGCTACACTCTGTCATTTTAGATGTAAAATTAAAATTTACATTAAAAGAGTTTAAACATCTATAAGGAACATCTGGAAGTCTTTCCCCAAACACTGAATAAGCAAAGGCTCCAGGACTGGCTCCTTTGTTTGTGTGTATTTGGTTAAAATACACAACAGCATCAGTGTCAAACAAATGGATGTACTTGAAAGAGCTACAAGGAATTACAAAAGACTCCTGCTCTCTTTACATCAGCTCTGTGATGCTTCCTGCTCCCTCCTCTTGTTGAAGCTGCTGCTGTAAACAAACAAACAAATCCCAGAGCTGCACGGAGGGTGTTGGAAACATCACCAGCCACGGCTGGGGAATAAACCCAGGCACTGACACTGGAAAGGAGCACACACGTGGTGAGGCTTTGTGGGACTGCTCCCTCCAGTCCTGTCACAGGGCAAGGCAGCAGGGACTGTGTGAGCAAAGCCAGTTTTTCTCAGGATGCTTCTCAGGACTGTTGAGGAACTGCTGCTAGGATTAGTAACTGGGCAGCAAAATCCTTGTAGTTTAACCATGGTAAACAAAAGAGTTTATAGGAGAAAATAAACGTCACAACTCAAAATGCATTCTTCTGGGTCATTTCCTGATGTCCTGATTTATCTGAGCACTCAGGCCTTGGCTAATCTGAGAGTAGCCCTGCCTACAGCCAGGGCTCGTGCCAGTCACAGCCAGTTCAGCTCTATCTGCTCCCCTTTGGGAATTCCACTGGGAAGCTCCATTAAGGGCTTATGGTCCCAGTGCAGAAAATGCACAGGGAGCAGAGAGTTCCCTCCAGCACAGATTTAAACCCTGGCTCTGTGTTCTCTAATCAGGAACCTTGTCCTGTTAGTGCAGTTTGCATTTTGTAGTGGTCATACCTCTAGCAGTAAAGTACATTTGGTTAATAGAGCTGTGCCAAAGAGCACCAGAATATAAGTAATTGTTACAAAGAAAACTTCTGAAAGTAAAAACTTGTGAGAGATGCAAAGGGACATTACTGATTAAGGGTCACTGCTTCCTCTCCCACTGGGACCATTTCTGTGCTTGGGGCTGGGCAGCCTGGGCTGGAGGAGACAGAAATTAGGGGAGCACATTCAGTAGTGACATGAGACCTGGAGGGATTGATTGCTTGTCTCTGGGTTCTTATGCCACAAAAACAAGGAAATTTTGTTCTTTTGTTCTCTACATATTTGTTCTCCTTCCTTTTTTTTTTTAATGTCTGCCTGGAAGAAAATCTAGTTTTATCTGGTCTTAGACCAATTAGTACTTCTGCCTGTGGAACCTATTAGCAGCATCAACAACAGCAGATATGTTCAAAATATAAAGCTGGTCATTCCTGTGCTTTAATCTTAATTGGAGCTTTAAATCTTACACTGTTTTAATCATTAAAATAATGCTGGAAAGAAAAGCATGGGGTTGGAGGGGGCTAAATTTCTTTTATTTCCTATGTTCTTTTCAGAAAGTTATGGTAATTATTTTTATAGTGACAAGAAGATTATTTGACTTAATTTAATACAGAAGATTAAGTTCTCAGGGAAAGAAATACTATAATGTACACAAGTGGAAAAACAATGCCAACATTTCCCTACATCATAAGAATTACTTCCTTATCCTCCTGTGGGACAATTGTGTCCTGGGATGTGTGGCAAAATTTAAGGTACAAATAAAACGTGGGGCACAACCAAGGGTCAGACATCTACATCTCACTCACAGCTACAGAAATTCCTTCCCCCACCCCTCCCCAAAATAGTTCTACACTGGGAAGTCTCTAGGTTTTCTCCCTTATAATCAATTTTTTAGAAATTCTTTTAAATTAAGTTTAGCTGTGAACTAATGGAAATAAATTATCTCTGAAGTATATCATGGTGGTCCTGCTCCTGCAGTCTGCAGTGTGATGATGAATGGCCAGCCTCGTAAAATAGCTGTTAATAGATTTTAAAGCCAGAGGGGAAAATTATGATCATCTAATTCTGACCTCCAGCATGGTGCTGGTGCCTGGACACCCCCCTGCACCTTCTGCATCAGGGCCACAGCTGCTCATGGAATTCCAGGACATTTTTCAGCCAGACAAGCCCAGCAGCCCCTTTGGGAAGGGTGAGGAGGATTCTCACCTGGTGAAAATCAAACTGGTCGCAGCACTGTGTTACACCACATGGAACTCTGGTCTATTCTTGCTTTTTTTATGGTGCCATGAATCCTGCTCTGCTCCCTGACAGGGCCATTCTCTTTCTCTCTTTGCCTGAGCTGTCCCTCTCAAGCTTTCCTATTGCTCTTGGGTCTCCACCCCAGCAAGTGCCAGCATTCCCTCTCCTCTCTGCAGCTGCCCTCAGCCCCTGTTCCTTTCCTGGTCACCATGTCCTCTGTGCTGGCCCTACACATCCCCTGCTTGGCTCTGGTTTTAGGGACTGACATCAATATCTTGCTCAAGACAGCACAGTCTCTTTTCATCCACTTGGGGAATGCTTCACTGATTATAAAGAAACCATGAACAGAGAGAAGGGATAAATTACTTAACCAATCCTCTACCAATGACTTTGTTACATCTGCTTTCAGAATTGTGAGCACCATAACTCTCCAATTTCAAGGTTTGTGCTCTAATCAATTACTTTGAGATAGGAAACAAAGATTTTTGTTCGGGTTGCTGTATTTTCCTGCCTGTATTTCCACACCCAGGAGAACTCTGCAAAGTAGAGTTCATGGCTGGCAGTGCTGATCATTACTGTTCAGAACTGCTACACTGTCCTTCTCCTACTTAAAAAGTTTTAATGCCCTGTAGGTTTTAAAGCTAATTTTTTTTTTTTACTAGAAAAAGTCCAAAATGGAGTTTGAGTCCTGAGAACTTGCCAGTTTTGATTTGCTCAGCACCATTTTTTCTATTTGTGCAAGCACTTTTCACCCTGTTGGGGCAATGTTTGCCAGCCTATCTATGATTCCTATTAAAAAAATACACAAATAACTAACTAAATAAGCAGATCTACAGACAGAAGATCATCAGGTCTTGCTCAAAACCAGACATGACAGGGACAGGAGAAGCCCAGAGTGGGCTCCACTGGCTGTCTCTGAGATCTCTTCCCACACACCAGGGATCACTGAAAGAGAAGCAATTGCTGAATCCCACCTGGAAGGCACTGGGAAGTGCCTGCAGTATTTATTTAGTGACAGGGGCTCCTGGGCTACCACCAGTGCATGGAGCCAAGGGAAGTCACTCTTCTGCTGGCTTACTCTGATCAAAAGGGATCAAAAGTGGGATCTGAAGGATTTGAATTGGTTCTTGAGCATGGCTTTTCTTGTCAGCACTGCACAGTGCCCATTACAGTGCTGTCAAGACTTGAGGATGTGAGGGCATAAAGCAGATTTCAAGCCTGAAGAGCAAAATAAATTACTTGGCTTGGGCAGATGGAAAAGGACACTTCTTTTCTCAGCTGTCTAGCAAGCCAGGAGTAGAGTTTAGTCCAGTGAGAACAAAAATAGCCCAATAAAACCTACTGGCTGCAGCAGTACAGATGGCTTGTACCATCTCCTAAGCCATTTACTTTTAGAGGCTGAAAAATGGCAGAGCTGAAATTTTAGGTGAACATTTCACTGCAGGTGATCATGGCAGTGAGAAGTGTTAACTCAGGCTCTTGTCTTGCATCCCTTCTCTCAGTGTTTTAACACCTCAACTCTCCTGCCTCCTTCTCTCCCCAAAAGACCTTGAGGAGCACTAATTGCAGGGATTCATTTCAAAATCTTACAGTACATTGTTCCTGCCCTCAGAAACAGTTGCTAATTATCACTTTCACAAATATTTACTGCTATCTGATTCTTGAATGGAATATATTATGAAAATCTCCATATGCCCAGGCACAGCTTGGCTTAGTGGGTGAAAGACAACGACTCTATTTTGGATTCACACTGCTGAGAGAAGAACACTTACTGTATTGAATTCCTACGTCACTTCAAATTGCCTTTACAGATAATAAATCCAAATGTTCCTTTGATAATTATCCTGTACTAAAATTAATGCCAAATAATGTGCAAGCAAGCAGGCAGGCCTTTATGGGTATGATTACAGCATTTACTTCTCTTTGGGAACTGCTGGAACTGTCTACATAAATAATACCATGCCATTATCCTTAAAGCAGCACATTTGTTTTACAATGAGCCCTTGCCGGGGGAACTTTTCACATATATACTATTGAAGCTTTCTGTGCACCTTAATCATCTATCACATCCTTTAAGGAAGATCCCTTAGAAGAGAACTATTTCCCCTCCCTACTACTGCTTGACATAAAACTATAAAAGTTGCTAGGAATATTGGAAACCCTCCCTCCCTTCTAAAAGACAATTTATCTTCTTTATTCGTTCTGCGTGAATGCCTCTGTAACAAAAGAAACTTTTACTGTGCTTTGCCTGAAATTCTCCGGAGTGCCTACGTTATAAGGGCACGGTGAACTGACAGTTTCAATGTCTCTGCCAGCCTGACGTGTTTTTCTCCTTCCCTGCTGTGCTGCAGCCCCTTTAATTGAATCCAAGCTTTTTGGGGCACTTGCACTAGCATGGAGATGTGCCACCTGCCTGGAGCAATGCCTGTTGTGCTTTTGGCTCCTGAACCTTGTGTGAAATCTATCAGTCGAGACAATTCCTGTGCCCAGCGAACACAGTTGATAAATTATAACCTCAGCCTGTTTGTTGCTATCAATGAATTCTAAGTCAACAGCCATATTTTGTGCTCAAGTCAAATAAGCACTAGGAATTGGGAGATAACAGCTTAATTACAAGCTGGAGGGTCCTCTGCAGCACCAAGTCCATGGAATTACTGAGCTGCTCCTGACTGACTGGCATCAGAAAACCAAAAATACGCGGAGGAGGAAAAATGGCAATTTTGTTGCAGACTGCTACTGAGCAGCCATTACACTCCAATCAGAAACTTTAAAAGGAAAAGCAGGAGTAACTCAATTCAGAGGCCTTTTACTGTCAATTACACCAGACCTTTTCTTATTCATTTTGCTGACCAGCTCCTGAGTGATTCTGATGGAGTGAAATCACAAGTACTGCTCACCAATGCAGCTGCAGCTCTCCCAGTCTCACCACGTGGACGCTTCTTGCAAGTCAAAATGGATCTGATAAATTATGAAACAAGGGCTCCAAAATTCAGATTGCATTATGAGTGGATTTACATTCTTGGATCCTTCCTTCCCTAGAGAGACAGGTTGGAAATTGAGGCTGGATGATATACACTGAGTGTATTTTCTCTTCCAGGGCTCCTCAGCAGGTGAAGTGTCACTGCCTTCCTCTGATAAGTTCCTGTGCTCTGTTCTCTGAATTACCAGGCTCTTCCCTGCTCTGCAATGGAAAAAGAGGATGCAAAACCAAGGAAAAGTCATCATGGACAAGGGATTTCCAGCCTGGCCTTGCCTCTGGCTCCCTCCTGCTTTAGGCAGTGTTGTGCCTGCTGATAGCTCCAGTTCATAAGGGAGGAGAGCTGATGCTTGGTCAGGGTAGGAACACCAAGAACACTGTGAGCACTGAGCAGGGTGGATAAGCCTCTTCCCCCTTGGAGTGCCCAGCCTCAAAGCTAATAAGGCCACTCTGCAGTAGATGGTGAGAACAGCTTTTATCTCAGATTTAAAAATTTTTTCAAGAACTTTGTTGATTGCCTCTCGCCCCTAATTTTCCTTCACAACACACATTTGGGTTCCTAGATTTTAGAACTCTTGTAAATGGGAATCTTAATTTTTCTTGAAAGTTTGATTTAAAGAGCCACCTTTCTGCCCTGATTTTAACTTGTGCTCTCTGAACTCTTTTCCATACCCAGTAGCTCGTCCTGTAACAAAGGCAGGGACGAGGCAACACATGCTCCTGAGACACACCATGGTATCTTCATTGAGAGCTGGAAATCTCCTGACCCCTGAGGGTGGCAAATGATTTCATAAGCATTTCCAGGGGCACTTGTTGGGCTGGTGATACCATTAGCAGGTGGTGTCTAAACTTTTCTTGTCTCAGTTTCAGTAAATTTAAATTGCCCCAATCACCTTTGGTAAGTGTGCAGGGACTCTGAGTGACTGCACTGGAACTGGCAGCTCAGACTGGAGGGAGGGCAGGAGGATTCCCTGGGAGAGCTGGAGTGGTGAAAGGGAGCAAAAGAAGTTTACAACTCCCTGAAACCAGTGGAACAGGGATAGGACAAGATGACACAGTCTTAAGCTACACCAGCTTAAGGGGAGACTTAGGTTGGGCATCAGGAGGAATTTCTTTAAAGGAAGGGTGGTCAGACACTGGAATGGGCTGCCCAGGGAGGTTCTTATAAAAAAGACAATAGAGAGGAGTCATCTCTCCTCAGAACTAGAAATCTGGATGTCATAGTTTAGAAAATGCAAATAAGAGCTGCCAGAATGAGCAGGTGAAATGCAGCTATGGGTGCTGTGACAGAAAATAGGAGACTCAATATCCAAGGGGAAATAGTTTATTCTATGGTGAGATGTCTGAAGGAAATGGACAACAACTACTCAGACCCAGTCCAATTAGGGAAAAAGATTTAATTTAATTGCTTTCCACAGATCTTGGTCTCTGAGAAGCAGTCAAATGCAGAGCTAGAAAAGATAAAGGGCTGCCTTAGGAGTGAATATTTTCAGCAGTTAAGTTCAACAACATAGGAAACTCCATGCAGAAGAAGATATATTTCCCCTCCAAGCTTACTTACTCTTTAGTGAAGTATTTGCCAACTTTTTTCAATTAGTTTTCTCAGTTGAAAGAACTCTGGAATTGTGAAACCTTGCAAGGACACATGATTAAATTGACTTGGACAGGTGAGGTTCAGAGCTCACTAAAAGGTCATACAATTTAAACTGACAGGTATCACAGAAGACAACCTGACTAGCCCAATCTATTTCCTCTGCTAGAAAAGCCAAGGACTTTTAGGCAACAGATTATCATGGATGCTGCTACCAGAAGTTATTTAACCTAGAGAGTGAGTGAAAGTCCCAGGTACAGAGACAGAGCTGGCTGCTGAGCCTGCCCCTGCCTGTGTGATGGGAAATCATCCCATATTTCCTGCCCTGCTGTGCCCAGGCCCTGCAGACACTCCAGTGCCAGAACACCACACACTGATTCTGGATGCAGTGAGAGTCAGAGGACAGCCCAGCCTGGCCCAGCTCTGCTTCTCTCACCAGTGGTCATAGCCTGATAAGGAGAACAATCTAATCAGCCAGTGCCTTCCCTCTTGCATGGAAGGTGACTAATTGCAAAGATTCTCTATCTCTGGCTGAGACTGCACTTCAGTAGCTGCACAAAGACACATCATCAGGACACCTGCAGCTATTTTAAACAATTTTAGGCTGTTTTACTAGTCCTGCTTAGACAGAGATGTACAGCCCCAGTTAGGCATAAAATTCCATGTTCAGTGAGGCTATGGGAAAGAGAACCAAAGCCATCCAAGGTTTATTTAAAACCCCTTATTTAGCAACAGACCATCTGTTGTAAAGATGGAGAGACCTTCCTTAATTTCATCTCAGGACAGGGATGCAGCTGTAACCCTGGCAAAAGGACCAAGGCAAGAGCTGTGAGACTTTACACAGCCAGGATTCCATGGTGGAGCAACAGCACAACATCTCCCAACAAAGTGAGCTCCAGCACCCTCCAGAGGTGCTCACAAAATGGAAATAATTGGTGTGAAATATTCACAAACCTGCACAGCACATTTCTCCTTATCTCAATGTGACTGAAGCAACTGCAGAAGCTGGTGAATGGTGGACTTGGATAACTGAGAGCTGCTTCACAGCTCCTCAGTTCCTGTATTTTGTGAACCAAATAACCAGGTGGATCAAATATGCCTGCTTTCCTTGACTAGAGTGCTATTTTCATTAGGTGTTGTTATTTATACACCCAGCTGCCCTGGGCTCTGAGTGGCAGACAAAGTGTCTCAGAGATGAGTCAGGCTGCTCTCCTTGTAGCACTAAATTACAGAGGGATTTTCAGTGCACACTGATTCCAGCAGTATGAAAGGTCAGTACACACGGATCTCCAGCTTCCAATGGGAGATGAGGAAATGCTTAAGCTTTTATCTTGTTTCTGAGTGCTTTGGGTTAAGCCTTACAAGTTTGCTGAAAGCTTTAGTGGCTTATATCTGCTGAATGATAGTGTTCAATCATGACTGGAGGGGTGTCCTGCACAGCAGTGTTTGTGGGCAGCTCACCAGCATTGCTGCTGGCTGTGAGAGAAGCACAAGGAGGTAATAGGATTGGGAAAGGGGCTCTGCCATCTCTGCCCCCGCTGGGTGAAACAGGAGCAGCCATCCATGCAGGCTGAGCGTGCTGAGGTGCTTGGGCCACTTTGGGAGGAGACACATGGCAGAATGCTTGAAGAACTAACAGGGATGTCACAGGCATCTTTTATGAAAAACTCTTTCCTTAGGATTTTACCTCCTGAGAAGCTGAGAGGCCTCAGGAACAAACTGTAAACAATGGTTATCTGCTGCTGTGGAATGCAACAGGTGCATCTGTGATTGGTCTCATGTGGTTGTCTCTAATTAATGGCCAATCACAGTCAACTGGCTTGGACTCTGTCTGAGACACAAGCCTTGTTATTCATTCCTTCTTTTTTTATTTTTAGCTAGCCTTCTGATGAAATCCTTTCTTCTATTCTGTTATTATAGTTTTAATATAATACATATAATAAAATAATAAATCAGCCTTCTGAAACATGGAGTCAGATCTTCGTCTTTTCCCTCATCCTCAGACCCCTGTGAACACCATCACACAGGGACAGAGGGCAAAGGGAAGAAAACTAAACCTAAAAAGGTATTAAATGCTGCCAGAGAGAACAAATAAACACAGACACAATTCCAATGGCAAAGCTGCATGATGGGAGAGTGCACTGGCACACACCACTGGAATTTGAAATAAATGTGCCCAAGGATCTTAGTGCAGCAGTGAGGGGATGAGGGAGGGTGAGTGCACCTCGTGGGGACCTTCCCTGTGCTGGTGCCTGTTTGCTGCTGAGGCAGGATGCTCACTGCTCATGCCAGCAGCAGAAGCCATAGCAGCATTTTATCTCAGAGGTAGCAGAGGGGACCCCTCAGCCCTGTGCAGGCTGGCAAGGTCAAAGCCAGCCTGGAGGGAATAAATCTTCTCCCTTGAATGTCACAAAGCCAAAACCTGGCTGTTCACTCTGCCCTCAGGCTCTAGAGCTGCTGGGCTCGTGGTTTGCTTCTGCACTGCTCCTTCAGGTCATGATTGCCACCAGATTTTGTGAAGCACAAGTTTAAAACAAACTAAAAGCTTTCCTGAATTTTTAGGGAGAAGTGAAGCAGAAGAATCCTTTCTTTCCTGATTGCAACAGCCCTGGCATTCCCCACAGATCAAGCTCACCCTCAGAGACCTTGCATTTCTATTATTAGCATCACTGGCTTTTGCATTCTGTCTTTACATTTCAGCTCTGGGTTGTACCATGGGACTACTCAAAATTTCTGCTTCCTTTCCATTTCATAAATAAACATGCATGGGAGCAAAATCCCCAAGCACTCTTTATATGCATGAAACTGATTCACCAACAAATAGCAATTTTGCTATGAAAACTGATATTTAGCTTTTTCTGTTGCTGCCTCTGCAAAGGGAGAGCGGTGACTTTTATTTTGTGTGTTTTTTCTCACTAACACCATTTTTCGGTATAGCTTTCAGTAGCTCACTAAAAACTGGCAAAACCTCCAAGATATTTGTTTTATGGTAATAACACAAGTGATTACACTTCCTAAAGCCAAGCAAGTGCTGAGAAATTCTCGTTTTGCTTGTAAGCATTTCCCTCCCCACCAGCTCCAGGAGAAGCAGAGCTGAGGAGTTTCAATCTGAGCACTCAGTGCCAGTGCAGCTCCTCTGACTTGGGCTGACCTGCTCCTGTTTTGGGGAACAGAAAGAAAGGAGAATGAGCCCCTTCCAGTCAGGTACATGATGGACAAAGCAGCTCTCTCTGTGCTGCTGTTTTGGGGAACATAAAGAAAGGAGAATGAGCCCCCCCTGTGACAGACAGAGCTGCTCTCTGTTCCCCAGGGCTGTGCTCCTGTTTTGGGGAACATAAAGAAAGGAGAATGAGCCCCCCTTGTGACAGACAGAGCTGCTCTCTGTGCCCCAGGGCTGTGCTGCTGTGCTGAATGGGGAAATAACCAAATTCTGCCTCTGTTCCCTGGCTAAAATCCCCCACCCACTACAGTCCTGTTCAAATCCTGGTTCCAAGAGGAGCTCTGGGAACCAGGCCTGAGCCTTTTCCCAGCACAGGGTGTGAGCTCAGGGCACAGCTCACACACAGAGGTGACCCTGGGCATCCTCCCAGCCACACTGGGCACTGCAGGGACACTGGAGATTCCTCTGCCCACAGGCACAGCTGCTCCTGGAGCAGCAACAGCCTCCTGGCACAAGCACAGAGCATTTAACACAATTCCCTCCCTCTCTCCTTCTGCAGGAGCAATGAAATCTGCAGTTTGATGTATTCAGCAAAGTTTAAATGATAAATGCTGATGGCATTTCCACTCAATGTAATATTAGAAAGCTGGGGAAGACTCCCTCTCCTGAGGTGAACCACTGCAAATCTGGAATATTTTAAATCAAAAGAGACACAAGGCTACTTGCAGTGAACTCTAAATTACAGGGAATTCACACATGCTGAATTTAGGGATCCTGTTCAGGGCAAGGTAAGGTGAGCTGCTCAGTGCCATGCCACACTTGGATTGTAGCTGAATTCCTTTCTGGAAGGATCTGACAATCCTGGTCTTTCCCTATTTTCTGTATAGAGCTATTTCAAACCTTCTATAGAACAGAGCTCACAGATGTCTTTTTAGCAACAGTATCTTCCAATATTGACAAAAAGTGTAATTTTTTTTCTTCTTTTTAATGATCAAAGTCAACATTCATTTTTGTATAGAAGTGTGTGATGATATTTACTTTGCCTGAAATCTACCTGTGTATGTAATATTTATAGCAAACATGTTTTTATCAGAAACAGCTAATTGGAAAACATTCCAAAGACACTACTGGAATATGCCATGAAGACTTTCCTACTGCAGCTGTGGCTGAGAAGGAATTCTGGTCTCAGGAGCTCCAGGAAACCAGCGGAACTCCACAGCTCTCTGGGATCTCTGATTCAGACTGTGGCAGGTGAAGTGGAAGCTGAGCTGCTCCCTCTGAATGGCCAAAGGGTGGAGGAATGGGAGCTGCAGCAGGGCAGAGGTGGGGAGGGGAAGCTGAGTGTTGCCATTCCACAAAGAAATCCCAGAACCTCTAGGAACAGCAGAGGTGACCGTGCTGACATTTTGCATATCTGTGGAAAGCACAGACGTTCCTGCACAGAACCCTGAGAAGGTGAGAAGAGTGGAATTTCAAGGTGTCCTTTTGCCTGTGGTCCATGAGACCTTGGACCACTCATCAGGTTTAGCTTGAATGCAATAAGAAAGGACAATAAATAACTTTTAGAGCTCAGTGTCAGCACTGATGAGCTGCCAAGGGCTGTTCCAGGCACTCACTCAGAGCAGTGCACAGGGAGCCCTGGAGGTGCTTGAGCCCCTGGGGATGGACACCATCAAACCTTTAGAGATGTTTCTTTTCGATCCAGGCTCTGCTTTGGGACCTTCACCCCTGTCTCAAGCTGTACTTTGTTTCACTGAGGTGAAAATGAAATAGAAATGCTGCAATACCACTTTGAAAGCAGCACCTTGAGCAGGAAGCTGGCTGCAGCAATTTAATCAGAGGATGAGGGCAAGGTGGGATTAGAAATCCAATCCTTCTCAGGGTCAAAGAGTGGTTTTGGAAGATGCAGGGAGCTGTGCCTGGGATGGGCTGCCTGGGGTTTTGCTGCATGTTTCACTCAGGACACGGCTGGGGCTGCTCTAAAGGAATGCAGAAGCCACCAAAGCAACAAAGCATCTGTCACTCCTCCAACAGTTACTGAATGTCTGAGCAAGCTGCTCAAGCTGACACAATATAGTCAAGGAAAGCAGACTGGAAGCCTTTAACATGATTTGCTGCATTCACCTTTAGGTAATGGATAAGCAAATATTCACCATAAAATCTTAGTTCACTCACATGGAAAGAAAGATGGCTGTGAAACTGTCACCATTTGGAGGTTCCAAGAGAAATCTGTCTGAAAGAAGTGAGCTTGAAGAGAGAAGTTGTCACAAACCCTGAACCCAAACACAGATCCTCACATCCCAACCCAATTGCTCGGGGCCAGCAAGGCATCACCAGCCCAGCTCACACAGAGGCACCAGGCTGGGTTTAAAAATACATCTCTGACCTGGTCACACTGTCTTGTCTAAGGAAACAACATTTCCTCAGAGTAGAGCCATTAATCCAGTTAAGTGTAATTAAAGCATTTGCACAAGTCTGAACTAATTTCTCTGTTTACAGAACAGATTGGATAAATATCCCTGTGAGAGGCAGAAAATTCATTACAGCAACAGCTTAGGTCCCTGTATTTCTAAGCTGTCCTGATATGAGGAAATTACTTTGGTACCCTAACAAATATATCATTTCAGTAAGCTCTTAATGTAAAAGCACTGTGGAAATAATGTCAACAACCTTGTGATGACTAATAAATAGGCTGATGTACATCCAGCTGCACATAATAAACCTTTAGAGAGCCTAATGTCATCATAAGCCAAAGGAAAAGGTATCACAAGATTAAACCCCTGCTTTTATACACAGCCACATCACTTCACTCATATTAACACTTATTTTTCTCCTTATTCTCCCCAGATTGCTGCCCTTGCTGGCTGCACTGGCAGTCAGCTGGTGCCTCATGACACTCCCAGCTCTTTCTGGGCTTTGAACTTTCTCAGCAGCAAATCCTGGGGCGGCTGCATTGCTGGATGAAGCTTTTCACTTGCACTTTGGACAGAATTTTGATATTCTTGGTGCTGTGTGAGGACTGAAACTGCAGGGCTCCACTCAGGCAGCAGGGACAGAGAGGATGTGATGGGCTGGTGTTGGGGTGCAGTGAAAAATTCAGTGGCAGCCACACCTCAGCAGGCACTGAAGGGCTGTGGAACAGAGGGACCTGTCCCTTCAGCTCCTGCTCCAAGACAAAGACACAACTCAAAACCTCAGCTCTGCAATTCTGATTCTCTTACAGGGACAACAGAGAAAAACCCTAAACTGAGGTGTGCTACAAACCCATGTGATATGAGCTGTAAGGACACACAACCATGTGGTGGAACTGCAAGTCCAGGGGTTACTAAAACATACCTCAGTATGTTCTTCCACTTTCAGTACCCCCTGGACTTACAGTTACACCAATCAACAAACAATCTCCTGAGCATCCAAAAGTGCATGTTTGAATTCAGCACAGCTGCAGATTAGGGAATTAGAAAGGATACTGGCTGTCAGTTCACATTTTTTAAATGACTGATTTTTTTTCCTGTGAACCTCTGATTATAAATGGATTTCACTATGACACAGACTTTTGGAATGGAGAGTGTTCACAAATTCTCTTTCCTTTCCAAGTTTCTCTACAGTATTAACAAATTTCTGTACATTCCAATCTCACAGGAAAAATCCATTTGAGCAACAATTTTTCCTGTCCTCATTTTAAAAGATCTCAAACAAATCTAGCTGCTGTTGCTGACCAGAAGCATCTAACATTTGATCTGTATTCTTCATCTTTAGCCTCCAGGGTGTTAAGGTAAATGGTAAACACACAGAAGAGCACATTTAGCTCTTCCCACCACCCCACACCTCTGCTGTGCTCCTGTTTCCACAGCTCCAGGTGCTGTCCTGGCCCCTCCTTGCCATGGGAGGCTGTGGAAGGGAGGCTCCCTCCCAAAGCAGGAGCCCATGGAGCTGCTGGCTGCTCCCTGGGAGCCTCCTGCTGCCCCTGACCAGGGATGGGATGGTGAAAGCCCAGCCAGCAGCTGCTGCTGTTTGCAGGTTGGTGTTTTCTGACATCCTGTTTCTTGCCCAGCTGCACTGCTTGAGCTGTGAGCTGGCAGCTGAACACCTTGTTAGGAGCTGCTGTCTTGGAGGAGAATGATTTTTGTAGTCTCACAGCAGCCAGATGAAGCTGCTGCTAAAGCACCCTTGCCATTCCAAAATCACTGTCTCTTTAGTTTGCAGACAATAAAGGCATCAGCAAAACACAGCACAGGCAGAGGCAGCCAGCCCTGGGAATAGCATGGCAGCCCTTGAAGTCCTTGAAGTGGTAATTGCACCACCTCTTTATTTATCCATTTGGGTCCATAGATCAGTTCTCCACAGGAATCCTGGAGAATTTTAAGTGGCTCTTGTTAATACAGTGAAGAGATAGGCTGATTACCTTGTGCTCATTAGAAGTGTACAAGGCTACCAGAGATAATTGGAGAGCTCTGTGAAATATTTGCCTTTCTCAGGTTGCAAATATTGTAGAACCTCATTAGTTTACCCTGCTATTGCCCATTGACTTACTAACCAGGGGTTTGCAACCTGAAAGGACAGTGGATGAATTCCTAATAAAACAGGGCAAGGTACTGCTCCTATTTCTGCAGTTTTGCAGCACTAAACAAACCTTCTGGTACAGTTTTGTGTGTGCAACAGACAAGGCATAGTGAGTGAGGAAACTGAGGTAAAAGGTTCACCTTGATGCCATATCAACAGTGTTAATAAAAGTGCTATTAAAAAGGGCTCTGCAAATGTGAAAAAGAAAAGAAAAACTACTTTATTTAGTATTTATGATTCATTTCAGGCAGGAGAGCAGTGAAACTAATTTAGTGTGAAATAGTTTTGTGTCAACGTTCATCCACGAGCTGCAGCAACACACTCAGGTTCAGGTATGCCAAGGGATCAGTGCATCCACGTTCCCAGCACAGGAATGGATCCAAAGGCTGTCCTGGGCATGGCTGCAGGGAGGACAGGGGCAGAGCAGCTCCAGCACCCCCTCAGAACACCCTGCAGCAGGTCCATGGGTGAGGCTGGACAGCCAGGCTGGCTCTGGACACAGGAATCACCTCCCCTGTGGGCACAAACAGCTCTCCCTGACACAGAGCTGGGACACTCTGCCCCAGAGAACCCTCTCACCACCTCCTGGGCTGCTCTGAACAGCACTGCAGCACCAAAGGGGAGCAGAGCAGCCTTTCCCTTGGACCTCTGACAGACACGCTCCAGCTTACACCACTGCACCCTAAACACTGCAAGCAAACCCCCTGCACCTGGTCCCAGTGCTGATAACTGGTTCTGAATCACCTGCACCTGATCCCAGAGCTGATAACTGGTTCTGAACCCCCTGCACCTGATCCCAGTGTTGATAACTGGTTCTGAACCCCCTGCACCTGATCCCAGAGCTGATAACTGGTTCTGAATCACCTGCACCTGATCCCAGCGCTGATAACTGGTTCTGAACCCCCTGCACCTGATGCCAGTGCCAATAACTGGTTCTGAACGACCTGCACCTGGTTTTAGTGCCATTAACTGGTTCTGAACTACCTGCATCTGGTCCCAGTGCCACCAACTGGTTCTGAACCACAGCAGGTATTTGAATACAAACTCTAATCTTGATTAATCTCAAACTATTGATAGGAAAAGGAGGGAGGAGCTCTCAGCTGAGCTGGAAGTCTTTCTAATTGGCCTGTGGCAACTGCATTACAACAGAAAATCTTAAAAAGAACCCTCCAGAAATGCTAGTACCGTTTTAAAAACCCTGTAGTTTCATGGCACAATTTAGTTCTAAATGATTATATAATTACATTTGTGAACGTAATCCTGTGGGGTATTATTCTAATTATAGACCACAATCCTTCTTAGCAGCTTTCAGAGAAATAATTTGTGTAATGAAATGAAGGTTTCCAGCTGCAGCAAACAAACCAATCTCAAACCTATTTTGTAAATGACAGGCCACCCTTAATGGTGTGATCCAGCTTGGATCAATCCACTAACTCTGTATTTGCCTGGATTTTTGGGGATTCCTTATTCCAGAGCAGAAAATGGCTGAGGGCAGCATGCTACCTGCAGAACCCATAGATGTGCTCTGTGGGTGAGAGGATAAATAATGAAAGAAAAAAATTAAAACTGAGGCCCCAGCTATTCCATCCTAGTGTGAAGCAGCACCACTCCCAAGGGCTGGCGTACAGAGGCTGAAGACAAGGGACTCCTGGCCTTGGGGACATGTTCATTCTCATGATAAGAAGGAAGTTTTGCTCAAAGAAGCTTTTCTCTATAAACCCCAAACTGCATTGCAGAGCAACGAATGCATTTGGAAAGGAAGCACACAGTGACTCCAAATAGGTGCAGCAGCCTTCACCTGTCCAAACTGCAATCTTTCCAGATACTAAATGTCTCTGTAGACACTGCAATGCCACTGATCAGTGCTTCATGGTGTGTTATCTGAGCCCTGGGATAAAATCTCTTCACCCCCAGCAGTCATTAGCTGACACAAGGAGCAGCTACAAGCCAGCCCTTATTGCAGCCTGGTTCCTAACAAGCTGTCCTGAGGACACCTCTGCCCATGTGAGCCACCTTGTTTAGTCAGAATCTTCCTGAGATTGTGTCCAGCTCCCCTCCTACTGCTCTTTGTACAACATCTTTATGCAAGACCTCACAAGGCAGATTGTGCCAATGCAGAGGTGTTGGAGCAGGCTGTGAGGATGGAGGTTTGCAGAAGCTGGAAACCAAAGGCACACCCCCAACAAGTAAATCTGCCTTCATGCAGGAGGAGGATGCTGTTCTTCGGTCAGGAGTGCACTGGGAACAGGGTTGGGCTGTTTAGCTGCTCCCCAGACTTGTGCCTTCCATAGCACTGTAATACACACTGCAACTGGGCAGATAATGGATACCCCTACAGCAGTTTACACTGGGAAAAGATGAGCAGGGAATACCCAGAGGAATAGAAAAACAGAGGCTGAACATATTCAGTTTGACCTGTATATTCTGGGGTGAAGCTTGCACATTAATGTACTGGGGGACACTGCATAAAACTTCTGTTCTTGATTCTTCCTGAGGTTTTTTATCCTTACTTCCTTAAGCAACCAACCAGTAGACTCTCAATATTTTTTTGGCTCAACATTGTTATAAATGTTGATTATTGGTGTTATCATTCCTTATAAGTGGGTATACTTTGATCTGCTATAAAATCAGAGTACTCACACTAGAGCCAGCACACAGGATGGCTGTGCCTGTGCAGTCCAAGGCAAAGGCACATGACACAAGAAAATCTGGAAATTACTAGCACTTGCTGCACCTTTAGTCAAGCATGCCTGCTAGGCCAGGGCAAGAAAACAGATATGCCTATTTTATGTAGCTCTTCTTTTACAATAATAGTGTTTGTAGAATTGGTAGTCAGTTTGAATTGTGTTCTGTACACTGCATTATATATGCAAATTAATTCCTATTAATCTTTATAATGTTAAGCTCCTGCTAAAAATGTTCTTTTAAGAAGTGCCTTTGTTCTTCTGTCTCCCTAATTTCAATTCCCTTCAGTCTCTTCACCCTGTGTATTAAAGCACTTTATTAATTTTGTCACGTTAATCTGATCAGTGCTAAACACACCACCATTTCTAAAGACCTGAAACATGAGGCTAAGCTGCAGTGACACACAAACAAAAAGCCCAACGAGCAACAGGCACAGACAGCAGCTCTCTGTGCCTGCTCCCACCAGGAGGGGACAACCCCTGCCCACCCACCCTGGCACTGTGGCCAGGCTGAGCTGCACCCAGAGCAGAGAGGGCAGGGCAGGAGGGGCAGGACACACAATTCAAACCTCGTTAGGGTAACAGGGGGGTTAATTGTGTCACCAGAAAGGAGATGATCAAGCCTGACAACAGCCAAACCCACCAAATTCTGTGCCATCCTGCATATCAGGTGTTGGGAAGGATGAAAGTTTGGCAAGGAAATCTCACAGACATGTACGCTTAGCAGAAAGATATTTGGATGTAGAATCTGAAGAAGGAATAGAGATGGAAGCAAGTTTTGATATAGAATAAAAGAATTGCTGAGCTAGTCTTACTGGATAACCAAGGAGGCAAAGGGTGTGTTAGTTAGAAGGGGTTTTTATGGCTTAGAGCAAAGGACAAACCCACCCCAAACAAGAAGATGTTTTTACCAAGCAGGAAGACAGCACAGGCAAACAAGCCTGCTGCTGTTGCAAGCAGAAAAAAGGTCTCAGAATTTTCCACTGCAAGAAAACAAAAACATCTTCTACCTTAAACTGTAATGTACTAACTTTTAATGATTGGAGAATAGTAACATGAATATGGTAATTATAGTAGTCATGATAGGCTATAGATAAAAGTTAAGGTATAGATTGGTTCTGCTGCATTAAGATGCTCAGCAAAGAAAAGTCTATAATGCATTGTAACCAAAACCAAAGGGTCTCCAGGCCTGCCTGCAGCTGGAGCTGCCAGCTGTAGGCACAGCTCTGTCACCCACCACCCTGGGCTGCTGTAACTCTTGGAGGGAATAAACTGCATTTTGGAGAGCTGCATGGAGTCCCACATCCCTCATTTCAGCTCTTACAACCAGGGAAAGGAAGGCCTGGAGCAGAGAGGATTATCTCTGAATGGTGGTTAGCGAGGTCTGTGGAAGTGGCATTAATTCTGAAATTATGGGATGAGAGTAGAGAAGTTACTACCAAACAGAACTGTCTCTACCATCACAAGATGGACATGGTAACAAACTGAGGTTTTATGCCAGAGCACATCTGTGAAGTAAGCAGGAATTCATGAGAATTCATAAACCACTATGTAATTAAAAGAAAAAAAATTCTATTTTAAGATTAACTTCCATTCCCAAAAATGCATGTACAGAAGATTGTTGTTGGTTTAAACATAACAATACTTTGCTAGAAATATCTTTTCCTTTTCCATTTATGTTTACTAAATTCTTGCAAGATTTTAGCAAGTGTTTTGGCTAATACCAGATGAAAATGCAGATAATTGGATGTTCAGGAGGTACTGAAATAGAGCTGTACTATATAACTTGCCCAGAGCTCCAGGCAGAAGCAACAGCAGGCACAAACAGATTTTTCTGACCGAGCATATTTGATCTCATTATGTGATTGTTGATTAAGCTATGCCTAACAGGTAGGTTGTGATTGATATCACAGACTCTTAAAATAAAAAAAAAAAGAAAAGAAAAGAAAAAAAAAGCACCTCCAACCATTTTTCTTGAATAAACATGCAGTCTTAAAACAGAATTTCAAAACTTGCTTCATAAACAATCCACAGCCTGACAGCTTTTTGCTTACATGTTGTATTAGCTATTCTATGCCAAAATTATTTTCTCCTTAAAAACAGAATCAAATTATTATCTTGAATACTTCCAGTTCATTGAATGCCAGTAACATAATTGGGAACTGTATGATATGAGGAGGAAATATGTGGCTTGCAGTAAGGACAAATATTAATTTAATTTCATTTTTCAATTCATTTTGAGTAATGAAGAAGGGAAAGAAAAGGAAACCAAATAATATGATCCAATGACACTGGTGTGCAGCAAGACTAAACAGGACATAAACTAAAAGATAAACTGCACTAGTCACATCTGCATGCTCAATATTAAAAATATACCTATGTTTGGAATGAATTTTCAAGGCCTGAGACAGACAACTTCATGATCTGTGATTAATCACAGAGGAAAAACACCTATTTCCATACCAATTGCTCCTCTGAAAACTGGAATTGTTGAACATGCAGTTCACCTATACAGTCTATACAAAGTTTTGAGACATAATCTAGATACCTGATGCTGTTGAAATACAACAAGAATAAAAAGGACAGCAAGTGGTAAGAATTCCTTTTCCTATCTCTGGAATAAAGAACATTTGTAGTAACAACATTTTCAAGTTCAGCTCAGTTCAGGAAGATTTAAATTCCTTAGATAGTTTTATGCACAAAGCCACAATGTCTTAGAAAACACGACTGCATCACCAATTCTGCTTTCTGTGAGAGCTTTGTTAAACTCATTTAGAGAGGGTGTATTTTGTAAACTTTTATTCTTTGTTCCAAAAGCTTTCAAATCACGGAACATTTGAGGTAAAGAGCAAATTGGTTTGGATGAGTGGTTAAAGGCTTTGGCCACAGTCCCCAGCCCTGCTGACCACCCAGCAGAACATGGCTGTGGCTGACTGAAAGGCCTCCCATCATTATTTATTCTTGCCTTCACCAAAGGGCTGAGCAGGCAGAATTGCTCAGACACACTGACTGCTCCATGCAGTGCTCCACAGAACTTTAATTCTCTGGTTTAGAAAAGGTTCCTGATGCATATGATGAGTGCAGGGGTCACTGCTCACCACAAGGACTGGATCCAATCAAGAATGGTACACACAGGGACTGGCCCTGCTCCTTTGGGCTGCTCAGGACACCAAAGGGAAGCATTTCTGGACAAGCTGCTGAGCACTTCTGCTTTTGCTGGTGGTGTGAAAGGTACACTGATAGTAAAGAAAAACACAACCCCACTCAGATTCTGCCAAGGCACAAAGGAGGAATTGGACACTTGGTTTTACAGAGAAGGGTTTTTAACAGCTCCAATCCCAACCACAGCACTGATGCTGCAGCAGTGTCCATGGCACAGGGGCAGTGGGGCTGTGTGGGGCTGCCAGCAGCTCCCCCCAGCTGGTGCCTGGTCCCAGGAACACAGGGATGGGGTGCCACACTCTGTCAGGGAACCGAGATACCACCAGGGCAAATTCCTCAGCCTTCCAGAGCAGCACATTGCTCCGGGGAGCAACACCTGTGCAACTTCCACCAGGGAGCCCAGAAGGCTGCAACTGGCCCAGACCTTCCCTCTCATTGCAGAGGAAAGCCTGTCCTGCTCAGCATGAGCTAAGTAAAACCATAAACACACATACAGCTTGTTCTTTGTGTTTTCCTGATCTGTCATAGTTTCTAAGCAAAAATCCCGTGTCTTAAACAGCTGTTGGTAAACACTGCTGTAAGTTTACAAACAAGACAGCTGGGTCATCCATTTAAAACCTGAACTTCCCTAGATCTGGATAGACCCACTGGAGCAGGTGAAACAGTGCCATGGTAACAAAGGTGGATTTCCTCAAAGTGAGCATCATCCTGTCTGCAAATACATCATAAGCACGTGAGTGTGAAACACTCTCCCACCATAATGCTTTAACTATTAATTTAACTATTAATGCTTTAACTATTATTAACTTTAACTATTGTATTAATTCTAGTACAATAAATATAAAAAAAGAAATGACATCTAGCTTCAAGCACTTGAAATAAGACTCACTACATGCCTCCTACAACCCAAAAGATATCCATAAGCCCAATCCAAACCATGAGACTCTGCCAGGGATACCAAAAATGGGGCAATAGCAGCTTAAGCATTATTACAGATTTCTCAAAGGTGCACAGTGGGTTTCTGAGTGCTCAGTTTCCACAGAAACTAAGCTACAGATTTCTTGCCTTTTTAAAGTCTAAGTTCTATTAGAGATGTAACTTTTTTTGCAGTTTTACCTGTTTAGTTGAAATAAATACATTTTGTAAATTTTGGAAAAGTGCATCTCTGGAAAACTTAATTATCATTATCTTCATCTATCTAAAACACATAAATATCAAACATAGGCACAAGCCTTGTTGCAGTTAGTGGTACAGTGCTAATGGCAATAATTCAAATTCTCTGCAGTCTTCCACAGAGAAGTCTGTCATCAAGGCACACTGGCCATAAAAGTTAAGTAAATTTTGGCAGAACTACAGGATGTTTACAATTAAAACCAATAACTTCAGAGATGCAGAAGTGTGAGAGGAGAGTTGTCTGTGCCTTCTGCAGCACAGGGGATTGAGATTCTGCCCAGCTCCTCACATATTTGATTGCTTGATTTATTTCCTGGGAGCCCTTCATTTCAGATGGCATTCTACTTCTTTATCTTTTTTGTGCACATTTTAACTTGTTTACTGATTTACTAAGCAATTTTATATTAACTCCCACCCAAAGGACTGCTGAAACTGCTCTAAGTATTTACTTTCAATCAGACAGCTTTTCTCTTCCATTTGTTTTCTTGACATTATCAGTGCCTTCATATGAAAGAAGAAGCTCCAGCAGGGCACCTCTATCACAGTGGCTACACATTTTAATCAGAAGGTAGAGGAAACAAATCTGAAAAAATTAATATAAATAGGATGCTTGAACTTTATAACATGACTCTCTCACAGCTTTATGTCACAGGCATGATAGCTTCTGCAATAGGAAAAGTTCCTCTCAGTGAATAATTGGAAAATACACTTCTGATGTTTTTTTCAGAGGCAATTTACAGAATACAGCTGCCTGCACTCAGATCAAAGTCCCTGTTAAAATGGACAGATTCCTCCTCCCTGATAGGATCTGCTCTGATCTCCCTCTCACAGCTACAGCACAGGTCCACATTGGAACGTGGTCTTTCACTGAAAAATCAAAGTATGCCAGTGGCTACAGATGAATATACAACCTGAGCCTACAGATCTAAGCATGGCAGAGTAACCTGCTCATTTCTTACAATCACCAGTCATTTAAAAAACATACATGCTTGTTTTCATTTTTACCCCAGCTAAAACAATCTTGGTCTCTTTCATGGACCTTGCCAAAGAGAAAAACACATGTCTGTAGGTTTCAGGATACTTAAATTTATAGGGAAGTTTCAGGAGTAGAAATGCTCAGATTCAATAAAAAATGTTCAGATTCCCTTTAGTGGATTCTATAGGGCTTTTTAATTTATAGCTGCTTTTCCCTGGGAAGGACTTTAGAGCAGACCCATGTTGTCACTGAAGGTCAATATGAAAATCCCTTTAATTTCATGAATTTCCAAGCTCTTTTGTGGTTAAATCACCAAAGACAAGTACTGAACACCAAATAAGTACCAAAGAACACTACTAACTTTAAACTTCCATCATCCCTAGAAACTACGGGGAGTACAGTGAGCTTAACATATTAGGTGGTAGACACAGACAGATTATTAAGTAGTTATATAATTTAATATATTTACTAATAGTTAAATAGTTATATTGGTTCTTCTGAAAGAAACCCTCTGACTCCACAGAGCCAGAGCAGCACCCACACTGCCTGACTCCAGGTCTGACTTAGCTCTTCCTACTACTCTCAATTCAAGCTGTGAAGGAGCAGACACAAACCTCAGAAGCAGTAAAACCATGGCTCCTTCTCCCATGGAAAAAACCCCCCAAGACTACCCAATTCCCATGTTCCTAAATTTCTGTAGCTGATTTCTTGGTGACATTTTTCATCTTGACAGCACATTCATGAAATGTGACAAATTTAGGCAACAGTCTCACACTGAAAAATGTTCCTGTGAACTTTTCCCAGTTAAGCTGCAATGAATTTGCTTAGCAAAAAACAAAAGGTTTTCCCTCAGCTTAGCTTCCAGTTACTTTGATACATGATGCTTCAAGCAGTTTTTAAAAATGGACCTCGCATGGGTTTTGTATTACTTTCTGAAGCTCAGATCATTGTTCAAGATGCTGTGACATTTCTCACTGCTGGGTCTGAGAGAGGACTGTGGCTTTTGCAGTCCCAAGGCATCCCTAGCACCCATTTCCACAGAGTCCAGTTTTCCAAAGTGCCCTTTCAGTGTGTGACATCAGCTGGCTCTGCATTGCTGCAGGATGCAATCTTTAATTGTCAGATGTTGGAGCTCTGGCCAAGTGAGCTGGGACCTGTCTGCTGCTTTTCAGCCATGCAGGGATGAGTCAGGCCTGGGGAGGTCTCACATGCCTGAAATGAAGCCATAAACCCTGTCACAAAACTGAAATGAAAGCTCTGGCAAGCTGAGAACGACTGGAGTGAATGATGGCCTGGGAGGGTCACAGATAGCTGGGCTCTGCAGGTACCTGTGGTGTTTCATGGATTATTATTCCAGACAGAAAATACAGGCTGGCATGTCTGTGTGGAATGCAGAGGAAGAGGGCACATGGAGAGGGGTGTCCAGGAGGCTCTCAGCCAGCTGCACTCCCAGCCAAGAGCCTTTTAATCCTCTTCTGCTTTTATAACCTCTCTCTACCTCATGAGTGGAATTTCAGCACCAAAACTCTGAAGGTCATGTTCTGGTGGATGTTTAGCTTCACAACCATACTTTCTACACAGCTTTCCCTCATCCATGGGGCTTTAACCAAGACTGCAGGACAATTGTACTTTCTGAGATATATTCTGACCTGAGTGCATGACCAGGTTACCACAAATTATTATAGAAAAGCTCTTTGTATTCATTACTACAAACTTCTGAGATCAACAGCAAAACTAAAACTTCAAGATCCTTTCAAAGCATATCCTAAAACCCCCAGGCTATTTCTATTTTACATAAGCTGCTCTTTTGCTCTGCCTACAAGGGTCTCACTGTAAAAGTAAAGAGCCTTTGAGGCTGTGCTAGCAGGACTAAACTGGAAGATGCTTTTGGCTGGACCAGAAACACAAACCCCAACCTTTTTCTTGTGGTGGAATTTGTTCTTACAATAGAAACCAGCTGGGAAGAAATGAAAGATCAGCTCCCATAGCAAAATGGGTACAAAAATTGTTTTGGATGCTACATACAACAATGAGAAACAGAAACCAAAGTGCAGCAGGGTAACACACATATTTTATCATCACCATTGAATTACCAAAGCCCACAGCCAGTCTGGAACAGAACAAAAAGCACACAAAGGAGAATTTTATACTAACAGTGTTCTCCTAGGGGATAAATGTTATACAAATACCAGAAATGCCCAACCTTACCCTGGAGAAGCAAAGTGTTTCTTGAAATGGGATGCTACCATGTTCAAAACTCAACTAGTCCTTGTGTTCTTAGGAACACTGCTCTACAAACATGACTCTGCTTTTGGAACCTTCCCCTTTGCAGGCTGCTGGGGTAGTTTAACAACAGATCTATTAATTTCATCACTCCCCACGAAACAACCAGTATGCTGAGCTCTAAATACTGTGCCTGTGGGAACAGTTTGTTTATTCTTGCTTCGCATGAGAAATTCTCTAAGAACAACTTGTGAATAGAAATTTTAGAAACTTTAAAATTAGAAGATTGGAACCATTATTTCAAGACTGAGCACCAACAATTCATTTTGGGGAAATTCTCTTGTGTGAAATTTGTGTTTCTTAGAGCTTCAGGCACACTGGACAATTGCTGTCCTTCCATCTTCAATAAAACACAGTTAGTTCAGCTCTGCCATCCAAAAATCCTCAATTTTCATCCACGATTCTTAAAACCATTAAGCACCTACTACAAAATGCAAATCAGGCTAAGAAATGTTCGTCTGTGATCAGCACCTGATGATTTGAGCGACCTGAATTTGGAGAATATTCATGGAAGCATAATAATTAGACATGGAAAAGACCTGAGGCTGTCTGCTATTACCTAGTTAGTGCAGCACTGAGCCAGGACTGATTACTTTTGACCAATCTCATTTTGCAAAGAGCTGTGTGAAGAATCTTCCAGTCCTTCTCTTGAGAGGTTTTCCCAATAAAGCAGATCTTGCTTTTAAAATATTTGTCTTGATAACCTGTACCCATTTTTGAGCAGTCTTACTTCACTTTAATACTAGGCACACATTGTCTTGCTTTAAAGGAAAGTGTGTTCAGGTCTTTCAAGTATCCAAGGATATTCCAGTGGCTCTTAAGCTTTTGTTTGGTTGTATTGTTCCCTATGTGCTCTTCTCCTCAGCACTTCAGAATCTCAAGGGCATCCCTCATGTATCTCCTGTACAAGTTCAGTCCTCCAGAAAATGGATAAGAAATGAGAAATTTTACTAGAAGTAGTCTGTGAAATCCCCACTAGACTGCACAGATGGCCAGAAATCATAATTGGAAGTGTTCATACATATTTCAGAGTGATACACTGGAGAAAAAAAAAAAGATAAAATGCAAGAGGAAAAGAAGCAGAACCCCTCAACTCGAGATGAACTTTGGCTAAAACTAAGTTGGTGTTTCCCTAAACATCCATCATGCAACCCAAATGACAACACTTGAATTTAACAGGCGAAGCACTGCTAAACAGGACTCTCTTAAGAACAGAAACTGCTACAATTGATTGCCTATCTTACCTTCAACCAGAATATTAAATATATGAACAAAACAATTCTGCTAGATACAAACTACCCAACAGGATCTCTGTAACTACAGAGTGAATTAGAAAGCACAAACAGCCCAGGCTCTAGGGCTGGGCCTTACTGCCAAGGCAGCTCTGTGGCTGACATCACACATAAACAACAACAACTAGGCCTCCTGGAGCCCTGCCAGCTTGTAGGTTTTGTCTTAAAGGATGCACTAGCCTAGTGTCAACATCATTATTAAAATCATGTAAAAATTCACAGATTTAGAAAAAGAATGGAAGAAACACCCCACCCAGAAAATGCGTGAGGAAACAGGAAGAGATCTAAATATAGACATTCCATCACAAAGATTTCATTGGTGCCAGGTAAGAATGATTTTCTCACTCATATCTTCAGCAGATTTGTGCCAATTTTGCAATTTTTGTGCTTTTACATCCCCCCTGCCAGCACATCAGACATTCCCCTCCCTTTGGAGCACACCCAAGGAAAATGTATTCCAACCTCAGGGTTGGATGAGCCATGGCTCTAAGCCAGGGCTTCTGCACTGAATTCCCAGCTTTTTTTCCAAATGTCTCTGCATATGCTCTGCCAATTCATTGTCTCCAGAAGGAAGAGGAAGCTAATAAAGCTGTGTTGGTGTGTTCAATATGGTTCAGCACTCCCTGCTAACCTCCTGTGTCACAAGGCTGAAATTCACCTTCAATGCTAAAGCATGCTGACAGTTTTGGAGAGGTGCTGCTGGAGAGCATTGCCAGAGAGCTCAGTGCAGGTAACTCACAAACTGCACAGAATGTCAGAAGCTGGCTGTGAAGGCAGGACAGATTTGCAGGATCAGGGCCTTGTATTCTGAAGAGGTGATCTGGACTGGTTCTTTGCCAGTCTAACTGGTTGGACTTCACTAGAATTGCTCTTGACACATCAGCAGCAGAGAAAGGGAAAAAATGGCCTTTGAAGATGCAAGTGACATTTCCCATGGCTTCTTTAGCTTCGAGGACTTTGATAATACCACTGTGCAGAGAAGGGAAGCCTCTGCTAGGTCTACAGTAACCTATTTTATTAAAAATTTTCATCTCTGATGTTTAGTGAAAGCCAAGTGCCCTCCATTATCTACACAAAAATAGCCCACTAGGTATTCAGGGCTGTCTTTTCTAGTGTCTCTGCACACTCTGTAGCCCTGGGTATGTTCCTTGTGCATTAGCTGAGCAGGATTCTCTGAACTGCTCCTCCATCTGTGGTACACTCCACATTTAACACTGTTGTGCACTCACTCACTGAACCATTTTTAAACTCAGCCCCCTGCTGAGAGCTAAATACACTGTTTGTATTCTAATCTTTGTACCTACTGCAGCTAAAGTATAGTGGCTCCACAGCTAGAAGGCAATAGCTAAAGTGGAGGAAATGTAATTAAGAAGAATAAAAAAAAAAGATTGATAGAAAATGCAGCACATTGCTCTAGACATATTAATTTAGTGCTATCTGAGTGACTTGAACAACTAATTTATTAAAATTACCTGGAAGCATCTTATGATTGCCCCAACATAAGCAGTCTGTAATTTGCCTCTGCCTCTATTCTTGGCAAGACAGTCCACGCTCTGCATGCTCAATATAAGAGATGCAGGAAAACCAATTAATGCTGTTGACCTATACAAATAGGATAACACCAGTGGACTTGATTGCCATCAGACAAGTGCAGATAACTCGTAAATGAAGGACTTGGTGCTGATTTGTGAAGCCATCAGAATTCAAACATGCTGAACTCTCCCTGGCTTCGATGGGAGGTGGGAATGTTTGGGATCCTGTGCCCCTCTGAGAGGGTTGTGGCACTTCACAGGTTCATTGCCTGCAGCAGCCAGAAAATGAACCCTGGAAGGGAGAGGTGGCTGTAATGAGAGCAATGCCACACGCTTCCATGCCAGGCTCCTGCTCTCTTTGGCCTCACAGCTCCATCCCTCCCAAAGCTGCCCTTGTGTGATGAGCTCATGGCTCCTCCAGCACAGTTAAATCTCACCACTGGTTCCTTCAGGCTGCAGCTGACTGCCTCAGCCACAGCTCAGCCTCCTTCACAGCATGGAAACATTCCAGAGGCTTGGTCAGGAAACACAAGAAGGCTTTGGTCTCTCACTCCACCAGTAAATATGCTGCTTATTATTGAAATGACTCTCAGGGTTTGGGGATATTTCCATGGTGGTTCAACTACACCAAGCTCATCACACTCTGTGCTTGCTCAGAGATGTCAGGGTGAAATCCCTGAAAAAATCTGAATGGGTTCATCCAGAATACCACAGAAAAGAATTTATAAAAAACCAAGTCTGATAGCAGAAGTCATCAGACATAAATTGGAAATCGCTTTAGAGAACACTTTTTGTTGGAATATAAAAGGAGGTTTTGTCCCTGAGCAGAAAATGGTGCTAAAAGTGGAAACTGATAAGCAGGACATGTCCAAGGGACAGCAGAGGAGAGCCAGCCTGACAGGTGCAGTGCTGTTCCACTGCACTCAGATCTGGAGAGGAGCACCTGTGCTGCTGTTGGCACAGTGGCTGCCACGGTTAGTCCATGAGGAGAGAGACCTACTGGCAAATAAAAGAAAAAGCCCCAGAGGTTCAATTCATAGAGGCAGAAACTCTCAATCCAAGGAAGCCTTTTGCTGCTGCAGCCATGTTCCAATGGTTAAGAATAAAAGATGGTTTTGACACCCTCAGGTTTCTGGTAGTTGATCAAGCAGTGTCTCCTCCCTGGAGCTACACTGTCACATGAGCCTGCTCACCAAGGCTCCACACAAAGGCCAGGCACTGCTTTGTCACCCCTCAGTGTCACACAAACAGAATGCACACCACCTGTGGCCCCTGGAGCTCAAAGCCCTCCCTCTGGAGGCCACACTGCTCCCCAGTCAGTCACCAGTGACACCGAGGTCCTGACAGCTCTGGCCTGCCTTACACCTGACAGAAAGATAAGCACAGCTAGCTGGTGATAAATGTCATGGCCCATAGTTATTGGGAAAAACTATTCCATGGGGATGGAAAATGTTGTGCTGACCTGTCACTATAGGACACGAAACAACACAACACGGACTGGCTGCTCTTTCCAAGGTAAAAAGGCACTTTTTATTTTCTGACTCAAACATTTACAGATTTCCAAAAGTGACAGTGGATTGGAGGGTGACAGTGCCACCTCTCCAATGACACTGGACAAACCAACAGTCCATCAAAGTTCTCCTCCTCCATAAAAGAATGCAAAACAGTAAGTTATTTACAAAATGTGTGTGAGAAAGTTTGTTACAAGAATGTAAACATCAGAAGGCTTAGAAAATCTTAAAAAAATCAGGGTGACACTGAGCCTCTCCTTTAAATTTCTGGTAAAAGGCTGCAATTCACAGCAAGTGTGAACCAAATTCAGCTACAGCACTCCTTCAGCAAGGTGAGGGGGATTGCATCAAGGAATGGTTTGGCCCCTTGTGTGCAATGAGAACTTGATAAACGTGCTGCTGAAGTGACCCACTGCACTGCAGAACAACTGCTGGAGGCCAGGGAAAGGCCCCTCTTAGTTTGTAGGGATGGCAGGGCACAGCCATAAAGCCTGATGTTAGTGCTTCTCTCAGATTTCCCCTCGAGTTCACTCTCTAAATGGTTACCCAGTACATGATTATCCCAGCCCTGTGTCTCTCCTGGTGATTAGTTTGCTGCCAACTCAGTCCACATGGATCATCCCCAAGTCTGTAATGGGAAAAATATTAATTATAGTCAGGGAAATTGAGTTTCATGACTCCCTGAGGACCATGCTACAGTCTCCATGAAACAACTTCTTTCCACCTTTTTATGTCAAGTACAACAGACTCCACATAAATGGTGCAAGACATTTTTATGAGTTACATCATGAATGAAAAAGAGCAGGAATTGTATCGAGCTGCCTGTGTGCATTAACCTTGTTTCTGAGGAGCTAAAATTATGTTTGGAAGTGAAACTAAAGATACTGCCCTAAGAGTCTGTCATTTCTTCTTCCTTCTCCTCTTTTGCCTTTTAGCAGAGGTCATAGCCCTGCCTGCTTGAACACTGGAGAGGGTTCTAGATGGTGAATAAAATTTGCAAAGCCTAAAGCTATGCACTTAAGTTCTCACCCAAAGGAACATTTTACAGAGGCACCACAGCGAGAGCCAAACCCAGTGTACATTAAGTACACTACAAACTAATTTCAGGAGGCAACTGGCACTGGAGAGCAAGCCTTAGTTCTGACAGATAACCACTTCCTATTGCTCTTATCATGACAGCATCCTTCAGAAATGGAGGATAATTCACTTTTTTCTCCCAGAAATAAGTGAATTATCCTAAATTCATTAAGGACTAAGTCAGAGATTGCTCTTAAATTTTCCTTGATTTGTTCTGCATACTGATAATCACTAAAACACAGCTTTCTTGATCACTCACTTTTTATTACTTGAGGTTCCTCTGTATGAGAACTATACTTTCCCAAGCAGCGTGATCTGGAAGTGACAGCACAGAATTGGGAGAAAAAAAACCCTTAAGTTTGAATCCTTACCCTGCCACTGCAAAAAAGGGAAAAAGGGAAAAAACCTCCCTCACTCTCTCACTTCTGAAGAATGGGAATTAATTGCCTTGCACATATACACACACAGTTTCAAACAGGCTCAAGTAGCATACGTACAAGAATTAATTGCACATGCCCATTTTCTCTGAAGTAGAGACACATTAAGGATGTAAAGACATTTCCAGACCCATGGGAACAGTGTTCTTATACCAGCAGCACTCCACTGGAATACAAAAGAACCAGTGGGGTTTGCTTTTTCAAATGTGTTGAGCATGGCTGAGGAGCCTGGAGCTGCTCTGAGCCCCTGCCAGGCCCAGGCCAGGGGCACAGGGAGTGTGAGCAGCCTGGGCCATGTCCCCAAAGCTGAGGGACACACACAAGGCACATCTGCACACAAGAGCAGGGATGTGTGAGTAGGAGCTCTGATACTGCTGGGCAGATAGGGAAGGGCAGCAAGGGCAGGAGTGGACACAGAAATAGCTGTGCCAGGAGCTGAACTGAGTTTGCGCATCCTCTCTTGCCCTTCTCCTTCCCTCCTACTTTTTAGTCATTCCTTTCCAATCTTCTCCAAAGCACTGAGAAAAGGAGAAGGAAGAACACACCCTGCTCACAATGAAGCCCTGGGTGCTGCTTCTCCCCCTGCTCCTGTTTTACCCTGGAGGAAGAGGAGGCAAGGCTCCCCAGCACACCCAGGGGCTCAGCCAGGTCCCCTCTGTGCCTGCCCAGAGCCCTGGTGTCCCCTGGGAGCACGGAGCAGGCACAGGGCATCACTCCTGCCTCCCAGCATCACCTGAACAGCTCCCAGCCCAGCTGGGTGGGCAGAGCCATCCCTCAGGTGAGAGACAGGGGCAGGACAGACAAACCCAGCCGGGGCAGAGAAAGCCCAGGGGAGCAGGGAAAGGAGCAATTGCCAGGGGAGCAGGGAAGGAACAATTGCCCAGGGGAGCAGGGAAAGGAGCAATTGCCAGGGGAGCAGGGAAGGAACAATTGCCCAGGGGAGCAGGGAAAGGAGCAATTGCCCAGGGGAGCAGGGAAAGGAGCAATTGCCAGGGGAGCAGGGAAAGGAGCAATTGCCAGGGGAGCAGGGAAGGAACAATTGCCCAGGGGAGCAGGGAAAGGAGCAATTGCCAGGGGAGCAGGGAAAGGAACAATTGCCCAGGGGAGCAGGGAAAGGAGCAATTGCCAGGGGAGCAGGGAAAGGAACAATTGCCCAGGGGAGCAGGGAAAGGAGCAATTGCCCAGGGGAGCAGGGAAAGGAGCAATTGCCAGGGGAGCAGGGAAAGGAGCAATTGCCAGGGGAGCAGGGAAGGAACAATTGCCCAGGGGAGCAGGGAAAGGAGCAACTGCCCAGGGGAGCAGGGAAAGGAGAAATTGCGAGGGGAGCAGGGAAAGGAACAATTGCCCAGGGGAGCAGGGAAAGGAATAATTGCCCAGGGGAGCAGGGAAAGGAGCAATTGCCCAGGGGAGCAGGGAAAGGAGCAATTGCCCAGGGGAGCAGGGAAAGAAAAAATTGCCAGGGGAGCAGGGAAAGGAGCAACTGCCCAGGGGAGCAGGGAGAGAACAATTGCCCAGGGGAGCAGGGAAAGGAGCAATTGCCAGGGAAAGGAGCTTCTTCCCCTGCCCTCCCATGGGTGAGTGGCACCAAGACCCAGCAAGAGTCCAGGCTGGGGTGCTTATCCTTGTCTCAGCAGGGCATCCTGGGGGCAAGAAAAAGGGCTTGAAACGGAAATTGCCATTTCTGTCATCTAAGAGATAGAAGAAAAACCCCTGCAGTTTCCCTGTCCCACTCCTCCTGCAAAGAGAAGCTGCAGGTTCTGTGTGTAGGGACCTCAGGCTAGTTCAGAGTGCCTTGTGTGCTCATTAGAAAGGGCTGACACCAATATACAATAGGAACTTCCTGTTCTGGAACAGTCAAGGGCTTAAAACACACAAAAATCTAGCCTTAAATTTTGTGGAGGCAATTTAAAACAAGAAAAGCTTCCCAGATTCTTGAAAATGCTGGATTCCAGTTTTAGTAAGACCTTATTGTTGATTAAATGCTGCTTCATTGAAAATGGTGAGTGATTTCTCATCAGCATGATTAATCTGCTATAATACCTGTGCAGGCTGTCAAACTCTTGTCAAATTGAAACACTGATTTCCCCTTTCTGTCCATTTGATCATAAATTCCATTTTGGATTTCCCTGCTTTCTCTACAAAGGCTTTTGAGCTGAAGATTACAGAGACAATCTAGCAATAAAAACATTCAAGCAGCAATACAGAGAGCTGGGAATTTATTGTATCAAGATTTATTTTTAAAATATAGGTTTCTCCTGATAAACTAATATTGTCATCTGTTCTGGTGGCAGAGCATACTGCAAACAGCAATCTTCCCCTAGAGAAAAAATGTCAGATTGTGATTTATGAACAGGGAGCCACTAAAGAGTATGATTTCACCCTAAATTAGTAATTTATCAAGTAAAGAACAACAAGCAAATAGCTGAATATTGGTGTCTTAAAGGGTCAATAGACTTTTCACTAACTTTTGCTTCAAGCACAAATAACCAGAGACTCCTCCAAGGAAAAGCTGTTCTAGTGGATGCCCTAGAAAATGAAAACATTTAGGTTTAAGTGTTGGGGAAAACATTCCCAATGTGACCTTTGAGTGTCCACTGGTTCAGAGGAGCCCCACACAAAGAGCTGCTAAATGCAGCAAGTGCTTTGAAATGTGCTAGCATAAATCAAAAGGACTTAGTGGGGAGAAGAGAAGCAAGGGAAAGAAAACAAAGCCATCCAAAAGGGTGAGTGTTTGTTTGCAACCTTAATTAACTGTCTGAAGTGAAGCAGTTGATTTCCATGTACAATGGATTATGAATTATTGGAAATCACTATTACACAAGTGAACAGAACAATTGCTTTGTAAAATCCCCATACAGGCCAGGGAAATGAGTTTCTAGACATCCATCTGGGAGGAGGTTCCCTCTACCTCTGATCAATTTTGGCAGGAAACATATACCATCAGTGCCTGAAGGCATGACCATGGATGCAAAGTTATTCAGCCAGGACTTCAAGCAAACCAAGGAAGATCAAACTGTAATTCCCCAGTCACTCCCTCAGAAATCTTTCTCCAGGCTCCCCAGCCTTCACTCCCAAGAATTTCAATGATTTGCAATTTTGTTGGCTTAGGAGCTGCAGTGCACTCAAATTCACACTGCTTTCAATCTTACACATGAATTATAAGTTCTTTTTTTTCCAAACACCATACTGCAGATGTAGATGTCTGGATCTGGGTCCATAATTTCCACAAAATTAGGCAATTAAAATTTTACTTGTGGCAGTTTAAGTGCATCTGTAAAACTGCTACAAATGTGTCAATAGAACAATTTATGGTTCCGTGCCTTTAGATCTGGACTGTTAGAAGATTTCATGGTGCATCAATCCACAACTGCCATGAAAAATGGGTGTTTATTTTACTGGTTAGATGCCATCAATCTGTTTCTTTATATGGCACAGCTGGATTTAATAATGAATGAAGAACTTAGTTTCTTAACTACTGCAAAAATTTCTTGTCCATTCAAGAACTGCTTCAGATTTCTGTTGGTGTAATTCCACCGTCTCCTGTCAATTTGTATAGGTCTGCATCTTTTTCTGAGGTTGCTTAAATAACTATAATTAAGCCAACAATCAGAGCAAGCAAAAGAAGATTCTCCAAGTCTCAGATTCTCATTGTGTAGCAGCAGGGTGCTGGATATACTACCTTTCTAATAAAGTTTTGTGATTTTTTTTTTTTCTCATCCTTTGTTATGATGCTAGAACTTCCTTGGGTGATGGTATGGTCTCTGCTCTTTCAAATGGCAGAGAACAAATGCTGTGGTAACCAGAGAAGAAGTAAAGAGCTGCAAAAGGAGACGATTGTTGTATCACAGGGAATTGAGTGAGAGACACCCAAAGCCACCCATCTAAATCAGTGTCACTGGCAAAGTTCAGTTCTGATCCTGACAAGTACTGGAAAAGAAGCCCTTTCCCATCTCAGCTGTAGCTTTCTTGAACACTCACAACATCTGCAAATGTTGTATTTTGGCTTTGTGACAAATAAGAGTTGCCTTACTCAGTAGTGTCAGTTCACAGGTCTGGTGGTCTCAGTGCTTTCAGCTTTAACAATTACAGTAGGTGTGCTTGGAAAAAATGAAGTAGTATTACTTAATCTGCCTGAAGAATGTGTGTATTTGTTCTAAAAGGTGGCAAAGAGGACAGGGTGGCAGCTGCCATTTGTGTCTGACCATCAGCATTTCCCAGGCTGGAGGAACAAGTCTTCTCCAGTGGCATCCTCTACTTTGTTTAACCTTTGGCACAAGAACTGAGTCTAGAACGACCTGAACTCACATTCAGGGGAAACAGACTGGGACAATCTATAGCAAGAGAGGCCAAGATTCAGCTCTGACACCCCCTGATTACAAATTTATCCTGGGTAGCAGACAGGCAGCCTAGAGAGCCACGTACAAAAGCTTGCTCTGGCATTCCTGCATCAATTGCCTGAACCAACCCCACTTGTGCAGCACAAAAGCTGCAATGAGACATTAAACAGGGCCCAGAAAAGCCAGAGCATTCATGGTCAGTGCCCACACAGGAGCACAAAAGGAGGGAGGCAGCAATTTCCTTCTGCTGTCCTTAGGAAAGAGAGCAGGGAGGCACAGGCTGAGTGTTTCCAGGGGCTGAAGCCTTGCACAGAGCCAGAGGCTGCAGCAGCTCTGAGGAATGGCCTGGTCCCCTTGGGAGAGCTCTAAGGCAGAGGGATCAGTGCCCAAAAAACTGATTAATGTGAGAATGTTCTGTGTCAGCCACAAACTCGGGCAGCTCTGAGCTCAGGGCTGACATATTTCAATCAAAGCGTGTCTGCAGCCATCTTAACAACCAGGCAGCCCATGGAGGGGGGCTGAGCAGCCCAGGTCAGCCAGGGGTGTTCAAACAGCCCTGCCTGGCTGCAGGACTGCAGAGTGCCCTTCTGTCACACCTGGCTCTGCAGCTGACACAGATGTGAGGATTCCTGCTGCCCCCCATGAGCACTGCTGTGATGCTGGAAATGGAGAGAGCCACCTGGGATCACTGCCCTGCACAAACCATCCCCAGCCTGTCCTGTGCAATCTCTTCTGCATTTTCCCAGCAATGACATTTCATCACTTTTGAATGAAATAAGTTCTTTTGCAGTGAAATTGCCTTTTTCTTTTTGCTGTCAGCCAGAGGTCAGGCAGTCTGCTTAATGGCAAAGCAAACCAAAAATGCTACCTTCTTTTTATTCAATTTTATTTCTTTCAGTAAACATTGCAATTGTTTTAATTTGACTACTTAAATGTATTTATTTGATTATGAAAATGTAACTTTTCTGGGGATGGTTGCAGTTCCCTGAATTCCTAGGAGAAGCACTTAAGTCAACAGTTTTAAACCACTTCATACCCCACTGCTCTGTACCACCCAAATGTTATTTTTGACATATAATGTGCATTTCAAAAGCAGAGGTTATTTCCCAGAGAGCAAACACATAGAGCATACACCCCTTGGACTCACCTGGAGTCAAACACTTTAACATAGATGGAGGCTGCCAAGAGTATTTCATAGCAGTTTCACATTTGAAATGGGTTTATCTGACACAAGTCATGGGAATTGATTTACTCTGCCAGGAGAAACAGCTCCAGCTTCTTTACCCCTTTAATAGTGCCCCTGGAGAGCCCTGATGGACAGAGGAAATTGCCACTGCAAGGAACAGCCCAGAGCTAACTAGCAGAGGCCAGATTATCACACTGAAATTGTGCAGCAACTTCCTCATGGACTTTTCTGTCCCATCCCATTCATCCTCCCGTGATAACAGATCATCATAAAACATCAGCATCCAAAAATCCTTGCTGAGGGCTGCTTCAAGATTGATTTAAGTACTGAAAAGCATCTAAGGTGACAAGTCTCAAAAGAGACCTCTCAGGTTCTTGTTTGAAGCCCATGCTAGTGGAGGTTTGTAAGATCAACAGAAACCTCTGCTCATATTAGAACTGCTTTGTTAACAGTGTTCACTTAGCCACAGAAGCAGATAGAAAAAAGAACATTTGCTGGCAGAAAATAAAGCAAAGATGGATAGGCCTTACTGGACATAAAATACAGGACTACTCAAAATCTAGTAACAGTTCCCAAGTTGAAGGAAGAGTCAAGGACAAAACTGGAGCACAAGAGAAGAAAAATGGAGGCAGACTGAGATAACTCTCTTGACATAAAAAAGGTACAAAATGCAGGTTGGTTTGTTTGGTTTTTTCAAAAAGCCAAAATAAAATCCTAGTTAATAGCTTCCCACGAACAATGACCTACAGAACAAATCAGCAGAGAAATCTGCATTCAGCAGTTTGTTGGCAAAGTCCTACTCTTAACTCCCTGGAGCACGCAGCCCTCCCAGAGCCATTTGCAGTAATGAATGGGTCACATTTGCTGTGAAAAGAGACCCAGGAATAGGGCAAGCTTCTCAGCAGGGAGCTCTCCTGTAAAGCCCCTGAGTACACAAACCAGCTGGAATGCCTGGGGAAGGTTCTGCTGCTGTTGCTGGCTGAGACAAAGCACTGTGGAAAGCCTCATCTGTATGTCAATCAGTTATAAAACTAACATTTACCCTGACTACATTGTAATTGCACAGAAATAAGGAGATCTTATTTAAGTCAAAAAGGCAACCCTGTTCTCACATCATTCTTTGCTTCTAATAGTCTGATCCTGCATCCACCTTCTTGTATTACAGTAGTTTCCCTTCATATTTTATAGAATGATTAATTGACAAAGGTAACTCATGTGTATTATAAAAGAGACACAAAATCAAATCAGGTGACAGTAAAAACCAGACAAGGAAAAAAACCACAAAAAAACCCAAACCAAAACAAAAAAACCCAAAACCCAAGGAAAAGCTAAATGGCACCAGAGAGGCACAACTATGACATTAGTAATAATCTAGTGCTACTGAGGTTTCAGTGCTGCTCCTGCACAGACACACAGGTCCAACACCTGGGATTTTACTGGCATTTCCCAACCAGTGTGTATTTTATGGAAGCCAGTTTGACACACCAAAACCAACGGGAGTCTTTAACAACTCCCTGAGAGTTTCACCAGTTCAGCACTGGAGCACTGGGGACACAACGCCAGAGCCACTGCAGAACCATCTGTCCCTGCAGCTGCAGAGCTGTCCCCTGTCCCTGCAGGGCTCCTGCAGCACACTCTCTGCTGGAAATGCATCTTCACTAACCCAAGGCAAACCAAGCACAGCCTGCAGGAGATGCAGGAGTCTTTTCTGGGTGGGTGAGAAATGAACACAGTCCTGCCCTGAAATGGGGGCTCAGCTGTGCTGAATTCAGAGGAGGGGGTCACTAAAACCAGCTCTGTTGGTCCTGAGGAACCAAAGAGTGCATTTCACCCAACTGCAAGCAAGTTTTCAACGAGTTGTAAAAGTCTCAATGCTGTTTGCAAACCCAGCTTAGGGCTGAGTTTGAGGGTGACAGAGGAACTCGAGGGCTCCTGGAACACAGGAAGCCTTTGAGAGTTAATGCCTGTCCTGATGCCACAGGGGCTCTGCTTGCTTTGGGTCAGGGCTAAATGTGGCCAAGGGGACCACAGCTAAACCTGGGATTAGGATGGGCACAGGGAAGCAGAGGGATGCTGGGTGTGATTTCTGCACAATCCCTAAAGAGTTCACCAATTCAGTGAGAAAGGGCATCAGTGGAATCTAAGTGCAGGCATTTGAGGCAAATATGGGTCACTAATATTTTTTTTAAATCTAGTACCATATCTATCAGGGAGTTTTAGAGAGAGATATGCAAGGCAAATCTTCAGTTCTTTCATATTCCTCAAATGTTTTAATATTCAGAATGAGTATAGATTTTATGGCCTATTTTTACTTTTCAGGAAATTCTGACTCATCCTTCTAAATTAAAGAAAAGAAAGAAGCATTTGGGAGTTATATTCCTTGCATAATCATTACAGATACATACATATAAAATCAACTCCATAAATTAATAAATATAAAACGAAAATATGTATTTATATAGAGGTAGTCATCTTTCCCGAAGTTATGATGGGCTTTGAGACTTGCTTTAAAAAAGACCTGTGCAGCATAATTTTGGAATACTCTGACATTCTGGGTTGTGAAATCATGTCTGTAACTGATGAGGATTAGTGCATTTCGACAAAGGAAAGGGATTACTTAGTCCAGAACTTCTTGCAGTTGCTATAAGCGGACACAGAAAGCACAGCAAAATGAGCAACACCCCTCCTGCCCTAGCCACAGGGTGACAAAGATGACACTGACCCACATGCTCTCAGAAAATCCTGCCTGAGCAGCCAAAGCTGCAGGCCTGGAGTGCCAGCAGCGTGTGTAGGGCTGCAGGAGAGCAGAGCTCAGAGAGGTCCCCAGGAGAAAAACCTCCACATGTTCCTGTGGGCTTTGTGCTGCTCAGAGAGAGCAGCAGCTTCTCAAACACCCCTGGGCACCTGCACCGAGAGCACAGAACAAACTCAGGCTCAGTGACCCCGCAGTGGATCTGCAGGGGCTGCACTCCATGTCCTGAGCACACCAGCCATGCACAGTTAGGTGCTCTCAGATAAAAAGGCACAAAACTAAAACTAATCAGGAAAATTTCAGCTCATGAAGCTCCAGGAGAGCAGAGCTCAGAGAGGTCCCCAGAGAAAAACCCCCACAGGTTCCTGTGGGCTCTGTGGTGCTCAGAGAGAGCAGCAGCTTCTCAAACACCCCTGGGCCCCAGCACCGAGAGCACAGAACAAACTCAGGCCCAGTGACCCCGCAGTGGATCTGCAGGGGCTGCACTCCATGTCCTGAGCACACCAGCCATGCACAGTTAGGTGCTCTCAGATAAAAAGGCACAAAACTAAAACTAATCAGGAAAATTTCAGCACATGAGGGAATCTGATGCTTCACCTACTTCTTCCAGTTGGGTTTATAAACACAAATGATGTTTCTGTGACTTTTCCCTCTCTGGAAGGAAGTGGAGAGGCCAGGGATTGACTTTCATCCTCCCACCATGCTGCAGGTAGCAAACAAGAGGGAGAATATTAAGTTCCTTTTTCTCAATAATGATCTGATATAAAAAAAATCTTTTACCTCTTATAACTAAAATTATGTGAAGTGAGGGGAATTAGAACAAAAGCAGCTCCACTTCAGCATGCAAATATCCTTATGAGTTGGGAGCTCAGAAACACCACTGTGAATACAAATATACTTCATTTGAAACAGAAGAGACTTTTTATCAATACAGAAGAGAGGAATAAATCCCTAAATTGGGTCATGAAGGGGCACTTTGGACTTATCTTTATTCTAATGGAAAGCCCATTCCTGCAGTTTTTAGGGAACAACTCCAAAGAAGCTCTGGTACAAGGAGAACTTCACACACTTCCAAGTGCAGAGTGCTTCTCAGATAAATATTTTTATTACTTTTTTTTACGTTACAGAAAATATTCTCTCCAGAGGCAGAAAAGAAGACAAATAGTTTGCATTATTCAAAGGAAAAAAACCAACTCATCCTGCCCACTATAAGATCTCTAAATATACCTGCCTTACCAGCAGAGCCCATCTTGGAGGATGGATCAAATTTCTAGCATCAATAATTCTGCAGAGGTAATGCATTATCTCCTCCCTCAAATGTTTACCAACAGGAAAAACAATCTGTGGGGAAGCAGCATGAAAATACCAGAAACTCAAGTGCTGAATACTCCAAATAACAACCCTCATTAATGTTGTCAGTAGAAGGTTCTTTAGCAAACAATCACTTTTTCTGTCCCAGCTCTTATCAGACTTAGACATCCTCTTCCTTCTGACTCTGTGCTGCCTATTGCATTCTTACATTTCATCTAGAAGTTTTTGCTAAGAAAAACCAGATAAGTTCATGCCAATGATGTGCTCCTGAGGCCAGCAGATATCTGTGTTCTGCACTTGGAGCTTGTGAAACTCATCATGGTTAAACACAGGCAGATGAAAATGACACTTTGGCCTTAAATGCCGTGCTACTATTTAATATTTTATAATTTTCTATTAAGGAATTGTGAGGATTTCACTTGTAATACACTCCCTTGCTAAAAGTAAGGGTGCCTATTACACATTGTTAAAGACAATCTTTCTCAGTAAAACAGGTCTTATTATAATTGTGGGAATTTTTTTATTGGGAATTTTGGCTTTTTTTTTAATGTCAGATTTGAGTAACAAGTTAAAATGTCACACTCTACAGCAAAATCAGATTCCAGAAATACTTTCTTTAAGGAGAATCAAACTGCTTTGTGTCCAGAAGGATTTTTCAATCTTCATTGAATAATAGTTGAAACAAAATATTTGACACATGAGGTTCCAATGATTTCCCACAGCATTCTGATAAAACCTTTTGCATTTTTGGGAAATGTTCCCATTTTGCCAAATCAGTAATATCAGACAGAAAAACCCATCAACCAGCACCAGTCAGTCACCTCTGAATTCAATTTCATTCCTTCAATTGCTGCACATGATTTTTTTTTTCCCCTCACTTTTTATTGACTGAACTTTGTTCATTGGATTTCAAAAGTGTTTTCCCAATAGTTTCTTTAGAAAATGCAAGAGAAAAGGTTCTGGGCTGGTGCAGGCTGGCAGAGCTCCAGCCCAGTGGCTGGGGCTCAGCTGAGGCTCTGGCCCTTTGTGAGAGCTCACAGAGGCTTTTTATGTGTGCAGGGATGCTGGGCTGTGCAGAGCAGCCAGCAAACCTCTCCGTGGCTCCAGTTTGTAAAGAATGTGGATATTTTAGCAGTCACCAGCCATTTAGGGGTCAGTGACAGTTCTGGATTCAGCTGACTCCAGTTGCTGAACCTGCCCACAGCCAGGGCAGCTGTGGCCAGGCAGATAAACACAGACCTGGGAGCTCCCCAAAGCACCTCCTGCTGCTCCTTGCTTTCATTTTCACTTCAGTTCTGAGCAGCTTGAGGAACAAAATCTGCACCATAAAGCTGGAGGGGGAACATTCAGTGGCAGAGCTTGCAGGAGAGAACATTCTGGGAGAAAAGGGGATGTCCAGGAGAGGCTCCAGGCCATGGCATCCTCCTGTCCTGAGGCTGTTTGCTGAAAGGGAATAGACCCTGGGGTGCAGCCTGGGGATCTGAAACCATTCTCCTTCCCAGATCTCAAACCTGCAGAAACCTTTCTATGTTGGATCTAAGCCAAAGGCTTGAACTAATGGCATTTCTGCATAAATTTGCATTCACTTTTTGCTATAGAAATTGGCAGTCTCAAGGACTTTCATAATTTCCTTTTTTATGATAACTTTTTATTGCTTAATCTGAATAGAGTCTGCCATTGCTTGCACACAAGAATTTATTTGGTCCCACAGTAACCCAAACACATCCCATGGAGAGTCAAAGTTCCTCAGAAATCCTCCCTCATTCCTTCACTTTTCTGTAGTCTCTAAAGAGGTGAAAATCAGGACTTCTGCTCTAACCACACTAAGGAAGGTGGAAAATCAGCAGAGGGATGACAACAAAAGAGCAAAGAAAAAATGACATTATAGAGAAATGCTAATGTGATAGCTGGTCTTGATCCACCCCAAAAAGGAACTGAAATCAGTAAAGAAATTGGATTTCCATGTGATCAGCCTTTGGCTCTACCATGATGCTGCTCACTTGCTCAAGAGTGGTGTCAGTTTAGGAATTTCCTGATAATGACACTGCATTTTCATGAGAGTAGGAAAAGTTCATCTTGCAGAGCTGCTCATGTGTCAGATCTCACTTAGCCAAATGAAGAGTTTTTAATTTCAAGAAAATTGGAAAATATTTCAGGGCATATTTTGGAATTTTTAAGTTCAGATGTTAAAAATATCCACCATATAGTAGCATCTGTAGCATAATAAAGCATCTCCTGTTTTATAATTTAATTTCACTGAAAGTGACATTAAAGTGCAATTGGTGAGAGAAAGAAACAGAAAAATCTGGTACTGCACAAGAAATGCAGTTCACTAGTCTGGAAATCAAAACTAGGCAGGAATAAAGAAGGCAAAAGAGAGTGAAACAATATCAAACCCAAGAGAAGAGCAGTGCATTTGAATCCAGTTCTTAATACAAAGTCATGCCTCAGCGCACAGATGGGCAGCAGCAATAAAAGAATACTGGAGTCAAAAGCACAGCACCACACCTTCCTATTCCTCCCTCCAGAACACAAACACACACACACACACAAACACACACTAAAATCTTGTTTGAGACTGCAGGAGATGAGGCTTTGACTCTGCCAGCAGCAGACACAAACCCCTCTGAGTGACAGCATCAGAGTGGGAACCAGAAACACCAGAAAAAATTCTCACCAAGTTTTTTAGAGTGGAGGAGATAATCTAGGTTAAAAATCACCCTCCTAAATACAGCAAATGCAGCAGCTGTTTGCTGGCAGCAGGTGAGCTGCACCCAGTGCAGAGCTGTGCCCAGAGCCCCTGGAATCAGTGGGAATCCCTGCTTGGCAGCAGTGCCAGGGAGGCTGCACTGCCACAAGGCACTGAAAGTGTCCCTGTGCTCAGCTCAGCTTGTCTGCAGGGTCAGAGCTTCAACAGGACTCTGCAATAAACAGTTTAAGGAAAAGGTTGACAAAAATGCTGTTCTGAGGGGCTGGGAACACGGACAATTCACCTTTAAGCTTTGTAAGAGCTGCTCTGCCCAGGGATGACAAATGCCACCTCCTCTGCTGAGAGATGGAGAGAGAGAAATCAAACGTGTCAGCTGCTTTTACTGTGTAATGCTGCTTTCCAATCTTTGAAAAATATCAGATATTAAGACAAACTTGTGGGGAGAATGTGAACTGGCATTCTGAAATAGAATTATCCAGAAAAAATGTTGAAGGCATTTTAAAATACCCTGAGAGGTATACAACCCTCACACAGCAAGGAGAGAGAAAAATTACAGCTGATAGAAAACTTGTTCTGTGTTCCTCTGGCATTGTAAAATAAAATAGAACCTGTTGGAAAATGAATGTCAGGGTATGATATCTGATTGCTGTCAGACCTGGCACCCAAATGTTAAGTTTTTGAGCACTCTAAAAACAAGGGATACAAGAGGTGAATTTAGAAATGGAGGAAGACAGAGGGAAGTAAAAGGAAAAAACCTTGTACACATTTTCAAAAACAGTACAGGATCTTGCAAGATAAACGTCTGGTGTAAATGTCATTTAATACTTCTCAACTTGTTACCACCTTATTTGTTTTCCCTATATGTTAAACAAACCTGTGTTTTTCCACTATATCCTCCATTGCTGTAAGGGGACACTGTGGATCTGGACTGCAGCTGCACCTTGGTTTTAGCCTCTAAGAATGTGAATATTTCCTTCCTGTTTCACTCAGTTCCCCACATATGACAGTCACAGCATCAAAATACCCACTCACAAACCCCCTGTGTGCAACAACCCTGAAATGGTATTTTTGTACAAAAATAGTATTTATATTTATATATTTCCACATTAAATATATTTATATATTCTACAAAACCTCATTTCTATACATAGCTCTCTATTGAGAGCTTTCCTACATCTAGAAGTTATTTGAATAACCATTTGACGTGTCTGTAAAACATTCTCAACTGCTTTTTCACAGGGCTGATTTTGGTTTTACCTTTGCTCTGTTTAACAGCAGGATCTGTGTCTGATGCACAGGACCCTTTCCTGCTTTATGGATCCATCCCTGGCATGAGGATGGCAGTGGGGGCAGAGCAGGGGCAGCCCTGATGTGCTGCTGTCACTGCCTGGTGGGGCTGGGCATTGCCAGGCATCCCTTGATGGTGTTTGTGTAACTCCACAGCTCAGGGGGTTCAATACAGGACTTTCAGGCTCAGCCTGGCAAAACAGGAACACCACACTGAGCTTTCTGAGGTTTTCATGGAGCTTTGGCAGCATTTGCCATCCACCCTGGTGTTTAATGTTTTGGAAAACATGAGGGAACTGCTGTGTGGTATTTTCTGAGACCCCCGTCAAAGGGAAGGATGATGCATCTGCCTCTGTTGGTACCAGAAGGCTAATTCATTATTTTATGATCTATATTATATTAAAGAATGCTATACCAAAACTATATTAAAGAATAGAGAAAGGATACTTGCAGAAGGCTAAAAGATAATAATGAAAAACTCAGGACTCTCCAGAGCCCCGACACAGCCTGGCTGTGATTGGTCATTAAGTCAAAACAATTCACATGAGACCAATGAAACAATCACCTGTCGGTAAACAATGTTCAAACACATTCCAAAGCAGCAAAACACAGAAGAAGCAAATCAGATAATTATTGTTTTCATTTTCCTCTGAGGCTTCTCAGCTTCCCAGGAGAAAATCCCGGGCAAAGAGATTTTTCCAGAAAATATGATGGTGACAATGCTGTTTGACTTTTCAGTGGCTGTTTGTTGTTTTTTAATTTGAGAATGCAGACTCCAAGATGAAACCAGCAAATAAAGGATTATAAATGAGTGCCCTTCATATTTGCAATTAAAATACCAGTAAGAGTGAGGGCTAGCCAGGGGCTGGTTTTCTGACAGGGATAATGACACTGAATCTTAATCCTTCTGCCCCCAACCCAAATATCCCCTGCAGTTTTTGCTGCCTACCCAGTCAAATACATATCCAGCACCTGTTGCATTAAGAATATTTAATATATTGAACCTTTCCAAATCAACCTGCAGATTTCCCATTTCCAGAAGGAACTAAATCTTCACATCAGAGGGAAGAAAATGTTCCTTCTGAGGTAAACTCCAGCTTCTGTCCCTGCCCTATAAGGTGGGAAAAGGCACAGCCTTTACTTATGTTTGATGGAGCTGCATAATGCATTTTGTGGTGTGAAAAGTCTCAAACCTTTCAGAACATTTTGTATTTATGATGCAGGTCTTTGCTGTACCAAAAAAGGCATCTGAGGTGATGTAAAATAATGCCTTTCTTGTTAGACTGCAGCAGAAGCCTTCCCTACTCACTCTGCAGCAATTTACTTTTAGTTTGCCATTAGGATAAAATATTTTTTTCCTCAGAATGGAGCCCAGGAAATTTTTCAAGGTGACACAGGACGATGTTACCAAAGAAAAAATTTTGTCACATGTTTTGTAAAGAACAATTTCTTTTGCAGCCTGAATTACCACTTGCTTCTTGTGACAGTGTAGGTAAATCCTGGACTCAAGATCTCTGAAATTCTGGACTCAAGATCTCTGAAATTAGCCTTTAACTTTCTTAGGGGGTTTGGTCTCAGCTGAAACCCAACCATGGAAATAGCAAATAATTAAAACCAACCAAACAAAACTTCCCAGCTTTTGAGATTTGTTGTTACTGTTAATATTTGACTACAGGGGGAAAATGCCATCAGTATTCAGGAGCCAATGGTCAAGAGAAATACATTTGAAAGAAATTAATTTTAAAACACTCACAGGCTCTATATAAGTCAGCATTATTGCATAGTTTAACAGATCCAAATTTTACTACTTTCCTGCTGCAAACGCCAAATCAAATCCATTTCTACCTTAAATTGTCCCTATCTCAGAAAAGCAGCTCTTCCACACTCAGGAAGGGCTAACACTGTCTTTGTAATGTAAATAAAAGTACCCAGAGGAGAGGAGATGAACAGCACTGGTTTCCACAGACTCCACCAGTGACACACACAGGAGGAGCTCCAGGAAAAGCCCAGGTGGAGAGAGAGCAGCAGCATCTCCTGCTTTACCTCTGTGAGCAGAAGCATCTTGGAGAACAGTTCTTGTAAATAATTTGCTTTATGGGTAGAAGTCTGGGCTTGGAAATCACCAGGAGGTTTCCCTCCTCCTCCTCAGTTACAGCACAGAGCTCAGAAAGTTCATACCCACATAATACCTTGGGAAAGCATGATCATTTCATGAAAATACTGCTGCAAGAACTTCCACAGGTACAGACAGCTATTTTTGTTGCTTAGAATACTGTAACTATTAACAAACCAACCATTTAAACTAATAGAGTACTTGGTTGTCTGGTGCTGTTTATTTTACTGTATTCAAACAGGAAAATGACATTTCAAGGATCAACTCTTTATTATAAACTAATACCTTTCCTAATAACTGAGGTTTTCCTGCAATTCCCAACCTGGCTCTCACTCTGACTGAAAGGCTGAGTTAATTTCTCAGTGGAACAGCAGCTGAGAGAGGGATAGAAGAAAAGGAAAGAAACCTGAGATAAGGCTGTATAAACTTGAATTCTCCTCTAATTTGGTAAAGGCACGTTGAGTGACATAATATAAATTTGGATATTCCTGAAGAAATTTTTTTGCTGAAATCTTTGTGGAAAAGTTTTATTTGATGACAGCTGATGGGGAGAGGAAGAGGCAGCACTGCAGCAGGCACACACAGCCTGGGAGCCTCACTTCCCACGAGTCAGCACCACCAGGGCCAGGAGATTAAATGTAGTGAGTTCTGCCCTCAACACACAGGGTCAGATTTAAGCCCTTTGTAAATGTGAACCTTTTCACACACTATTATTGAAAAAGGTCTTCAGAAATTACCTGGAAGAAATTAGTGCCTGTCCTACAGCTTCTGGGGACATAATGAAAGGCTTTCAGAGAGCCTCACTTGTCTGGCAGAATCTCTGAAAAACTCAAATGTTTGCATTCTCTGTTGAATTGGGCCCATGATAGAAGACCGCAAAGAGTTCTTTTATTATTTTTTTTTGGTAGCTCTTGATCATTTCCTAAGACAAAAGGTTTCTTTCAGTCAGAAATATTTCTGTTTATCACACCTAATTGGTTTTCCTGTTTCTGTCCAAAAGCATTTGCATTTTTGGATTTCTATAACAATATGTACTACTGATATTTTTGTATTGGCATAAAATATATATTGTATAAAATATATATTTTGTAAATAAAAATATATAGTTTATAAAATATACATATTGTATTAAATGCATATTTTTGTATTGACATAAAGTAACAATATATACTACTGATATTTTTGTATTGGCACAATACCCAACTATGCTTTTTTTAAAAAAATGTTGTTGCTATTCATTTATTGATCTTTATAACTCATCTGAAGTAAAAGGGTAAAGGGTAGAGTTCTATGTCCCAGGAAAATGCACTACCAGTGACTTTCAAATGCAGCTGAACTAAGCCATCACTATCAGTGTTGGACCATAACAAATATACAGTAAGATGAACCAGAGATCACAACTATACATTGCCACATATAAATCACCTTCTGCAAAATGCTCCTATTCAAATTTTTCTTGCCCCCAATTTCCTTAAGGATGCCTTTATGTACAACTCTATTGTAAATTACTTTTCTACTTCAGCTTTTAATTACTTAGAATAGAAATCAGATATTATTTCTAAAATAACACTCTTATTTACATTGCTAAATGGAAAAAAGGGAATAAATTTGATCTTTCAATACTATCAGCTCAGTTTTCTGCAATCCAAGTTAAAAGTCTGTACACTTTCAAACTCTGAGCTGCTGCAGAAATGCTCTGCCGAATGCAGGATGCTGCAGAGCAAGGTTTGGAGCCTTCTGTCAGGTTTGTGGGAGCTGGAGCAGAGTCTGTGCAGCTGCCATGCAGCCTGGGGTGTGCTGGTGCTGTGGGCAGCAGCTGCACAGGAGTGCTGCTATATACAGGATAGGCAGAGACATAGAGAGAGAGGAAGAGAGAAAATGAAAAGGCTTTTTTCACTGACCCAGCCTCGAGCAGACCCTGAGCAGCTCTAAGTTATGGTGTGGAGTAGCTTGAGATATTTCCTTCCCTTACACAATTGAACCTTTGCTAACCCCCCTCTCCAAGCAGGAATAGCCTGGCTTGGTAAACTCCATTTGCTGCTGACCTGGAGCTGCCCTTGTTCTTGATGGTGCACAGAGATGAGACAGAACAGACACCCAGAGCCCTGTGCAGATCCATCCCTGAGCCCTGCACTCCTGCAGGTGCTGAATGTGCCCAGAGCAGCCACCTGCACCAAGGAGCCATGGGAGAGAGCTTCTGCTGGGGATCCATGGCAGCACAGCCCTGCCCTGCACTCCTGCAGGTGCTCAATGTGCCCCAGAGGAGCCACCTGCCCCAAGGAGCCATGGGAGAGAGCTTCTGCTGGAGTTCCTGGCAGCACAGCTCTGCCCTGCACTCCTGCAGGTGCTCAATGTGCCCAGAGCAGCCACCTGCCCCAAGGAGCCCTGTGGGAAGGCTTCTGCTGGGGATCCATGGCAGCACAGCTCTGCTCTGCACTCCTGCAGGTGCTGAATGTGCCCACCTGCACCATGGAGCCATGTGGGAGGGCTTCTGCTGAGCATCCACAGCAGCACAGCTCTGCCCTGCACTCCTGCAGGTGATAAATGTGCCCAGAGCAGCCACCTGCACCAAGGAGCCATAGGAGAGAGCTTCTGCTGGGGTTCCTGGCAGCACAGCCCTGCTCTGCACTCCTGCAGGTGCTGAACGTGCCCACCTGCCCCAAGGAGCCATGTGGGAGGGCTTCTGCTGGGGATCCACGGCAGCACAGCCCTGCCCTCTGTGCAGCAATGACAGCACAGCTCAGACACCAGTCAGGCTCAATATCCACCAGTTTGATCAAAAGTTGTACAAAACTCCTGCTCCATGCACACCAGCTTTAATCAGGCTGCCCTGGCAGCCCCCTGGCCCTGCAATCTCGTTTGCCCCCACATGCAGAGTTTGTAATTGCTGCACACTCCACTCTCCATCACAGCATTCCTGTTCACAGCCTGGCACCACATCACACAAGTGAAACATGCTCACAGCTAAACTATTGTGACTTCAACAGACTTTTCACTGTTACAACAATTTCAATCAACAGTCAAGGTTTCTTTCTCAGTTTTGTTGTTTGCATTATGTGGCATTTTAATTCATTGTATACTAATTCCAGTTCTGCATTAACTGTATGTTTCTGCACAGTAATTAACTAATCACCATGTCACTCCCTCTCTATTATGAATAACCTCATTAATTCCAGTCTGAAAGCTTGGTGCCTGCTGCCATTGCTATCAATTTTCTTGGTTCTTTCTGCTGCTTCTTGACTTATAATCAAATATGAAACTCATGTATTTTTAAATACTCTGTCTTCTGTTTCTCCCACTGAAAAATTCATTGTGCTATCAAGCCCTTTAAAATAATGTTTATTCATTATGCATTTCTTTGCTAGGCAATCAAGAGCTGTTACAATAAAGTGTGTGACTTGCTCTCTCTGTGGCAGTGATTCTGCTGTGTCAATGTCTCCATTTTAATCCTAAGTTTACTAGAAATTACAATTTAGATCTAAAATTTAGCTCCAAGGTTAAAGGCACCGTCAGACATCTTCACATGGGGGGAGATTTCTTAATTATTACAATTAATGGTTTGGACATTTTTAGGTTATATTTGTGGGTAGAAACTTGCAGACAGCTCAGCAATGGCAGCAGAGGGAGGGCAGAGCCTGGCCAGAGGGAGAAGGTGCTGAGAGATGCCAGAGCACAGACACAGCTCTGGTGGCCAGGCTGCAGGGATGTTAAACCAGTCACACACAGCTCTGAGCCAGTGCCCTCCTGCTGCAGCCTGGCAGCTCCCAACTGCAATGCTTAGAGTCAAAATTTGCTCAATCAAGGCCCTCCTCCTCTAAAAGATTTCTTTTAAACAATTTGTATTCCACACAGTCTATTCATAGAGTACCCTCTTGTCTTTTTATGCTCAAAGGCAACAAGAGGCTTGGAGATATATATATATTTGCAAGAAAGACAACAAACTGAGATGCAAAAATGTGTGAGCACTTTTAAGGACTGGATGGGAAATCTCATGATTGTGCATGTGCACAGTCCTAATCCAAACGCACTGCAAAGTCAGCTGACATAAATGTAGTTACTAATTTTTAATTAAGGATTCAAGTACCATTTTTCAAACACAGATAAATGCTTGGGCAGCACCAGGGGGCAAGAGGATGGTCCTATGCTGTTACAAGTTGCTGCAATGCAATGTAATTCAAAGGGAGAATTCACTGCTTCAAATTTTGTAAAGGAAAAGGAATTGTGAAAGTCATCCTGGAGTCCAGGAAATGTGTTAAGGAGTATATTCATCCTTTCAGAAAGACACATTTGGTGTTCAAAGTATTTTCCCATTAAGAAAAATATAAATTACTAAACTAAGTTAACAAATAATGAATAAAAACGGGAAAAGTTTATCTGGAAATTTTGGAGTGGTTTGATTACAAAAACCTTAATTGCTGCCTCTTTCAGAGAGGCAAAGAGGCCCCTCTGCTGAGAGGCTGCTGCTCATGAATGCCCTGGCTCCAGGGCTGCTGAAAACACACAGCAACTCCTGCTCCTGCACAGCACCATTATCCCAACACATATTTGTACAATGGACCATAATGGTCTGTTTGCTCTCTCACAGTCCATTAAGCCACCCCTAAATGTGTGGTTTTGGTGTGCAGTGAGAGGAGATTTCACTGCTGGTGCTATTTCAGCATCTGCTCCTGTCCCTGCTACCATCACTGCCCTCATTTCTGCTGCTGCTCTTACAGCCACCCATCCCTTTTCCATGTGCCTTTAGAGCTGCCTTTTTATGCATGGCCAAGGTTTTCTGCTAGCCTGGTTGAATATTTCTATTTTTCCCTTTTCTTTTTTTTTACTGGTTTTGCCAGTACATGAACTTATTTCTGTTTCCCTTTGACTGATCCCACGTGGAGGCCTTTACCTCTATCAGCAGCAGGTATAATTTTGTTCACACTAAGAACTGGCCTGCAAATCACACACCTCTTAAAGTTCAACTGAACCCACAGCTGTAATTCAGAAACGTGATTGTTTTTTGTTCAAAACCATTCTTTCTTGCTGCATGACTAAATTCTCCTTCATCAGGAGGCAGAGAAGAGGGAAATGCAGATCTATGCATAGCTATATATTCATGTAAAGAAAAGGATGCCCTGGAAGCTGAGAAAGTTGCAATAAGTGAGTAATTGATGTCTATAATTAATGAATTGAGTCCAGGGAGGCTCCTCATTAGCCTGCTCCAGTCAGTGCATTCTGGGCACCTGAGGTGGGGCTGGTGCTGAAGGCAGCTCCTGCCTCCTCCTGGTGGCACTGAACGAGAGGTCACAAAGAGGGAGCCATAAATATCCATCATCCTCTCCCTCCCCCTTCCACAGGGAGAATTAAATTGTTACCAAGGGTGACACCTAACTGATTGTGCAGGACAGCTGATTAACGTGGTGCCAGGATAAATAAGGCAGTTTGTGCCTCTCCACACCACCACAGCAGGTTCCCCTCAGGTTTAGCTGACATCTCTCCATCACTTATAACTATTTCATTTGGGAGAGGCAGGGGACAGGGAATGTCTTTAACCATGACCACAGAGACTGCATGAAGGAGTATGTGGAGCAGAAAAGATGGCATGCCATCAATTCACAGCAAATTCACCCTGATTTCTTCAACAGAAAAGCCTTTAGACTCCACTTTTAAAGGGAAACTCAGACATTGTAGAAAAGAAGTCACTTTGAAGCAGTGATAGCTGCATCTCCATGCCCCAGCCCAATCTGTGCCCTGCAGACAAAGTGAGAATCCAGACTGCCAAAGGGTTGTAGGAAATCAAACTTGCAAGCATTTCCATGACTTATGTCCCAGCTCTGCAGACCTCAACTTACCCAAGGAAAAACTTTAAAGATCACCATTCCCCCTGAACAGCCTGCCCAAAATGATCTGTATCAAATTAGTTTAAAAGAAATACAAATGCCCATATGCTTAATAGCCAGGAACTGCAGGAACACAGTCTGTGGGAATTGTGTGGTGTGTAACCTGTCTAACCTGTACATTTTGGGAACTAAGGCACACTCTGTGCTCTGTGTTTACACCTGGCCCATCTGCATAAGCTCTTCATTTTTAAAACATAGGTTTATAATTAGGCTGCTGTTAGGAAGAAGGTTGGCTGCATGACGTGCCATAAACTTTAATGCCCTTGAAAGCTCAGAACAAAACTTTTATGTTCATTGAACTGCTTCAAAGAAAACTGATCACATATCTACACCCTGTAACTACTGTTTTCAATGAAAGAATAACACTGGGAAGGCACTGCAGGATTTGCAGGAACTTTCACCTTTGTAGGTTTGCCTTAAGCCAAGTTATTTAAAGCAATTTTATATGTTTATTGGAATTAGAGAGTATCCCACTTTATAATCTCTCAACTAACCTGGGTTATCATGATTTGAAGAAGCAATAGTGTAGTTACAACTGATTGTTACACATGATTAAATTAGAATTCTTGCATCAGACATCTCAAAGCAAAGTTAAGGGTAAAACTTGATAGGGATTAGAAAAACTCATGAATTTAGCTTGGGAATACAATTTACTATTACTAGTTTTGGATTTAGGTCCTATTTCAGTTGAACTGCAGGCTTTATAAACAAAGACATTTGAGAAAAACAAATGTCACTTTCTCTAACTCAAGTCTTTCTCAATACTTACATGAGACATACAGAGCAGCCTCCTGCTTTTAGACTGGATCCATATCTATCCTAAATAATCCACCATTTACATCAATCTTGCTAAACTGCTTGCCTGTTTGTCTGCCAGTAGCCTTTAAAATTAAATCACAACACAGTAATTGTTTCTATTGACACTGTGTGTCTCTGCTCTGGGGAGGGGAACTGACATTATCTGTTTATTAAAAAAACACTTTGATGGCATTTTTCTCAGCATAACTGAGTTTGAAATTCTTCACTTACTTTTTATGTCATCTCCAAATATTACCTGATGCAAACCTTGAATGAACAAGATATAGGCAGGACAAAATGGTCAGACAATGCCCCTGGACAGAATCTGTTCTAGTGAAGTGCCCCACAACACAAGGTGTAGCTCTGGAAGCTCAGCAGAAAAGAACTGGCAGCAGTGGAGGGACAAATAATGGGAATTCACCCTCATTCCTGGGAATGAGCACAGTGTGGTCACAGCAGGGCCACAAACCCAGCTCCTGGCTGCCCCACCTCCTGTGCTCTCCCTTCCTGCTTACACTGGGGCTGACTTGGAAGAAGTCACTTGTGGGAAGCTTTGGCTGCCAACCACGCTGTGTTTCTGTGAAAGGAGTTGTATTCTTCTGCACTCAGACCATGGCGGGCTGGAACCAGGCTGGGAGCTGGGCATGGACAACTGGATTTGAATCCTTTAGCACACAGACCTTATTTATCCTTTCCTCAAAACAACAACAACAACAACAACAAAAACAAGCAAACAAACCTCAAAACAACAACAACAAAAAGAAACCAACAACAAAAAAAAAAAAAAACAAAAAAAAAAAAAAAAAAAAGGCAAAAACCAAAAACCCCAAACAAACAAACAAACAATCCCATAAGGAAAAGACAAATCTCCACAGATCTACAGATATAGTTACGGTGGATGCAAGTGAAACATCATCAGTTTGGCCTGGAGTTGATGGGACTGCATCTCCCCAAATGGAGCAGGAATGACAAAGCCTTAAAGAATGAAGGCAGTGAAAGTGTGACAAAGAAATAAATCACTGAATTTCATGCTCCTCTCCCATCCAGCACACCACTGATGGTGTTTGCTGCACTCCTCCTATATCTATTACAAGAGATGTCAATTCTTTGGTGGCCTGTATGATAACTCATTATCAGAGACAGCTAACACTTTAAACAGAATTAAGACTGCTCACAGCAAGCCAGAGGTACATATCAGATAATTATGGACCTGCAGATCTCAGAATCAAGCAGAAGATGAGTTAGAGAACCTCAGATGATTTCCTGAACCACACACCAAGGCAAAAAGTACTTGGAATAACAGTTTCAGTCCAATTGCTGCCCCACAATTCCCTTTTCTTTTTTTCCTCCTGTACTGAAGATGTGCACTTCTGTTTTGCTGGAGGACATACATGCTGTTGAGTCTGCTTGCTTCTTCTATCAATAGACTTGTCAGAGAAAAAAATCAAACTTTAAAATAATTTTGGCAAAAACACAGTGAGATGCAGAGGACCAGGTAAATGGATTATTTTTGGACAGTAGGTTATCAATTGAAATAAAGTTGATTTGAGGTAGAAAGGATCAGTTGGGAAAGAGTATAGGAGGTACAAGGACTGTGCTAAGCACAAAGCATTCCCCTTTGTCTTTGCTGAACTGCTCCCTCCAGGTTCAAACCAGTCCCAGTCAGCCAAGCCCAGCTCTGGATTCTCTCTGCAGCTCAGTACAGCTGTGTTAACTGATGATGAATTGCAGAAACTCCCAGCTGCAGCCTGCAGCTTCACATCATCAGCTGTCCCAGCCTTGGGCACAGTCTAATTAACTTGCTCTTGCTGGTCCCAGCTAGGCAGGGTCCTATTGGCACCTTATGATAAATTCCAGACTGTTTTCCTCCCTAATCTGGATCATTAATGCTGTTTTTGAAAGGATTTAAACCAGCAAAACTCTAAGGCAGGATTTTGCTGCTGGGTGGGAGTAAGATAATGCAGCAAATTCAGGCTCTGGCTCACTCCTAACCTTTGGGTTTTTCCTATAATTCTATTTTGATCATCTTTGATGCTAAATAAATATGAAATCCCTATAGAGTGCTATAAACTTCCAATGTGATTTCAAAGAACACATTCAAACATCACAAACATTATTAGGTGCTAAGGTTACAGATTCCTTTTAAACCTTAGTTCTGAGATCAGTCTGTAGAGCTTTAGGGCCAGATAGAGAGAACAGACAGACTTTTCTTGTTATCATCTAAAACTCAGCACAGATCATTTGTGCCCACACTGTTAAAGTGCCTGCAGTACCTGCACTGCTCTTTATGGGGATTATTCAGAATGCAAAGTGACTTTCACCCACTTCTCTCTGGCTTACAAAGGTCAGTTTTGTAAAACTTGTCAACTTGATTGATATCCTGGTGTCATTTTTTTATAAATGGTTTTGTTGGTAGTTGTTGCCATTTGCAGTGGCAGTTTTTCCCATATTACTGAGAAAGCTGCAGTGTGCACCAGGGGCTAACAATGGCCATGCCCATGCACATCTGCCTTGAGGCAGACCTGAGAGGAGCCCCAGCTGTGAGCAGTGTCTCAGGCTGGGGTGGAGTCACCACCTAGAGATCAGCTTTTCCTTTCAGGACCTGGCAAACAGCAACCTGAAGTGCTCCCTCGGGATTCTGGACCCTTGTTGTATATTTCCAGCCAGGGAATCATGCAGAGAGGCTTCCTGCTGCACCAAAACCCAACCCTGTGCCAGGTACTGGCAGTGTACCCAGTGGGGCTCCTGCTGAACACAGAATGGGGCTCTGGATTTGCTGCTCAGCAGTGGGAACATGCCCAGCTCCTCTGGCTCCTCAACACAACTGAATTGTTACCAACACCAGCACAGAAGGTTGTGCCAAAATCCTTCCTTTCCCTGGAAGAGGCAGATTTATTGAAACCACAATCTTGCAAGGCCGTAAGTCTGGGTCATCTTGCATAGAAATATTTTCATGTCCAAGATAAAACTTCTGGTCAGAATGAGATCTGGGAATATTCACATATTCCCTGTGTTTATAAGAAAAGAAATTCCTGAGGTGAAGCACAGCCCTCAGCCCATTTTGTGTTGTTCAGCATGGACACATGAACCCATCTGTTCTTGCTCTTAGCAGGGATCCCAGGCATAAATGAATACAGAGGAAAAACCCTCCTCAATTCTTTTGATTATGAAATAAGATTTTTTATTTTTTAAACTTTTTTATTGACATTCCCAAATGTCAATCAATGTTAAAAACATTACGCATTCAGAAAAGCACAATTTCAATAAGCTGAGAAGGTCAGAAAGACAACATTTATTACAGCCCCACTGCAGTTTTAAACTCTAGGAAGATATCAAGACTTACCTAGGAAAGGCTCATTTACAACCTCCATAGATAATGCTTATAAAAAAATTCTGACATTCTTTATACTGCTCATTGCAGGATTTGAACAAAGCAATCTCTCATACACCCAAAATCAGTCCCAAACTTCTGCAGAAGATGTGGTGAGATAAAATTTTAATAGATATAAAAATGCTAGAGGTCTCAATAAATTGCCTGTGTTCTAGAGGAGGATTCTTTTGAAACTGCTCTTTCCTACTTTCACTTATGTCTGCTAGACCTGTATATGAAAATGTGAGGAAAAGAAGCAAAAAGGTTCAGAAGGCACTCAGGCTAAATTAGAAAGTAAATTTCATAAGACAAAGAGGTAAAAATAAATGTATTTCAGATCTAAAGTTCCATATTCTCTTAACATGACATGAATTCAACAACTGACTGCCATTTGACTGAAAAGCAAGTCTGTCTTTTCTCTCTAATCCTGGTAAGGTTTTTTCTATTTATATGTTGTACCTTTTTTTTTCCAAGCACAGTCTCAATGCAAAGGTTCAGCCCTGTTCTGTTTAAATGCCCTTCTGAAGTTCTTTATTCCACTTTATAGCCTTTAGAAATGGGATGAACAGCACTGAAAAAGCCAGAAAATTACTCTGGACATACCTTCTAGCTACAGATGTTCCCTAATATTTCCCAAACAAGCAAAACAACAACTGAAGCTTCATTTCACCCATGACTACATTTCAGCAATTTTCTGGTGCAATCCAGAATCATTTATTTTACATTTTTTTTGAATAACAGAAGTGTGTAGCAATAGTTGCTTATAAGTTCCACAGTTTCACTTCTGGGCTTCCCTTCAAGAAAAATGACCACCAGGAACCAAACAAAATCACTTGAAAATTATTGTCACTAATTTTTCATTCTCTTTATATTTGTAAAATTCAGTCTGCTAACAGCTAGCTAGACTATATACCCTCATATCCACTCTGATTTCATAACCATATACACACATAAGATTTGTCTATTTTTAAATGCATCATTGATTGCTCCTCTCACTGCAAACTGCAGACCATGGCTGCTGTCAGGCTAAAGGTGCTGTACACCAGAATATCTGAATTAAATGTACACAGCAATTATTGCATGCATTTCATCACTGTTGAGTTCAACATAGCTAATTCTCATTAGGATGCAAATCTGCTGAGTCACAGCAAATAGAAGGAAGAAAGTTTGTGAGAGAGGAGCATGTTCTGATTGGTGCTCTAATGTTTATTGGGGTGGGACTGGGGTCATTCTCCTCAGTGCCCTCAAGAGCCATTCAGAGCTGTAACTCTGCAATACTGTTTTGCATTCACAGGGAAAGGTGCCCATTATGACAGAGTTCTTGGAAATATTTTCTTGGTTTACGTATTTTTCCATGGAATAATTCCTATATATATTTTCCTAATATATACTTACAGATAACCAAATTTCAGGAGAAGTTAAAAACAAAAACCAACCAACCCAAACAAAAACAGAAAACCAAAACAAAAAAGGAAACAAACAAAAAGTCTTATTTCATAACCAGAAGAAAGGAGGAGGGTTTTTCCTCCTAATTCATTTATGCCTGGGATCCTTGCTAAGACCAAGAACAGATGGGTTCATGTGTCCATGCTGAACCACACAAAATGGGCTGAGGGCTGTGTTTCACCTCAGGTTTCTCTTTTCTCCTGCCTTTTTAGGGCCAGTACAATAAGACTGTGCTACATGATGGCAGCAGAGCAGCAAACAGCATCTGCCTCTCCTAAGAAGTTTGTCAGCCCCATCCCACACCTTTCAGAAAGAACCAGGGCTCCACAGAATCCCAGCCAATGTTTCAGCCTCAGTGAGCTCTATATTTAAACTGAAAAATCATTATCTATTGTTATCATTAAATTGTATCCCTTCTGGAGTCAATAGCTTGTCTTTTTCAAGGAGAAAAGCAGAGAAACATATAATCAAGGCAAGAGGCTGCAGAGGTGGATGCTTCACTGTATTATGGACTTCATTTAATTAAAGTCTCTTAACCTGCTCTTAATCAAAGCAAATGGCAAGTGGCATGCTCAGCAGATGGATACAGCTGTGCATAACAACCATGCAGGTGTTTAATTTTATATTTGGCAAGTACAGCAAGCAGCATTCAAACAGTTGAAGAGGAGGGGGGTGGTTAGTGAGGGAGGGTTTCCAGGACACATTTCACTGGAAAAGGGAGATTATTCTGCCACTATTAAGTTACTCAATCAACTTCACCAGTTCTGTGTTAAGTCCCAGTTTGAATTACAGGGGCAGATGTACAATCTGTGAGGCTTTCCAGAGTAATCCCTCTCTCCTGCCCCTCCACCCCCACATTTTTTTAAAGGCTAACTGTACTAAAGAGCAGATTTCTGTTTTCTCAGACACCCAAAGAAGTTCACTCTTTGTGTCCCTTACTCTCAATACAAAAGACAATGAATGAGCCTGAAGTGACAGATACAAACACGTTGTAGGTAGAAATTTATCCCAGATGGAGCCAGGAGCACCAGGAACCTGGGCAGGAGGCAGTGAGAGAAAGAGACCCAAACACAGAACTTTCCAAAGTGCAAATCCAGAAAAGTAATTACTGAGATTGTCACAAAATAAGAGAGAATTCTGAGTATTCATTTTAACTAGAAGTCTGCTGCAAATGTAATTAAAATGAAAGAAACAGTAATTCAAAACAAAGCCAAAGAAGGCTAAATTTTGCATTTCATTAACATCAGTTTTCCCCTGCACCCCCAATAATTCCCAGAATGATTTACCTGCAAGAACAAAATGAAATACGGCCAGGTAAATGAAACACAGGCAAAATGGCAAATATTTGGCATCTCCTGTATTAATTATAGCAAAGGAAGGAATTTTGGCAAAGAATCAGCACAGAACCTCAGTCTGAAAGGGAACATTACTGAAAGGTAAAAGTGGCAGTACCATCACCTGCATCAATAGGTGCAAACCCAGACATTCAGTGCAGCTCCAGACAAGGAAGGAGGCAGAATGTGGATGAGGCAGAATATGCAATTTCAAAACATGTGACTCAGTGTTGGCGTTAAAGTGATTCAGAGACTGCCACGATTCTTTTTCCACTCATTTTCACTTACTACAGTAGGTTAGCTTAAAATAGATTACACACTTTCATAATATTTCTTTCCCACGTGTTCCCCTGATATACTGTAGTCTTTCAAATTAAAATAGAAATATCCATCAGATTCCCTCTGTGTTTTTCCATGCACAGAAAGAAGTTCAAATATCCTTGTTTAACAATCTGAATATAAAGAGGAAAGGAGCTGCTTAAGAATTCCTGCCATCAGTATTTCTCAGACCTACTGAAAATACAGCCTCACTTTCAGCTCTGCTTCCATCTGCCTGCAAACTCTGAGATAGTTGGTAGAATATTTTGAACACTTTAAAGGTTTTTCTGCCCATTTCCAGTTCCTTTGGCATTATTCTGTAGTCTTCAAGAAGTAGGACACCCCACAGCTGGAGAAACAGTGGCTTGGATAAGCATCACAATCAGAGCACACAGAATTTTAACACAGAAATTACTCAATAAGGCTCCTTGTACTAAGCTGGAGGTTTATAAACATATGGAGTCTTTCTTATGCAATAAAAGAAATATTTCTTTTGCTTTCAGTCAGATTGTCAATCCACCCCATTCCATAAGAACTCAGGTGCTCTAGGAGCCCTTTATGTGACTGTGATCTCCGTGGTAACAAATGGTACAGCAACCACCCAGAGCCCCCTAACAAGTCCTGTGCCAAGGAGTTTAACAGATCCACAGCTGAGCTGCCAAAAGATCAAGTTCCAAGAGCACTGCTGTGAAAAACTTCCCTTTTCTGGCTTCAGTTTTGTGGCATTTGCATTTTTGCTTTGATATGTCTGAAGCTGAAATCCCAGGACTCAAAACACCTTTTACCAGTTCTCCTGTTCTCATAGCCAGATTTCAAACAAATAAAGATGAGTGAACACTCTTTCCCCAAAGAATACTGATCTAATTAATTATCATCAGCTAGTTTGTTACACAGATGACAGCAATCTATAAAACTCCCACCCAACAGGAGCTTCTTTATCTACCAATGATGCAAAAAAGGTTACCCTCATGTTTCAAAATATGTAATTCATCTGAAAAAGGTCTTGCTGCTGTCTCTGTTGAGGCAAGGATCACAAGGTGGCACATTTGAAGGTTGCACCTATCTCCAGGGGCACAGAGTTCCTCCAGGACTGACTGGAGCCACCCAAGGACACCCACTGGCATCTCCCACAGAACAAGATTATTACTGCAATCAACTTCAATTATTAGAAACACCCTTAACTTTTTCTAAGTATTTATGGTTTAAAATTTGTCAAAGATAATTGCCAGGATGGTTTTGAAATGCAAGTTTTTAATGGCAAGCATGTTCAACACAGAGAAGTAGTTGAGAAAGGGGAAAATTAAAATAATAAAGTAACTGGATTTACCAACAGTCTGCAGCATAAATGAGGTCCAAAGGACCATTATACTCAAAGCACATACATGTGAGAAAAAGTTATAATTCATCACACATTCCTTAAAAACACATTATTCAGCATTTTGATTTACAAAACTTTTTCTGTTCTGTTTCTGCAAGCATAACATGATTTTGTTAAATATTTAAAGGTTTCCTTCGCAGCAATAAGCACATACTGTGTTTGTATAGCAGATGAAGCACTAGTTATACCTTGGAGAATTACAAATATAAACAGAAAAAGCATTCAGGTCAAAATAAAAATAAAATTAGAGCCTAAAATGTTTGTAGGAAACAACACAATTTGTATTTACCTAATTCATGTAGAATTAAAGCAGAAGCAGCTGTGTATCCAAAGCTAACTTTCATGACAACATACACTTCCATAAATAGCTTTAATGATAACATATCCAACCAGCTAAACTATTCTAGCCATATTTGCATTTCAGAGTGATTTTTTTTTTTGCAGATAGCATATTAATTTCCTTTAAATTAATAATTTATTATGGCTTTTTTTCATTTCTCCCTTGTGTGTATTTTCAAGAAAATTGAGTCCTAAGGCTTGAATAATTGTCAGACAAATACTCAGCATTACCTTGATCTTTGCTCAAGCTACATGTACATGTGTGTGTGTTATCAGAGCTTCCCTGTATTTTCTCCAGCAGACAATATTAGATAAGACTAGAAAGTAAAGTTACAAGCTGATTCAAATTCTTTTAGAATCACTGTGATTCAAAGTTTTGATAACAATAATATGCAGTAGTATGGGGGCTTCTCTTTTGATCTTTGCAGATTATTTGGGTCTATAATTTCCAGCTACATTCTCTACTTTTGTCACAGACAGTGGCAGAGGCAGGTCAAGCACAAGTAAGGTGCTTTAGAGCCCCTGAAACAGGGGCTGCAGGCAATGAGACAGAGCTGCAGCCATGGCAAGCAACATTCCACATTTAACAAAAATAAATCAAGATGACTCCAGCAGATGCTGCTATTTTTGAGGGGCATTTCAGGCTTGGTGCTGGCACATCCCTTCTGTCCTGGCAGCACAGCTCCTCCATCACTGCCTCCACAAAGAGGAGCCCCAGCCTCTCAGCCCAGGGCTCCTCAGCCTGGGACCAGCAGGGACAGCCACAGATGGAGCAGTAATTTATGGGCAGTAATTTATGGAGTTTCCACACTGTTCTTCGTGGGAAGTGGATTATATTTTGGTTGAAATTGAGGGAAAAGAGGAAAAAAGACTAGAAAAGGCTAATACAATAGTTGGTCTTCTACTCCACAGGTCAAGGGACACAAACTCTCTGTTCTTGATATTTCTGTGTTCCACTCAAAGCTGCTTGGTTTTGTTTCTTGTGCTTAGAGCAAAATCTACAGAAAGTGCCTTTCAATGGCCACATTTGAAAATGTATTTTTTCAGTCTGCCCCTCCTGTTTGGTTGTGGCAGGAGCAGAGCCAGGCTCAGCAGAGCTGAGGGAGCACGGTGGCACAGGCAGGCAGGGAAATGCTGAGGCTCTGTGCCCAGCTCTGTGCCCAGGGACTGCCAGTGGCAGATCCACCAGGGGTCTGCACGTGGGGACAGAGTCCCCCTCCCACTGCTGTGCAGGCTTTGTGCCACACTGATAAACACAATGCTCTGGGAAAAGGGCCTGCTGTCCATTAATGGTCTCGATGTCTGAAGGCAAACTGGATAAAAGTCATCGGTGATTACAGAACACATGGAGCAAAGAAATGCTTTCAGTGGCATCCCTCAAAAATGAGCAAACCAAGCCCCAGAAATGTTCATCAGGAATGACCAGGTGAACCCAACTGGGGCTCAGCTGTCCATGCAGGACCCCCGTGTCCAGGGACACCCATGGTGGGGCAGGAGCAGCAGGGCAAGGAAGCCCAGCCCTCTGCTGTGCCCCTGAGCTGCCCAGCCCTGCCCTGAGTGCAGCTGCTTCTCTGCCTAGACACCAGCAGCCCCTCTGAGGGAGAATTAGGGAGATGCTCACCCTGATAAATTATGAGCCTCAAAAGAAAACAATCTGTTGGGAAACTGAGTGTGAAGCAAGCTGCTGCTTGCTGTGCTCCAGTTAAGCTGCTCAGCGTTGGAATCCTTGGGAAATATCAGAATCTGAGTATTTATTGTAGTTCAGTATAGAAACTACTCTTTATAGGCAGTATTTACTGTCTCCCAGCTCCAGCAGATAACATACAGCCTGCAAATGGATATGAGAGTCAGCTCTTCCAGAGGGAAGAAAAATGCATTTCCTTCCCTGTAAACTACATGTAAACACAAAATGGAACTACCCAGGCAGTAAATGGATTTTTCCTTCCTTTTCAACTTGCAAAACATACCCTTGATACAGTAAGCAATGCAGAAGGCTACAAATTACATAATATTGCTATTTCTTAGACAGACTTCCTAAGAATGAATGTTAAATAGATACTCACACCAACTTCTAGACCTAAACCTGTCAGCTTTCCTTATAATCACCTTAAACTTCTTTAAAAATTCAGAAAGCTTCCATAAGGACTAAAGCACTGGTAGTTGCAGCATAAGCTGAAGATGGAATTCACCGCTATTGTTCTGCATCTAATGTTTGCACGAGACTAATTGATTGAGACATTCCCAGATGGTTTTAACATTTAACAGCATCTATACAATGACAGCCAGAATTTTTAATACTCATAGAGGCACAGTAGAGTGGCATTAATAAGACAAATTGTATGAGTAACTGGCATTAGAATGCACTGGCAATGCACCCAAAAAGTTATTTTTAAAGACGGCGACAAGAAATATTCCAATTAGGCTACATAAATTACCAGAATGTAGCCATCATTACTGAAAAGAGAATTTCCCTAGTTATCATAAAAAGAATTCATTGTACTGACTGGAGAAATATATACTCTTTTGACTTATTAATAAAATAAATATAACAAGTTATAATTAAATGGCTCTTAAATTGCAATAATTACTTAGAAACAATGAACAGACAGGCACAGGTGAATACTACACACAGTGAAGGATGCAGGGAAGAAAATGAGAATGAATGCTCTCTCCCTCTCTTTCAAATGCTGTGTGTTCAAGTAAGCAACCTGATTTCAGCTCAGCCAACCAACACAGTTGATGTAATTAAACAATGATACAGGTTTATTATATAACCAAATGGAAAGCTGAAGACAGGTCTGAACAGCACTAAAAGAAGATTTAAGTTTAGAAGATCTAATTATGCGAGCTGGAACCACAGTGTAGGAGCTGGATCTGTTCAGTTCTGACACTTCTTCCCAGCTCTTTATTCTAGAATTTCAAAGATTACTTTAAAAAATGTTAAAGAAGGAAAAAAGGAACAGTTGGTCTGAAGTAATGAATTTTTCACTTCAAAAAAGAGAAAGGTACACTGCAGCAGAATAATGGCAGCTGCACCAGAGAAAAGCTTTTACATTTAACCTCTCAACAAGCAGAATATTCATTGCCTTTCATAAAATGGAAGCGTGAAAACCTAAGCAAATCTCATGGTTAAATCCTCCTTGCTGGTGCATTTCAGGTTGCCAAGCCCATGCCTAAAGCCCCTGACCTTGGGTGAGTTCAGCTGAGAGCCCTGAGCTCAGCCAAGGTCACTCTCCTGTCCCTTTGTCCCTTCTCTGCTCTGGGGGCAGTGGCACATTCCCTCTGCCAGTGGCCTGGTGGCCTTGTCCCTGCCCAGGTGTCCCCTGTCCCTGCCCAGGTGTCCCCTGAGCCCAGGAGGTTTCCCCTGTCCCTGCCCAGGTGTCCCCTGAGCCCAGGAGGTTTCCCCAGGGTGAGCAGCAGCTCCATGTGCCTCCATGGGCTCCTCTCTGCTCTGCTTCTCCTGCACAGCACCAGGCCAGGCCTGAAAAGCTGCTCCTGCTTTATGGTCACCTGAACCATCCTCTCTCTTAGTTTCATGGAACAAATCCTCCTTTTGCAACAGCACAAGTTAAAACTCTAATCTATGACAATGTTGGCCTTTTCCCTCAGAAAGGGTCTCTGTGCTCCAGACCATGCAACTGCCAGCACTGCCACCCCCCAAAAAAGGTACAGGGGGTGTATTTCACATAGTTCACACATCTCACATGGTTCTCCTTGCCAAGAACCCTGGGAAGGGAGATGCCACTTTGAGCTCACAGCTTCAGGGCCCCACAGGCAGCTTCAAGCTGTAAGCCATGCTCCTCTTGGACCAGCTGCACTTTCATTAAATTCATATGATTTAAAAGTATGATGAGAAATGCTTTTAGTAAATACACAGGTGACATTTTAAGGCTGTCAGTGGAGTAAATTGGTGTTAAGGTATGTTCCTCATTATCTAGTTTTGTCCAGAATACTTAAATTAGTTTCTCCAGAGGGTTTTTTCCCCTGGTTTCTGTTTGGAGGTTGCCTCTGTGCTTGATCAGTGATTTCTTTTTGCTCCCTTAGCTCTTGTCTATACAATGACATGCTTAGACACATCTGAGAAATTCAAGTGTCTTGTTCTCCTCACTCATGTCTATCTCAATTCAATTCTCTTTCAGTTCTCTTTTCCTCTCAGACAATTCCTTGTTAGTATAAATCACCTGTCACTTATCTTGATAGATTTAGTTGGATCCAAACTGAGAAAGCTGAGATAATTCTTGGTTCTCAGCATAGCATTTTTCTTTTACCATTCTGACATTCCACATAGAAATAGTATAGTTTCCAAACTTCATTTTAATACCATAGATTGTAAAATTACAGCTCTGTTAAAAAGAGCAGTCTAAGGGAGAGTTCTGATTGTTCAGTAGGTGTTCTGAAGCACTCTTTTTATCCATGATTTTCATTGCCTGCCAAAGAGATATATTTTCATGTATGCCATTATAGGGAGAGATTCTACATGCTGAAAAGATATGCCTGTGGATTGGCATAATACTGCTCACCTTGATTGACTAAAATAAACAGCATGAAACTACAGTAAAACTTGAAAATCTGGGGGTTATCCTGAGAACTACAAAGTATTTAGCCTGTTTTCAAGGCAGGGCTTAGGGAGGCCAGCCTGGACCCACTGCACAGTGAGCCAGGCTGAGCCTTCTCCCATTCCAGGGAGCCCCTCTCCCTTCTCCCATTTCTGCCTCCAGCCCACATGGAGCTGCTGGTGAGTGTGAAATTAGGCACACACATGTGTGAGCACAGAGCAGAGCTTTAACACCTCTTTTTTGGGTGGTGTTTTTTCTTCTTGCCTTGCCCTGTTTGAAGTGTTGGAATAGGGGTTTTTCTTCCCACCTGGCAGGGTGACAGACAATGCAGGGTTTGCAGCCACTCTGGGCTCTAACTCTGAGCATCTCCAGCTGCATTTGGTGGGCAGTGCCAGCCTGGCCTCTCCTCTTTCCCTCCTGAGGGGTGATTCCAGTTCAGCCAGCAGCTGTGCTGGGAGGAGTCACTGAACTCCATGTCAAGGAGGCAGTGCCCAAAAACAGCAGTGGGAACTGCCCTGGGGATTTCAAGAGTTGTGGCTCATGCCAAGACTGCCTTTGTCATCACAGGAGAAAAAAAATTAATACCAAGCTACAGATATTTAATAGTCAGACTGTGAACAGCTCTCTAGTATCAACACGTTAACACCATGGTACAAATGAATGAAACCAAAGATAAATGTGGGAAACGCTGCAACCATTCCAAGTACCAATTTTAAAACAGCACTTTTCTAAATACTGGTACAAATCCCTGAAGTTTAAAGAGGTTTCCCCTCCACAAAAAAACATGATGAATAATTTATGGCTCATTATACCATGATGATATGGCATGATTTGGGCAGACATTATTTCATTAGGCCTTCAGGGATTTGGGTAGAATCCTTTCAGATGAATGAAATCAGACCTTTGGTTCTCACACATCCCTAAAATCATGCCACGGTTGTTGGTTCAATTATACTTTTTTAAGTACTCCTCAAATACAAAATGATAAAAACTTCTCCAGCAATATCTTTACAATTGTGGCAATGCATTATGAATTTAATTCCAGCACACTCACGCTGCAGGTGCCCATTTTCACCCTCATTTAATACATTATCCCCAGGAGGATTCATACTGACAAAGAGAGTAATAGCTGAAAATAGCTTCAGAAATTATGAGACACTGCAAGCAATGCCCTTAATTGTGAAAAAGTTCATCATTTTGGAAGCTGGGACTTGATTATGTTTGTAATTTTTAAAATTCATTGCCCACTATTCTGTTCAAAATCTCCAAGCTGCTGAGGAATAGCAATGCCCTTCTGGTAGGGCTGGCAGGACCTTCAGCATATGGAGATTATCCCCAATGCAATATAACATGATGAGCTCAAAGCCCATTAAAAGCACTGCTGAAAGAACACAGGAAATCCTGGGCTTAAGAAAATCTAGAAGGGGAAGGATGTTATTTAATTTTATTGACATGTTAGGAACACTTATTTTTTTTCTTAAATTTCATGCTATCATTTTAATCAGATACCACTGTATTAATATGTGCAATTAGCTGTGCAGACTGGGAAGAAAAGAGAGGGAAGAACATGAAGCCTCTGCCTTCAAGTGTAGGAGAGCAGTAACAATTGACTGCCAAACAGAGTGTGCTGACAGTGCAAGTCTATACATGGTTGAGCATCTTGTCTGTGGTTTTGCAAAGCTTGCTTTCATTCTCCTATGTGATTAAAAAAAAAGTAAATATAAGCTATATGTAAAAAAATTTTATACATTAAAAAAATTGCACTTTTGGCTCTTCCTCTTCTTCCATGGTAGCAGTTATATAAACTACAAATATACTTCTACCATTTATTCTATTAAATGGTCCTCAAACAAATGACTTTCTATTCATTATACCTTCAGTTTATAATGGAATTGTATTGCTTGGAGACTGAGAAAATAAAAAATTTCAGGACATCTCTTTTGAAAAGCCACTGATAACTTTTATAAAATGCAGATACATCACAGCCTGTGTTAGATAAAAAATGACCCTTCTGATGATGGTCTGTAGCTAATGAAGAGCAGCACACAAGAATTATTCTAATGATTTGGTTTAATTCTCTCAGAATTACCTCTTACATTTTCCATAACTCTGCTATTTATAGCATCTGAATTTAGAAGTTAGTTCTGCTATGGGTCAATTGGATCCTGAACATTTTGGCCATGACCCCAGGAAGGAAAAGACACATTTCAGAAGATCTACTGGCATCTCTGAGAAGTTATTTACATGGACTAATGAGAAGTTACCTATGCTTGCCATTAAGCATATGAATCTAATTAATTTGTTAGGCTAAGATACTACAGCCCCTCAGAAGATGGGCATCAATTCTACACCATTTTACAGACAGGAAAATCATGCAGCAAGTCAGTGAAAAATTCTGGACCAGAAGAATGGAATCCAACCAATTTTCCATCCAACTTGCCCAGATTGTATCATTCTCTTACTCTTTATGCAGCAGAAATCTCACAGATTTGTTAGTTCTGTTCTGTTTTTCCAATTAGAGCTGTATTAACCACTTTTTACAGAGCTTGCTTCAGTTTTGTATTCTGTTGACAACTAACAGCAATTCCTCTCCTGCTTTCAGACTATGTGGCTTGTAGACATTTCTTGATCCCAGTGCCACAGAAACTTACTTCATCTTTGTTATAAAATCCCTACAAATCTTTCTCCCAACATCCAGATATTTTTGTTGCCTCTACTGTTTGTGCTGTACCAGTCACCTTCTCCCTGTGCCACTTTCTCAGCTGTTTAAGGCATCAATTAGTCAATCACTTTTCATATTGCTGTAGAGCTTCTTCTAGACATGGTTTCCTCTGTACTGTGCTTAACTTGACTCACTCTAAACACCTTACAAACCATTTCATGGTAGCAGAAGAGTAAGATCTGAACTAGATTACTTGGTCATCTCTGGCACTCCTCCTCAACTGAAATCTCAGCACAAGAAATCCACTCATTTCCTCCCTGGGGCAGAAATGTTTTTGTTGCTGTTGTGTTAATACACAGCTTACAGGAAGTCGTGTCCAGTGAAATGCAAGACACTGAAAATGAGTAAACTGCTCTGCTGCAAGCCTCTGATCTCCACTGTGCTCCTTATTTACTTTTTGGATGGAACCACAATTGACACAAAGATTTATAAGTATTTTCATTTAAAATTCTTACCCTCTCCTTGGAAAATTAGTTTGTGTCTAGCTGGGAGGAAATGAAACACTGGAAGAAGCTTTTCTTTACAGAAGCAACTGAGTGGCATCCACACAGACCCCGTGGACTGAATCCCCCCTTCAGCCAGGCAGAGACAGGTGGGCACAGGAAACCAAACCATCCTCTGGCACAGGCTCTGCAGGGACATCCCTGCCTCTGTCCCAGCCTGGGACCACAGGATGAGGACCTCAAAACCACAGGCACAGACCTCCTGCAACAGGTGAAAGTTCAGCTCAGCTCAGAGTCATTAGTCTATTTTTTAAACACTGTGAACACAACAGCAGAATTTAAAAGCCTGAAAACTTCCCTAACACTTTGGAAGCAAATAGAAAGCTGTGGTACATGGTGAGAAATTCTGCTAGGGAGAACAGCAACAGCTCAGAGTCAGCAGAGAGAACAGGATTATTACTCCCTGAGGGTAGCACAGAGTGATAGGAGCTCATTTGGGAACAGATAAAACCATGTGGCTGAATGAAGCTGAGCCTCTACTGTGGACTCCAACCTGTAAAAGACATGGCTGGCTCTTTTAGCAATATTGCAGTACAGTTTTATGGTGCACACTCAGTCTGGCTGTAAAAAGAGATGTTACAGATGAAGTAAAAAAAGATTCATTCAAAATAATATTGATCAAATTGCAAGATCAGTGAACAGTGAAACAAGTACATTTTCCTGTAGGTCTTTGTCACTGATTGACTGTAGAGCCATTAGTGTGAATGTGCTTTCCTAATGGGTGAGCAGAATTGACTTCTGAATGACAATGTTTTTCCTCCAGGCTTATAGGGCCCCAAAAGTGCAAGCTTTGCTGGACTTTAAAGAACAAAGTTCCTCACTGGCCCAGAGAGAATTCAATTGCTATTTGCAAAGAAAGTATATTTGACAGTAATGAACATTTAAATTGTGACAGTGAAGTAGAAGGGAAATATAAACCCCTGTCAAAAAGCAAACCAACATCCATTCCCAAGTGGGGTTCTACACTTTGCTTCTGAGTTTTTATGTATCAATTACATGAACATCTCACTTTGTACCTCATCAGCAGTAGCTTAGCAATGCTCTAGCAGGCATGCTAGCTCTCCAAGAGCATCCAAAGCACCTTTAAATGTGAGGAAGCAGGTTCCAAGTTCAGTAAACAGTGTGAAAAACTGAAAAGAACTAAAAATTCTTCAGCCAAATGACAGTGGTGCAACACTGACATGGCTTAAAAGGACTTTTCAAATGTGCAAAAACACAACCAACTGCAAAATCTTCCTTCACCACGAGTTTGACACTCCACATGGCAGCACATGTGAGTCAGGGGCTGTGACTGGGACCAGAGGAAGATGTGAATGCTCAGGGGAATCTCTCCAGTGGCCACATCAGCCCAGCAGCAGGAACCTCTCACTGCTCTGAGGGCACCCAGGTGTGATACCTTTTAGTTCATTTATTTTTCAGATTCTGTGCTGCTTTAGTCTGAGCTTCACATGAGGGGATGGTGAGGTCTGTGCACAGAGCAGGGAGACAAAACAATTCCTGGTCCAGCTGGGCACCAAGGACAAATGATCCAAATCTCAGCCCAAGAGCACAAACACCGTGGGCTGGAGAGAGAAAAACAAGGATGGGACTGCCTGGGCTAAAGCTGGGATGGGACAATGAACTGCAAGGCACAAATGGAGAAGAAATTATCAAAGTGACAGACCCCGTGCCCGGTCGTGCATTTTGTGACCATTTTGGTTCATCTTGGGTGCAGCCCTGGCTGGGCTCTTGTGCTGCCCAAGGTGGATCCATGGAGGCTTTTTAGTAAATCCCTCCTTTATTCTTTAACTCTCTCTAGTCTCTGTTCTGAGTCAGCCTTCACAAGGCACAGTGAGCACAGCTTTCCTCATGTGGGCAGTCCAGCACATGGAATTGTTCAGCCCCCTCTGCACCATCACACAGGGTTCAGCTATTAATGGAGAATTAAAGAAAACTCAACTTTGTGCCTGGCCAGCACAGCTGCCAGAGGTCCCACAGAATATTAAACAATTAGTTTTTACAGAGCATTGTAGGCAGAAACCTTGAAGGCTGATGAGGTTTAAAGCCTGTATTTCACTGTCAGAGACAAGAAACTGCTCTGCTTATTGCTCACAGTGACTCCATGTCCAGTTAACAACCACACCAAATAAATTATCTGTCACTTCTGATATTCCTGTCATTTGCAGAGATACTGCAAATTTTCACGCATTTATATAGTGGGTAATTTATCAGACATGCTGATAAGAACTCAGACAATCTAGAGAGCATTAAATCCTCAGAAACTGCTGAGCTGCACCACAGAAATCCTGAAGGACTGGAGAGGAACACTATTGCCCAGTTGTTTTTCACTCTGCAGCTTTGCCCTGCTGTACACTGATGCTCTCACAAGCTTCTGGGATACCACAGATTATTCTTTGGGACTTCATCTAGAAAGTGCACATCAATTTAAATAAACTGATAAATATTCCTGAACCAACATAACAGACTGTTACAATAGCTGGCACTAAAATTTAAGAGCAGAGAGCTGCAAAGAAAATTAAAGATGTTTTTCTCTACTAATCAGGAAACAAAAAGAAGTCCCTTTGGCTTTTATCAGAAGTTCCCCACTTACTGCCTCAGCCAATGGAACACGATGCACTGGCAGTGGCATTTCTTTTACTTACAAACCTCATCAGAAAGAAGATGCATTTTGAGATTAATTTAACAGTTACCAGAGAATCTTATCCTTATTTGCCTTCTCAGCTGCTTTTTTTGAATTTTTAAATTTAAATTTCATAAATTACACACAATTAAAACATAAAACATATATTAATGTCACTTCGATTTTCAGCCTGACATTAATAAAAATGCATAGGCAAGCTTCCTTGTCAAAGACTACTAAAAGACATACATACCTAACTTTAAAAAATCAACCTAAATAGATTGATTTCATGATGAAATAAATTATTCAACACTGATAGGGATCAAGGGGGACCCAACACAAATAGGAAATATTTAAATATAGATCACAAATATACATTGATTTAATTAAAAATAAAAAATGGAAGTGTATGTTTTGTCTGTCATATAAAAATATATATTACATGGTGAGAATATATATGTGATATATATATATAAATACACACACAGACACATCTGCTTCCAAGAGTGCTGCTTAATTGCCAACCTGAACAGCAAAAGTAAAGCGACACTTACTGTCAGTATATTTGGTAAAAAGCCTGTTGTGCAGGAAATTGGGGTGATGACACCAGGAGGAGAACCATTAATAGCAATATAATGCCAAGAAGTAGAGTCTTAAGAAGCCCTGTAACGAGAAAGTTATTTTTGTACTGATGGGCACGGATTTTGTCAGGTTCCTGGTCCCAGGGCAGCTCAAGCAGGAGCAGCTTTGGTTTCATTTTCCTGTCTGCCCCCAACACAGGGGCAGCTACAGCCCAAAGCCAAGGGATCCCACAAAGGGGATCCCTCCTTTTCCCCAACTGCAAATCAGAAATAAAAGATCTTCCTAACAACTTTCTCTGACTTTGCTAGACTTGTCTGTAATGATAGATTTTTCTACTAAAATACAATCACGAGCAGCAAGTTAATCTTTTTTTGTGTTGGATGTTTATCCTTTGTTTGAAGAGTAAACTCTCATGTGTCTACAAGGAGGACAAGTTTGGTTTTGCAATCCTAAATCAAGGAGCCTTTCCTTTTCTGTTCAGTCCCTCTGGAACTCCCTGTCCTGACCCCTTGCCTGTCACTGAGTTACAGAAGGTGAACAGGCTGGATTCCTTACAACACCTTCCCTCCTCCAGACAGGCTCCCAACAGGCTTGGCATAACTTGGCTTCAAAGTCCTGAGTGGTCCCAACTGCTGCTAAAATTAATGAGATATGAGTGCACTGCAGCTTGCAGAATCATGTCCATTCTATAATACTCAGCCAATCACAAATCACTTTCTCAGTGCAGAAATTTAACCACCCCCAAGTATAGAGGAACAAGAACATCTTTCCCCCTTATTCTTTGAATGTAGCACTACATTCCAAGTGGGAAGGGAAGGCGAAAATGCTCACTGTGTTTGAACATCTGCCTCTGAAACAGTTTCCTGCTCCAAACCTCAACAAGTGTGGCATTAAAGAGGAGAAAAAAAAGCAAAAATACCCCACCAAAAAAACCATCTAAGTTAAAAAATTAAGCTTCATAAGAGTTTGAAATAGCAGATACACTACATAGAGGACATTCTCTCCAAAAGCAAAAATTCACCCCTGTACAAATAATAAAATGTAATAGAATCACAAAAATCAAAGTAGGTGCAGCTGGTTCTTTTCATACATTTTGAAAGCATAAGAAAATGAGATCAAATACATTATGAAACAGATGTTCTATATGAAATAGATGTTCTGCTAATTTAAGAGGAAATTCAAAGCAGATATTAAAGGGCTATATGATGTAGAAAATTGTAGGAGACTCCTACTGATAATTGCTAATTACAAAGCATTCCTAATACTTTGTCATGCAGGAGTTATAGATCAATCCCTAATTCTAGATCTTATTCTATGTTCTTGCTATATATAATAGTGACACATTTGTACCACTGTAGGAAAGGTTTTGTCACACTTCCACTACAAACCTCTTACTGGACTTGAAATTTTGTCACTAAAATGCACTTCAGGGCATGGAAAGTCCCAGTCTGGCAAAATCACAGTAAGCATCTTGCAAATACAAAATCAGGGAAAGGCTGAGACAGGACCTGTGGACATCTTCTGGTCCAACTTTGTCAGGCTGCTCAGGGCTGTGTCCAAATGAGACTTGATTAACTATGCATGGGGAATCCAAAAACTGTCCAGGAAACCTGTTCTATTGTTTGATCATTCTTACAGTAAAAGCCAAAATCTTATGTTTATATAGGTTGTATCTTATTACAATATGCATCATATATCACAGACTATATTTAAGCAAATAGATTTTGAGGTGGCAAGAATTAATGTAATTGCTACCTGGCCATGATCTGATTATCTGCAGGGATGTGATCATAATTCATCACTGAGGTCCCTGTGTTTGAGACAGGCTCCATGTGTTACTCTCATGTATGGGGCACCTGCCATTCTCAGTGTTAAATTTGATGTGGCCTCAAATTCAATTAATTTGAATTTTCAAGCCAAAAGACATGACCCTAGTGTTTGACAAAACACTGTGCACACTTTTTGCCTAAAGGTGATGACTTCTCTCAGTAATCCAACAGTAAGGGGAAAAAATGAACAGTGGAATATGATTTTCTTTAATCCTCTTGACATAAACAGTGGAATCATTTTACTGAAATTAAAAGCTAAGAAATATGGTCTGGGACTTATTGTGAGAGATTTCAAGCAAGTTGTCAAAAGGGTAAAATTCTAATAAATAAACCAAGGAATGTATAAATAAGCAATCTTAGAATATGAAGAGCCTGCACTGGAAGGGAAAATACATCTATTTATATAAAATACCATAATACCACCTAGTAACATGCACTGTTTGTTACTAGGATTACTCATAAAATCTGGGGGTTTTTATAGAGTTTGGTTTAAGTACACTGTCTGAAAATGTGCAAAAGGCAGTTAACTCATTAATCTAAACTCCTTGTTGTTAGAACAGAGTTTTACAAAGTTTCAATCACTTTCTCAAATTACATCAGTAAAGTTCTCAACTTGGTTTTTGTTAGTCCATTGTGGAAAAGTTATTATAGTGATAAACTTTTAAATCTTCTAGGCAATTGTAGGATCATTCATGCATTACTTTTCACCTCCTTGTTCCATCACTTCAATCTCCTTTCCAAGTCTCCCATTATCTCGAGCAGATGCTTACAGATCTCTTCTATAGTTTTGCTTTTATTTGTGGAAAGATGAACTTCTTTTGGTCCCTCTAGTTTGATCACCACTAGGGGTTTTTTTGAGATTTTTAATGATAGAGATGCTCACATTTCCTCTTTTATTCCCTTTTTATGGGTAACATCTGCACATCATCTCTTTGCTGTTATAATCATTGCCTGCTTAAAAGACAGATAATGTTGATACTGACAATGGAGTGATATGCTCTAGATAAGTATTTGAACTAAAATTTTTACTCAGGACCCATTTGAAAATTGGGTTATTTATGACATTCCTCAATTCTCTTAGTTCTCACATGTTTCTTGGAGGCCACAAAGATAATACAAAAGCTTCTATACAACATGTTTAATCATACTGATATCCTGGGCTGATAAAATGCAATCCATTCTCTCAATATGTAGCTTGGAAAAAACAATGCCAGGTTTCTCGCCTTCATGCAGGACTTAGAACACTGGAAAATCAGAACTGCTCTTCTATTCAACTCATCTACAGAAGGGATGAGCCTTCCTCCCCAGCACAAAAAGCAACAGGTTTGCATTCTGTGTCTGCAGATCCAGGGCTGCCACAGAGCACCTAACACGGGCTCGGTTGCTTTGTTAAAACACTGATTGCACTCACACGCACGGAGAAAGAAAGAAAGAAAATCCATGCTGAGGCAAGGCTATAATTAACAGATCTCTCTTCAGCACAGATGAGTACCCAGAGATGAAAAGGCTTAGATTACCTACTTCACTCTGATCAAGTGCAAAATAAAACCCTGATCAGCTTTGGAAAGGCATTCCACTGCATTTAGGTAAGCCATTAACAACTGTACAAAAAAAATTTGGCTGAAGTTGCTTAATAAGAAACGCAACAAGGAGGTGGGGAGTATTTGGTGGAGTTTTTTTGTTTCTGTTTTGGAGCTTTTTTGGTTTAGTTTTTGTTCGTTTGTTTTGTGGCTTCCCTTTTTTTATAAATTACTCAGGCAAGATGCAAAGTTATTTTTCAAACTTCTTACAACTCTGAGTTTTTCTTACTGGTCTATCCACAGTTCTGAGCTCCAGTGAGAGCTCTGCATGCCCCCAGGTTAGCTCTGTACACCTGCAAGGTGCATGTGGCTGTTTCCCTCAGTTTGAACCCAGCTCTCTGCAGAGGGATGCAGCTCCCCCAGCCCTGGGCTGCTCACTGTCCCCATCCACGTGGGACTGACTGCGGGTGACAGCACACAGAGTGGGGAAAGGGATCCCCAGCTCCAGAGCTGAGCTGTGCAAACACTCTGGAGACCTGCAGGTCACTCTCCCCACAATTCTCACCGCCAGCAGAACAAAACCACTGCACTTTTCTATTCTCTTTGGGTGCTTTGGGTGCCTGTTCCAGCACTCCCTTCTAATTCCCTCCAAAACACAAGCGCAGAGATGGCAAAACCTGCACCCAACTTCCCCACATCCTTTTGGTACTTTCAGCCCTGCAGTCTGCTATTTGACAGAGATATTAAATTGTACCAGCTATCAGCTCAGTGAGAGCAAGTCCAAGGAGGTAAATGCAGCACTCTCAGACCCACAGTGACTCCCTGAACCATGTGACACCTGGGGCTAATGCTGAACAAATGTCCTCCAAACCCTGTGGAAAGAACATGCTTGCTTTCATCATTGATCTGCTGCTCTGATGGATTTGTGGAATGAAAGGCACTGCATAGCTGCATTCCTGAGACAAGTTTTATACCTCATTAATGCAGTACATAAGCTGTACAATTATACATCCATGTGTCACTGCCAAATTTATACACTTTTACATACTGTTAGATTAAGATGGTTTCATTTCATTGCTCTGCAAATGGGCTTTTGAAAGGATATTTCACTCAATTTTTTGTGCAGTACTGATGCGAAAAGCACATGGGTTTACTTGTTTAAATGCAGCACATGCCCTAAAATAAAAACATGACAACAACAAACAATTTCTGCACTCTTGCAATGCAGTGACCTTTTGACAGTGCAGGCTGCAGCCCAGTGCCCCCTTCCCCCACCATTTTAGAACCAATTCCACTGGATTAGGCTATAATGCACTGTGATGTCTCCTGATCTGACCCCCTTCTTCAAGTCTGATGGGTTTTTGTTTACACTAGAAGACATCTGATCCAAAGCAGCAGGAGGATTACAGCACTGTCTAATTAGAATAACTTTTCAATTTAGAGTGAATAATGAATGCACACCATTGGACACTGCTGTCTGGTGGGTGGGGCAAAGAACCAGCAGGACTGAGCTCTGCCCCTTAAGGCAAAAATGACAAAAAATGAAAAAGAAAGAAACCCACAGACTTTAGCTGGTATTCTGTATCTAGCTCTCTGTCATGCAGCCTGCTTTTACATCTTTGGTTGTCATTTCTTTTTCTCATGAAAGAGACTGCTTAGCTGAGCACACTCTCATGGCAAGAGACAGGACTGTCAGCAGAGCAAGATTCACTCCATGCTTGGGACACAGCTGGGGAAACACCCTGGCACAGAGCACCACAAGGAAAAGCAAGGAAATTAAAATTTCTTTCTCCACCTGGTTATTGCTGTGCTGCATGAACTTGAACACAAGGTCCCATTTGTGTTTCAGTGCCAGACAGTGTGCTGGGGTGATCCCTGAGGAGTCTGAGGTACTTGTAGGGTCCATCTTCCCAAAAGTGGCCAAGGGACAAGCTACTGCTGCTCTCACTTCCTTTAGGTCCATGCTAACTACCATCCAGGCAAACCCAGAGGCACAGGTCTTTATCATAACCAGGACAAGAGACAGAAACTTCAAAGGCATCATTGCCTTCCCCTTGACCTTTTCGCCCAGCAAGGCAATCAACTTAGCAACTTAGGTGGGCCCCTAAAACTGACACATTGCAAAACGTGAATGGCTCTGGCAGAAGCAGAGCCATAGGTTTTAGTGTGGAACAATTCCAGGAAACCAGTATCATACTATTCTGTAACAATAAATACAACTACAAAGAGCATGCCAGGGAAAAGACTCAGGGATAGGAAACACCATGGATAAGGAAAGGAGGGAGGACAGTAAGCAGTAGTCATGAAACCTTAAAAGAATTATTAATACCTTGGACCGATTTTTTTCCCCAATAGGTGACAGCAGAATGCGTCTGCAACTGCTCTGCCTTGTTTTCAGAACAGAGATGCATTTACTGCATGGAGCTTGTTCTCATGGCAAAGCCAGATGGAAAGTGTGTAGGGCTGCTACTTAGCACAACTGCTTACAGGAAGCTGCATTATAGGAGAAAAGCTGTGTGAAAAGGATCAGAATGATGAAATGCATCTGGCTTAGCACACAGCAGTAAACACTGGCAAATATATTATCATGGCTCAATTACTGATAGGGTACTAGAGCCTATTCAAGACTTAATATTTAATTATCTTTAGACTACATCAGTTGTTAAGCTGTCAGCAGCATCTGTAGAGGGTACAGAGGTGGACATCTGCTACAGACTGAGAGTGCCATACACCAGCAGAGCTTCTTTGCCACAAATACACACAAAGAAATTCAGGAGCTCACATTACAACCACATTAAACATATTTACAGCAGGGATATCAGCTTGGAGCCCACTGTGGCTGGCAAGAGGCAGAAGGACAAACTGCTCTGGCTGGGGTTTCACTGGAGGGAGCAGTGAATTCGATGCAGGGAAGATGAAGGACCATCATTTAAATAAATCATCTGCACTGAACCACCTAGAAATCCAGCTGAAACTAGGTATACATATCTCTCTTGCATGCAAAGCAGTGTTATAAAGGATTATTCAGTTTGCAAAGTCAAGTCCAGTTAAGCTTAATTCAGTTTCTTCAAGTAGACATCGCCGCACTGTGCATGCATAATTCTAAGAATGCATCCTTTTGTGCTACCCTGGGAATATCATGGGGTGGGTAATTCTCAGAGACAGGAGTCCTAAGTGCTCTGATCCCAGAGCTGCTGCAACCCCACACACCCACACCAGTGCCTGTGGGCCTTGCCTGGTTAAGCCCATAGGCACTCCCTTGCCAACAGCCTTCCTCCAGCCACTGAAAGCCACTCCTCACCTCAGTGCTTCTTATTTTAGCTTCCAGCATTCTTTGTCCAGCCCAAGTGTGTGTCCTGAGCTCCAGACCTCGCTGTTATCAGTGTTTGGGAGTTACCCTCCATCAGTGTCCCAGCAGAAGCACTGTCCCAGTGCAGCACTGCCCACTTGAAGTCAGGATGCCTTACAGGACCAAAGCGGCTCTGGGTGTACCCCTGAGCCAGGTCCAGGAAAAGTGATGGCTTCTCACCCATTCAGCCTCTAATGAGGCACATGCAATTAAAATCAAACTCAGTAACATGACTAGATTTAGCTGGATTCTCAAGTAACATGACTACATTTAGCTGGATTGTTGTTATTCAAGAGAATAACAACAAAGACTTACCCCCACTGCCAGAACAACCCTCTAGACAAACTGGTGTGAAACACAGAAATGTGAGAGCTTTCCAGACAACGATCAAGAATATAATTCTCCTGCAAGAAGTTCAATGATTTCTGCTGACAAAGTCTCACATTCATCCCATAGCAGCAGCCCAGCAGAAACAAACCTTAACTCCAGGAAGCACAAGCAGTTACTCCCACATCCCATCCTACAGACTTGCACTGCTCTGCTCTGCACAGTGGCAGCAAAGCACTGCACAGTTAAATCCATCACTTTTTCATGATCTTGGAGGAGTTAAAGGGGACAATAAGTTCCTTCCTTTCTAAACCATTTGTCTGAAATGTTGAGGAACGTGAACACCTGCAGTGGGTTGAAAACATTTTCCTGCACTCTGAAGTGGTGCTGCACCATTACTGTTCATCTGTGACACTGATCCATTTATCAGCAGCCCCAAGAGCAGAGACATCATTTTTCCAGTGGAGCACCTCATGACCGTAGAAAATGGAACACACAGGGTTTGTGTTTGCACACTGTGCACAGTTTGAGTCTGGAGTTGTCCAGGTGTCCTGTGACCCTTTACCACCACAAGGCAGTATTTTTATTATCTTTTAGGCCACTAAGTGTGCTGGGGAGACTTCTAGCAATTGATAATGGAAAAGGTGACTTTGCAATGTTGCAGAAAGAAACTGAAACTTTCCATTCCTTCTTCAAGTCTCTAGGGCCATTAGGATTTTGTACTGTAAATGAACCTTAAAGATTTGTTTAAACATCAACCAAATGTGCCTAAGTAAATTTATTTTTTATATAAACCATTGCTTTGTATTTTTCTTCTGCAAGGTCATACAGCAGAGATTTAGAGTTTTTATCCTTTGTTTATGGTTTGTATTTATTTTTAACATAATTTTTTTCCATTTTTTTTTGGCTCAAACATTCCACTGTTGGTTAAAGATGCAAATATTAAAATGCAAAGTCAAATACAAGTTATTTTCACAAGCACTAATGTAAAAAAGGTCTATTTTCCCATTTTCTAGACTAATATTTACCATCTTTGACAGCCTTATTGCTGAGCAGATTGTTGCATATTTCAGCATTATCTTTTAACAACTTGACAGATCTGCCTATTTTCCTGTGATTATTTTATCCCAAGCTGGAAGCCTAATAGTTGCTTTTTGACATGCTGAATCACAGGATTTGCAGCACAGCACAGAGACCTGTGATTTGTGGTTAGTATTTTGATGGTGCCTTGTAGGGAATATTTGGATTTCCAGCAGTGTTGTGGTCAGAAATGCAGGCAGCAGCCCCAGTAACCTCAGGATGATTTAGGAATTGAGGATCAGAAGGGCACTTAGGAACCCCTGATGGCTGCAGCAGCAGGGAGTTCATGCTTCCTTAGTAGAGAAGGAAATGTTGTGCAGCTTAATTCTGGATATTAAGTAAATGCCAGCAGTTTCTGCTGCCAATTATTTAAATCTACAGCACAGAAGCATGGGAGGGACAGCTACAAATGCACAGAGATACAACAGAAGCACAATAGAAGAGGGAACACGTGGCTCCATACAAGATTTGCTGTTGTAAATGCAAGCAAAGGACATAAAGGAAATTGCTTTAATAGCAGCTACCCTTTCAAGGAAGTGCTTCATAGACAATTCAGCCACCCAAATCCAGAGAGCAAGAGATTCTGCACAGTGCTCCTTCAGCACTGCAGCTTTATTTATCTTCAGATTATAACTGGCAATTCTACTAATGATTTCCAGCTAGGTTCCTAGGGTTGTTACAGAAAGGATTTTGCACCCAGTGAAGCACACAAGAAGCTCTATTTATTTTCCTTGCATATGTAGAGGCAGAAAGACTGGAAAGGACCTCCTGGGTCATCAAATCAATTCCCTGTTCTCACAGGCAACCACATAACACAAACACTTCAGAAATGAGAAAGTTCCACTTTAGTAATTTGGTTTCTTGTCCCTCCTACTCTAAATGGAAAGTTGCTCCAGAACGTCCCCACTCAAGTGTTTAGTGACCTTATCATTATGGAATTAATTAATTTTTAAAAAGTTTATTTCAGTCCTGGTGCCAGTGCAGCCTATTAGCTCAAAGAACATTTCTACCTTCCATTTGGTCTATTTATAGAGAGCAACCACAACCACTCCCCAAAACATTTTTTTGAGCCTTGGGGACACTAGAGCACCCAACCTGAAGCTCTTTTAGGGTAAGACATCCTGATCTATTGGTGTTTTGTCAGCCATACAATTTACATGGAAAGAAACACAAACTACCACATCTAATGGATGTCTCATGGCATGCAAGCGAGCTCTGTGCAGTCAGCCAAAGCCTGCAGATGCCTCCAACAGTGGATGGAAACTCTTCATCTCTATGAGATGTTAAGTAGAAAGCACATTTCTCCAGATCTCTCATCATGCCAGCAACTTTACAACCCAGCACCAGAGTTACACCGACCCTTAAGTTTCATGTTGAAACTCTAATAAAGGTAACAACAAGAACTTCACATTTTGTGCTTTGAGGACACCAGGGCATAATTCACATTAAAAAAAAAAATCAAAATCTTTACTGAAACAACATTCAGTATAGGTTATTTAACCCTAATTTTCTGTATTGTAACACACAAGAAGACTTGTACCTATCTCTATAAACACATGTACACAAATTAACACTTTCTGTCAGTTTTACCATTATGTGCTCACGTGAATGTGTAGATAACTGAAATAAGCAAAAGAAGACCCCATTGGGGATGAGGAACAAAAATGCATAGTTCACTATGGCTACAGAGAAGTTGCTCCTCATCTCTAGCTTTGCCCAAGTGAGATCCATTTCTGGCTTTTTTATCAGCATATCTGTCTGTATAGCACACAGGTGTTGCAGATGATTTAGACATTTCAGATATTATAGAGCAGTTCCCTCTCCAGATACTTGATGGGGATTGGGGAGTCAGGTCTCAAATGTGTGTCTTAAAATGTGTGCCTTAATGTAGATGTTTTCTTGATACTTAAAAGCAAGTAGAAAATTTCATAGCAAAGTCCTTCAGGAGAGGGAAAATTCATTAACAACAACACTGACAGACCTATTTATTACTCAGAAAATACTGATTGGTTTGGAAGGGAATTTTGGGGTATCCCCTATCACTAAATTAAAACACAAGAGATTCTGCTTACAAATACTGTAATATAAAAGGAACTGTTATATCATTTGAGCAATGAAGTCTAAAATCTAGATGAAAAAGATGCATGACTCAAAAGGAATTTTTGGTCAATAAGGCAGAAGTAAAACGTGTTACTAAATATGAGATCTGTCAGACAGAGAGAATAAGCCACTTCAATAAACCTGTCTGTGTCAACTGATAACCAGGTAGATTTGATTCAAGATTATGGTAATTCAAAAAGCAGACAGTTGGAAAAGGAAAGCAAGTTTGAATTACCAGAAGATAAACATGCACAGAGTGAGTTTTATGGAGAAGATCAGGAATTTGTTGTGAAATAGTGTGTTGTGAGCTCTATAGATTTCTTAATAAAAGGGCATTAACAGTAACATCAGAAATGAAAGTAAAGCACTCATAACACCTGGCAGGCTTGAACTGGGTGCAGGGACTGTGGTAAGATGAGGAGTTCTCTTAATATAAAGATAAGGTAGTGCTATTAGAAAATGGATCCAAATAACAACATTACAGAGAGAGGAAAAAAGAATCACTGATGGGAGAGATTACCACTGACCTTGGCAGGTAGGTTGCTGGGTTTTTAAAATTTAAATAAATACTTTTCCATATGTATAAAAGGATATGGAGAAGCAAGAGAGGAAAAGCATTCTGCCCTATTCCTCTCAGTCCAGAAGGGCTCAGAGCTGCAGAGGTGCTGCCTGGCAGGGCTGGCAGGGGCACAGCTGCAGCTCCTGCTGCTCCTCTGCAAGCTGCCTGCTGAGAGGCACCACGCTGCAAGCTGTCACACTCCAAACAGCCCCTGGGGAGGTCAGGCACAGTTAAAGCACCAACCCAGAGCCTCAGGCAGCTCCTGAGCAGTGCAAAGACTGCTCAGAAGGAACAGGGAGGCACTGACTTGGGAGACAGCAATTGAAATTATTTGTTCCACAATAGAATTGTCAGGTGCCTTCAGGCAAATCGTTGAAGCTCAGGCTTTACAGCTTGGGTAACCAGGCACAGGAGCCTAAATCAGGTCAATCTTCATACAGGATGCCCACAGCAAAGCCCCACACACACTGCTTCACCTTCCTGGGTGTTTCAGTCGGTTACTGAATTCAATTTGAGTGATTTCAAAGTGACAGAGAGCAGGTTTGGATGAGGTGTTGGGAAGGAATTGTTCCCTGTCAGGGTGGTGAGGCCCTGCACAGGCTGCCCCTGGATCCCTGGCAGTGTCCAAGGCCAGGCTGGACAGGCTGTGAGCAGCCTGGGACAGTGCCAGGCGTCCCTGCCCATGGCAGAGGATGGAATGAGGTGACCTTTAATGTCCCCTCCAATCAAAACCATTTTGTGATTCTGGGATTCCCTTCTGCAGTGAAATTATGGAAATTATCTGGGAGACCATAGCACTGCCTTTCCTCTAGGTGTGATCCAAAACAAAGGTATTCTGTTCAAAAGTTCAAACCTGTGACCATGTGGTCCTAGGAGATATGTGAACTTCAGACATAAAGTACCTCTGAAGTTTCCTAAGTTTATCTGCATGGGTGGAGAGAGATGGGAGTTTAAGCCTCCATTACAAGCAGATGGTAAGAGCTCTCTGTCTCTCAATCTCCATTGACAAAAATGGATATTAATATTGCTTAATTCACAGAGAAGAGTGAAGTGATCCAGGATTATTACAGCCATGAGCCGCTATATAAGCATAACAAATGGCTATATATTCCCACTAATTCATCACCACATACTTACAGCTGGATAAAATATTCTTCATTACATACTTTTAAATAAATTAGTGCTAACTATAGCTTTCAGGCAAAGTTACAAGTACTTTGGTTGGGTTCTTCAAAAGAATGCTCGCAGAGGAAAAAATTCTTCTTATTCATGCAAATCAAAGGTATGGTGCTTTTGCTAGAATTGTACCTCTTGAACAAATAGAACATTGATATTTCCAGATTTTTGAGTGCTTTTTCATACAGATACTTACATCTCTGTGAGAAATAAATATCCTTTTTATGTCCAAATGTTTGTAGTGTATCTTAAATGTTCTAAATAAAAATGTGCTATGCTTGAGAATAGGTTGCATATGTAAGGAAGTGTGTTCTATGGGTTGAATAACTACAAATGATAACTGAAAACTTGTTTTTTGCTGGAATCATAGTTTTCATCAGCAGACATCTCCAGCACTTAAAAAGATCACCCAGTTTTTCCTGAGGCATCTTCAGGAGCACAAATGTTTGATATTGCCTCTGAAATGTGTACCTCAGTGTTTGTGCCATTTTTTTGTCTCTCCTGTGTGGGCTGCTCTGCATCCCTGCACACTGCTGGGACAGGGACACTCTGGGAATGATCCCTGTAAATTACTGTACAGCTCAAAGCTGCAATCCCAGTAACACATTCTTCTGTAATTATGGTTAGATTGGTGCTGTAAAACTATTCATGTCATTAATTCTCCTTTTGGAGCCTGACGAGAGTTGCACATCTTACTACACACAAAATGTCTGAGAGAACAGATTAGAAGGCTCTAAATGGATTTCTTCAAACAACAAAAAAGCAAAAAAACACCACGTGGAAACTTTAGAAGGTGCTTTTCCCAAATATTAGGTGCCAACCCCCAAGGATAAAGATGCAATTCATTTTTAAGGACTCCTCATTACATATAAATGTCTTAAACCTTTAAGTGTTCAGTCCATTCTCTCTTTAAAGGCCTCTGAAGGGAGAGAGGGACAACATTTATTAACTTCATAATGTGAAGTTAATAAATCTAGATTCCAGCAAGAAAGATTTGATGCTTCACAAAAGATGTCCTTTTCACTCTTGATGAGATCCATTTATCTAGAATAGACAAAGTAATTTAGAGGGCACAGAAAGGAAAAGTTATAACATGAAGTTATTAGGAAAATTTAAATCACAGCTTTGATTATAAGTCTAGTCCACAGCAGCAAGTGGAGTTTTTAGAAACTTTACAACAAGTGCCATTTAGGCCTATCATTCTTACTGCTGAAATACTCCTTTGAAAGAACCTCCCTTTAATCCATGTTAATCCATAAATTGCTTTCATGACCACCACTTACCTAAAACGTGACCAGAATTTTTGGGACTGTGGAGATATGTATAAAGCACTAAATCCATCAATTACACATGCTTTGAAGTTGCAAAGTTCAGTCTCACTCAGAACAGTTTAATTAAAAGCAATGACTTCATATTCTATCCCCTGCACCAAAAGAGCTTGTTTTTCATAGCATGGATTGCTCCTAAGTTGGAAAGTTTCTCACTGACTGAGGCAGTGTGTTCTGTGTTCTGAGTCAGTCCTCTTGCAAGATTTGGCAAATGGGCTGCCAAAACATTGCTGTGCTTCTGCTGCATAGCCCCATCCATCATTGTACAGGTAATTTCAACAATTCTGAACTTGCAAAGTCAAGTCTCAGAACCTTAACTTTGATATAATTTCTTTGCAGAGATGTCCCAGACTAAAAGGAATGGAAGAAAACAATAAAATAATCTGAACCTGTTCTTTCAGTTCCTCTAACATTTGTTGATCCAGCCTTATATTAACGCTCTTCTCAAAGTTTGATAAGCAGAGTTGAATACACAGCATTGTGTAAAGCAAGCAAAGGGATATAAACTTGGAAAATCCCTGTAAATTTCCTGGGAACCCATTTACACTGACAGCACAGAAATCTGTGGTTTTGCCCCAGTCCTGGTGGGGCAGCCAGCCCTAACCCATGCTGCTGCTCACACCCTGCTCCATTCCCCTTATCCTGCCCAGGCCCTGGCAGTGCTGCCTGCGCTTTGCCCTGTCCCAGCTCCAGCCCACTGCAGCCTCACCAGGCTGCAATTCTCACACTCCCTCATCCTTCTCTGTCTCCCCTGATTTTCCCAAGTCCCCTAGCAGCAAGGACAGGAACAACACCTCTGGTTTTGCTTTAAGGTCCAGTGTAATCCCACCCCAGTCCCAGGGCAGGTGTGCTCAGCTCAGCTCCTTGCCTGCAGCCCTGGGACAGAGCTCACCAGGCAGCCACAGAATCCTCAGAACGTTTGAGCATTTGTCAGCCCAGCCCAATAAGCCCTGCAGAGCTTCCTGTAGCTCTGCCAAAGCTGGGAAAACTTTCATGCAAATAGCAGCAAGAACGTTTCCTGTATTCCCATCAAATTTAATCTCTTCTCATAGGAGGACACTACAGTTTATTAATGAAACATCTGCAAGTATTTTTAACCAAGACAAAAATGAGTGCCATTCATTCTTTGGAACAGCTGAGTCTCTCTCATTGAAAACTTAACATACTTTTTTTTTGGGTTGTCAAACACACAGGAAAAAGGCACAGTTGGAGTGAAGTTAATTCCTTCCAAAGCTCAGTTAATTTTTTATATAACATCCAGAAGAAGTATTGGCCAAGATCTATTGGAACTGTGGTATTAAACAGTTTAGATACCATTTGTACCAAAAGGGTTTTTTTTTTTTTTAAATAAAGGGGGGAGGGAGGAGTTTTTACCTAATGGAATAAGAAGAAACTTTCTATGTCAAATTAGGACTATGTACTAGAGCAGGGCTTTATCACTACAGTAATGAGTAAAGAAAATGATATATATTTAACTCCACTATCATTAAAGATTTAAGATTATTGCAATAATTTTCTGCTTCTCTCTGGCTTTATTGAGCTTAGTCAAGCTGATATATTGCTGTGTACTTCATTCATTCCTCCTGATGGATGGTATGAAGTACGTAGACAATGCTGATGTCCAACTAAAAAGAGGGATTACAGAAAAGAGAAGATAAGCAGCTGTAGATGATGAAATGTTGATTAATAGATTACCCCCATCCCATCAAGTCCAAACCCATATTTTAAACTGCCAACAGCATTGCAACTGAATGAACAAGTACTTCTGGAATCCAGAAAATGTTGAGGAGCTGACCTTTCTCAAAATTAATCCTTAACAGCTTCTTCCAAGATTTATTTCTTTCCCTTCGCTTCGGACAAATTTGGTGACGGTGTGACCTGAGCTTTGTGATTTCTGGCTGTGAATGGATAAAGTGCTTTCTGGCTTGGGGGGTGGTGCTCTTGCCTTAGCTTTCCACCTGAGCTCTCGAGGCAGTACTGCTGACCCTGGTGCCATCCATGAGGTGTGGTCAGACAGGAGGTGACAGCAAGGACAAAGCCATCAGGATCCCTGCTGGTTTGTGCCAGCAGCCCCTGGGTGCAGGGACACCGCACACTTCTCTGCAGCCCAGCTCTAGGGGGTCCCTAAGGGATCCTCCCTGACCCAAGGGGCTCTGAAAATCCAGATGTGTGACCAGGAGGGACCCAGAGCCACCTCCTGCCAGCCAAAGTTGCAGCTGCTCCAGGCTGGATTCAGGTACCCACACGGGGTCTGCCTGGGGCCACTCTCACCCCTAACTGTGCTGAGGCCAAGCAGGACTGGCACTCTGATCACAAGGGATCCTAAACCTCCACAAGTGCTGAACACCTGAGAATAAAAAGCCTGTGAGCATGAGCAGGGATAAATTAATATTCCCAATTTGCTTGCTCCAACGTTTTCAAGTGAAAACTAATTTTCCCCATAGACAGTAAACCACAAGAACATTTATTTGTGCTAATTTACCAGACATTTATTTTGGCACCGTTAAAGCCACAATGTCAAGTTTCCACTCTGAGCTATATGCAAAGGGATTTTGTCATAAAAACAATGTGCTATTTATTCAACACACACACACACAAAAGCTGCTAAGTAACAAATCCTAATTTGCCCTGAAAATTGTGTGACTTTTACAGGTCCCCACAGTCTCACTCAAGACTAACAGGTTGTTTTTGAGAACAAGGATGACAGAGATGGTCAGAGGGTGCACAAGCTCAGCCACACGAAGATGCTCACACTCTTTAGCAGGAGGAGCAGGTGCTCTCTGGTGCTGGAAATGTCCCCAGTACAGCAAGATATTAAGGAAGAATCACCTGCTCCCCATTCCATTTAAAGATTTCAGGTGTTAAATTTCAAAAGAATACATTTTTTCTTTAAGCATGGCTCATTATATCAACTGTAGATTGCATGAAAACACGTTTTTTAAAAGTACTATTGAGAATTATTCTAGTTTATGCAAGATAATCTGAGAACTTGTGAAGCTCTGCCTTTCTGAAAAAGGCAAGATATTTCAACATTATGAGTTAAGAGTCATAAAAGATAGGTTTTAAATTGCAATTGTTTTGACATAGATCTCTGAAAACCTTAAGTCAACATTTAGCCTACAGAAAATATTTAGGACAGTTTATAATCAAATTTATATAGATATAAAATCCTCTTTTTTACATAAAGCTGCTAAAACTTGCCATTTATCAGTACTGTTTGTACTATAAGGTGAAAAGCAGAATACAAAATACTTCTCATGAAAATTTACTTGCTCAAATGCAAACAAAAGAACCTCAAATCTAACCCATATCAGCTTCAGAATTGCAGCACTGGAAACAGAACCTCAAGAATTACAGAAGGTCTTAATTTTATCAAATACCTTGAAAAGACAACTTCATTTTAAAAAGACAAAATTCCCTCCTGAACCTCAGACTCCGTGCTCTAACACCAAGAATCCAGGGAATTTCAGCTAAATTCAGCTTTGAGTAGGCAAATGAAATCCATTTGGAAAACACTTAAATCATGTATACAGGATGTTACAACCACAAAAGCATCTGACAATACCTTACATTGAAGCCAATGCAATTGTTGGAGATAAATTGCAGCAATGTAAAACCCCACAGCCACAGTCTGTTGGGTGTTACATGAGCATTTGGGGCAGTGGCCACTCTGATTCACTAATTAGTGCTACTGAGCAATGGTTTGTGTTCTGTTTGCATTTTGAACTGGATGTGAAATCAGCTAAATGCTCTGACCAAGCAATGCACAGAGCCATTGAGGACTCATCTTCCCCAGCACCCCCCAGCCCCTGCTCAGACACAGCCCTGCTGCATGGTCAATCACAGATGGTGGCACCATGCTCCCAGTGTGGAGATCCCCATCTGCCCTCCTGTGGGACTCCTCCTCTCTTGCACAAGTCCACAAAACATCCCAGGAGCTATTCAGGAGGAAAATGGGTTGCACTTCCACCCAGCATCAGCAGCCAACCATGGAACCAGCAAAGGCATGGCTTGTGTGTAGGCAGTCATATAATCAGAGAATGGTTTGGATTGGAAGGGACCTTAAAGATGATTTATTTCCAATCCCTCTCTCATGGGCAGGGACACCTTCCATTCAACCAGAGCTCTCAGAGCTCTCTCCAGCCTGGCCTTGGACCCTTCCAGGGATGGGGCAGCCACAGCTCCTCTGGGACACCTGTGCCAGGTCCCCCCACCCTCATCATCAAGAATTTCTTCCTCACCTCTAACTTAAACCTACTCTCTGTCAGTTTGAAGCCATTCCCCCACCTTGTCCTATCACTCTGGTAAATCCTCTCTCAGTAAATGGTCTCACAGGTATTCTGTTACACTGCCACTGTCCCTTGCACATGAAAATATTTACAGACACCTTCACCAAACCATTCCTTCTCTACCCAGCCTGTTTTCACACTGCTGGCAAGGCACAGCCTGCAGCTCATGAGTCCAGAACAGAGGGACCTATTTGTAGGAGGAGGTGGTGGCACCTCAAACAATAAATATTTTGGTTTGACCCTCTTAGAAAACGTAATGAAGTCCATTATCTGATTTCCCAAGTGCCGAGCCCTTAGCTGGCAAACTTTTACATTGGTAAGTCTTTCCTAACAGAGACATAAGTCTTCATTAGACTCAGAATACTCCAGAGTAATTTTGGAATGCTTTACATGAAAGGAAATTCTGTTGTAAGATGATAAACTGCAGTTCTACCACAGCATTCCTCAAGAAAGTGCAGCTGTTTTAATACAGTCTGAAGCCAGAAATTTAAACAATTTTTTGACTGAACGGAATTAGCAATAGAATTATGTATTTCCTCAGGCACACAGAAACCCTATTCCTTGGGCATTGGTGGGGGGCAAAGGGTAAGAGACTGAGTCCTAAATCTCACCAGTGGACTCTCCTTCCTTCCATGTTTCAATATTCTCAAGTCTCCAGACTCACATGAAAATCAGCTGTCAGGGGAAACCTTGCAAGAATTTGTCTCCCTTTTTCCTTAATTTATTTTCAAATCAGGATTATTTTCCTTTTTTATTCTAGTACATGGTATTGCCTGATAAAAGAGATTAACACAAAGTCGACTATATTCTTCTTTCATAGGAAGAAGACTGATAATTAGCAAAGCCAAGATTAACTTTAATGCCATTTTAGTGGCTCCTGGAGTATTTTAGCACTTTAATCATGGTGATGATATTGAAAATAGTTTACTGAGAATTTTGAGATAGTAGAGAAGTGATTAAGCAGATGCCCATGATGTTAAAACTGACTCCCTATTTACAAGTGTTGAGACCCAATTTACTGTGGATTTACTTGGGCAATTTCAGTGAGCACCCTCCTTGCACTGCAGAGTCAGAGGAATCTTTTCCCCATCTTTTCCCCTTGCTGTCCTGACTGAATCTCAGACAAGCAAGGGAGCTCCAGCTCTTCCCATGGAAGCCCAGCTGGTGTCACCACGCTGCATCTCACAGATCCTGGGGTTTGTGCTGCACCAGGAGGCCAACGAGTGCCCACAGCAGCTCCTTTGCTTTGCACACTGAGCCATCTCCACGGGGCAGGGCTGAGCTCTCCTCTGCCCCAGCCACTGACCAGGAAAGGAAGCCAGTGAGGATCTGCACTGGCATCTGATTCTCTCCTACATGAAGCTTGAGAGGATTGGCAGTCACAGCAGAGAAAGCCCTCCCTGCTCTGGTCTTCCTCACTCCTTTATTTTACAAAGCAACCTGGAAATTGGCACCTGCAAACCAGCTGAGTCCCCTGCAGGTGGTTCTGAAATGGGCTCTATCAATCTTTTCATAACAACAAATCTTTCATTTGCAGCAAAATAAATGGTATCTGTAACAGAAAACATTCACAGAGGCCTGGAGCAACCCCACATCATTTGTTTCTGGAGATGCACTATAAATGTAAGGCACAAATGAAAAACTTTTGCCTGACATTAATTGCCATTTTATGTCAATAAAGTTCTCGCAGTACCTTTCTCTATAAAACCAGTAAATATATTGTTGAAAATTGCTGTGATTACACAAAGCTCACCACTATATCTGCTCTCTAAGAGAGGCTGGGACAGAATTAATACCTGAGAACAAACTTTACTCTGTGTCTGTAATACCTGAGAACAAACTTTATTCTGTGTCTGTAATACCTGAGAACAAACTTTGTTCTGTGTCTGCAGTGGCTTTGCTGCCTGCAGAGCACTGGTTCCTGGTCTACCCCTTCAGCTGGGATGAGGATGGAGGGGAGGGCAGGGATGGACAGGATGGCACAGGATAATTTGTCTGCAGTTGGAAAGAGGTTGAAAAATGAAAGTTGCTGTTCTAGGTACAGGAACAGTTGTTCTCTCTGCTGTGCTGTTCTGTTCACCTGGTCCACTGTTCTAGTCCTGTGCAGAACTCACTGTGCAGTCCTGATTCTGACCTGTAGATTAACCAAAAATGTACAGGATGGCAGGAAAATTGGCCACATGTCCACAAATCTTATTTCTACCTCTTAAAGCAAGGATTTATACTGAATGCACAAGGATTTATGCTGTATTTTCACTTCCTTTACATCTGTGATCAGCATTCACCCTCAACAGTCACTGCTGTTCTTGTCTCACATTTGTACAGATTCTCTCAGGAACAGAGCAGGAAAGGTACAGAAGGACATGCAGAAAGAGATTAATTAATGGAATTTCTCAGATTGGAAAAGACTGAGGGAAAGACATGAATGTCATGGAGAAGAGGGTCATCAAAACAAGGCAATAGGTTTAAATATATATGCATACACAAATAATGAAAATATATGCTTCCATTGCATAGGATTTATAATAAACAGAATCGCTCAGGATTATTCTTGCCTTATTACATTTCTGTTTTCAACTGAAAAACAACGAGCAAGTTCTGTAAAAATAAGTACAGCAACTTTATAAATACATTGCAGTTTCATTGTACTGCACCAATACAATTTTAAAGTTTCTAAATGAAAATGGAATAATTATTTATTTCACAGTAACCAGATAGTGCTGAAACCTTGAAGGCATTCTTTACTGGAGAATCAAATCAGGTAGATTTGAACAAATAATTTGCATGTTACTAAATATATTTAAAAAAAATAAAAAATGACTGCATTACCTTTTTGCTTTAATGAACAAACATTTTCAAAAAAGATCTAAGTTTGTAATCAGCTTTAGAAAAAAAAATTACATAACTTGTGGCCAACAGTCTAGGGGAGAACACTACAAGTGAGATTCTCATCTCCTGGGGGAATTGCATGCTGGTCCCATCCTCAGCAGAAACAAATTGAGGTCCCAGAATGGCTGCCTTGCCTGGCAGCTGAAAACAAACTGCTACTGGAAAAGAGCAGTAATAATCCAATAGTGACCCTTTGTTCAGAAATCCCAATAACCAGAAAAAACTCCCTGAAATGATCAATTCCATTAAAAGCTTTAATGAGATTACCAAATTTAATTACTCTTCTGTGCTGCATTAATTTATAAAGGGTGGGTCCTCGATCTGAACATTTAATAGTTTCCAGAAATAGCAAATCCCATTTGAAAAGAAGCAGAATGATTTCTTTTTTTTTTTTTTTTAATTGAAATAATCTAGCACCACTACAAGCCCTTTGGGCAAGATTTCTGGGAGTACTCTATTGCCAAGGAGGTGGCTATTTCTTAGGTGTCTATTTTAATTGTCATATACTCAAAGGCCTTTTCAATGCTCACCCTCTGTATGTTAACACATAAAAAGATTGAACAAGGTTACATTTATGCTGTTTCAGTTTTTCAAATGTGATTTTACAAATTATACCACTAGAAAAGATAAGTGGAAGTAATTTTTAATACACAGCAAGATGCATTTCTAACTAGATTAAGCAGCTGTTAACATTATTTTTCTGCACAGCAAGAGCAAATGTCTACAATAACTAGACCTTAAAGGAAGAGGCAATCCCATTTGGTGTACATTGTATACATTTGATTTTATTCCCCAACAGCATTCAGAAGGAAATAAAAAAGAATTAGATAAAGAAATTAATTTGCAGCAGTACTTCAGACAAGCACATTTGCAAAAGCATAAGAATGTTACAGGCATTAGGAAGGAGTCTTTGAGAAGAAAGAACAAAAGGATTGCACTCAACTCCAACATTCAACTCCAGTGCCAACTATTTCCCATGTGAAAGTGTCAAGTTGTTACTCAAAAAAATAAAATTCAACAGATATATGTGCTAGGGAATAGGAAGGTAAGCATTTCCACAAGCTGGAAGTCTGCCACTGAAACAGAAAACTCTGTACTACTGGGGATCTTATCCACGCCCTCTGTGCTTAATTTTCCAACAAAAGCATCATTTTGCTGAAATGATGAGCATTAAAGCAAAAGGCAACTCTTCCAGGAGATGCTCAACAAGGAGAGCAATGAAACAACAGCCAAAGGCTGAGATAGAACAACAAAAGGTGGGAATGAGACAATGAGGAACCTACTAAAGAGCAGCTACATCCTGCAGGGCTCAATCCCAACTAGGATGATTCTACCAAGTTAAAAGCAATAAAATCCCCATAATATAAAAATTCAAGGAGATTTGATGGTAGTGAAATACATTCTATTTTGCCAACACATGAAACCCCCAAAAGAATAAGGAATAAGCTTGTTTCTATAAATTTTTGAATATTTGCTCTCTGTACGCTAACAGGTTTATAATTCTTTATGTGGCTAAAATAATTTACAGACGTGAATTCTACCAAGTAAACACCACCCTCAGAGTTTATTGAGTGTCACAGGGCAGGGACAAGGGCATCCCCTGGGGCACATGAAGCCTTCCAGGCTGAGTTTCCCCACTACAGGACCTTGAGCAACTGAAACTGCCTTAACACCTTCCAAAAACCACCATAGCCAACGGATGGCTTGTTCATAAAGCTATTTATGGAAATCACACATTGGAGCTTTCACCTGGCCAAAATGATTTTTCTCTACAGTGTGTCCTGGAAAACCACTTGCACAGTGGTAATTTCAGAAACATAACTACAAACAATTACTGAGAGTTTCAAACACAACACCTAATTAGAACAATATCACAGTTATGCTCCTGCACAACAGGATTCAGCCAGCCTACTTGAAATTTGTTATTTCTGAGGTACAGCATAGGCTAGTGTGAGTATAACAGTTAATTATAGAGCTGAACTTAATTAAAGTATTTTGTTTGTAGTACAAGCATCTCTGCATTTGCACAGGTTGAAGTTTCCTTGCCACAAGCACTGCTCCTTTAACCTGAGTATTTGCAACATTCCAACCATGAACACAATAATCCAGAATCAGTCTTATAAAACAGTAAATCCTGCTGCAAGACATTAAGGTACATCTGTCCAGCTGAAATCCTCTTACAGCAAGACACTCATTATTGCAAGGAGTCAGCGCTTAGCAGAAAAAAGATCAAGGCCTGGTGACCTTACAAAAGTACAAATGCACAGATGAAACTTGCAGTAAGAAGGTAATGCATACTATGTTCTCTGACTTACAGCTTTAAAAACAGTTTTTATATGGTAGTTGAAAGGAATTATTCTCTTAAATATGGACAAGGAAAAGTCTGCTCAAATCAGAAAATCCCTGAGTGGGTGATTACTTCAATTAGTTAAAAAAAAATAATTATTACAAACAGAAATCTAGTCATCTTTGTGCAACCAAGATCTGCCTAAAGTTATTTTTGTTTTAGCAACAAAACCAATTTCTAGAAGAAACCCCCATTTAGTTTCTTGCCATCCATACCCAGGCTCACCCTCCCTCCCCAGCCCTCCCCTTGGTGTGAGCAGCCAAATGCTGAGGTCTCATTATTTTGAAATCTTCATTACTTTTCGAACCTATGCCACCAAATCCAGGCTCCAAAATATTACAAAACAAATAATCAAAGGAAGATGTCATCTGTCAACCTGACAGCCAGGGCATGAGGCTGGTTTACTGGGAATGGAGAAGCTGAGTCCCAGGTCACCTCTGCCCTCCACGAGCACGAACCAGCACATGGCAGTGAGGACCATGCTGGACCTTGGCATGGGAGGGACAGCAAGAAACAAGAGCAGGAGTGGGCTGGCTGTGCCAGTCTGGCAGCCCCTCGCCCCAGCAGCATTACTGGAACCAGAGCCTGGCAGAATTTCCAATAAAGTCTGTCAAGACCTGCAATTTCCCCTAAGTCTTCCCCCCTTCCCGGGCTCAGAGCTGCCCTCCCAGCTGCTGGCATGGAGCAGCAGAACTGCTGCATGTCACTTCACAGTTTGGCACAAAGTGAAAGATAATAGAGTTTACAAGAAGCTTTGTAGTCTCTTTTTCAAGATAAGATGGAAACAACCAAGACAAATGAAAACAAAAATGTAGGAACCCCCTGAAAATAATGAAGAAATCTGCGTTTCTTTCCTTATCTCAGTATCACACTCCTACCCAAAATCAGAAGTGGTTTCCTTTGCTCACAAAAAACATTTGTAGATTTACTTTCATTCCACAGCCCTCTACTCCATCTGGCAACAGCCTGGGTCAGTGTATGGAAATGATATCCTCTGTGCTGCTAAATATTCCTGCCCACAGAGCTCCCACTGGAGAGCTGCCAGCACGCTTAATTGCAAATGGAGAGAGCATTGGCCAAATGATTCCTTTATTTCCAAAAGCACAGATGAGGGTCAGCTTAGGAAATTTCTTTGGGTTGTAAGAGATTAACCCTCAGCATGATTTGGAGTATCTCATCTTTCAGCTGCATATTCATCTCAAGTGAAACAGAGGCAGCAGAGAGCCAACAGAGCTTCAGTTCAGCTGGGTGAAATCAGCAACCATGGATTTGACACATTTCTTTCTTTGAAATTTTCCATTCATCAGTGCCTGTAACAATGATTTAAGTGAAACAATTCTCTGCAGAGAAATTATGGGAAGCAGCAGCAGAAATATCCCTGTCCTGACCCGATTCCTTCCAGGCTCTCCAGCATGGCCTGGCTGCCCTGGGCTGATCCTCAGCAGAGCTGCTCATGAGCCAGGGGCTGACACAGCATCCCTCTCCTTCCTTCCTTTGACATGGAATTGGAGAATTCACTTTTTCCACTCCTTCCATATTTTTAATCCCCATTTAGATATTCTGTCTTTCTCTCCAGCCCAGATATGAAAAATCAAAGATTATGAACGTGCCTGCTTTTGGCTTCTTAGCAATAACACCTTGGCAGCTTGAAAAAAATAAAAATTATTGATAAAGAATGACAACACCACCAAATCCTTCTTGGGTAACAGTGCTGGGGTCCTTGAATACAACCCTGCAGATCAAGTCCAAATTTAGACCCACTGCTGCAGGAAAGAAGGTTTGAGCTGTACCCTCCAAAATGATCCTGATGACCAAGGCAGCACCAATGACAAATAAATTATGTTGCTCAACACAAATATAGCAAACTGTATTTTTGGCATCCCAATAATTTTTGCTAAGGAGGAAACAGTGCAAACATTAAGGAAAATGCATATTTCATTAATTATTCAGAACTGGCACTCATCAGAAATTTTATCTCTGAACAGGATACATAAAGTGATAATAAAACAGGCTCTAATTTCTTCACTCCTTCCAGTAGCCCTAGGTGAGAGTATTTTATTGCATAGGATGAGAGAGAGTTTAGGAGGTCTGTTTTTCTATATATACATGTTCTTTTTTTATTAATATTTTTTTTCATGCTATTTCAAAACTAAAACCATGCAATCATATTTATCTGCATGAATGAACACAGACAAATTTTACAAAAACTCTTGACCAGAACCCACAGAAAATAAAATCCTCAAAATACACAGGTAATATAGGAGAGAAAACCATCAGTAAAACACTTGAAAGCCTCACATGACAACTTCTTTGAAAGCTGAGACTCATTCAGATCTCCAGTTTCCTACTTGGGCTAATTGCTGAAAGAATTTTGATTGATTGTGGTTTTAGTTTTTTTCCTAAATGATTTCCCTGTGTTCACATCAGAGCCGATACAATTAAATACTTTTTCCTCAATTACCAAATGCTAACAGCAAAACCAGAACTTTATTACAGCCACTTCTCATCCTCAGGAAGAAGCTGTTTTCAGAAATCAATTGCAAGCTCAGGGAGGGAACTCTTTGTCAAGAAATAAGAAGCAAGGATACCTGTTCACATGTTCTAGATCCTGAGTAAGTGTCCAGCCACTAAATCCATGTCAAACCATCAGTCTCTGGTCCCATGTAAATCATTCCACATTCATTATTTCTACCTCACAGTTACTAACTCCTTTCCAATATTCCTCACTTTTCATGAAATATTTTCAAATCCCCTACTTGTTGCAGTTCAAAATCCCAAATCTTGTTACTTATTACAAACCTTGTTATTTGACAGAATTCTTGCTTTTTGGATAATCACAATTCCATTACTCTCCATGGGAGAATTTTCACATAGAAATTCACTTCCTGACCATCACATGAAATATTTCTAAACCCAGCTGAGTTATAAGAGGTACACAGAAAGCCTATTAAGTTATAAACTGTGGTGTTTTTAGGGACCCCCATGGCAGGAAGGAAATGATGAATTTGACTCCATGTTCTTAGAAGGCTAATTTATTATTTTATGATATTATATGATACTAAAGAATGCTACACTAAACAATACTAAAGAATAGAGAAAGGACACTTACAGAAGGTTTAACAAGATACTGATGAAAAAACTGTGACTCTCTCTGGAATCCCAACACAGCTGGACCCTGATTGGTCATGAAGTCAAAACAATTCAGATGTTGGATAAACAATCCCCAACCACATTCCAAAGCAGCAAAATACAGGAGAAGCAAATGAGATAATTGTTTTCCTTTTTCTCTGAGGCTTCTCAGCTTCCCAGTAGAAGAAATCCAGGTGCAGGGATTTTTCAGAAAATATAATGGTAACAATAAACATCAGCAATCAAATAAGCAATGATTTTTACACTTTTGACCTAAGCTGGGTGTGTGCAAAGGGCAGAAATCTGGACTGGAGCCCACCCCAGAGCAGGGGCTGTGCCCAGCCTGCAGCAGCAGTGGGGATTCTGCCCCATTCTGTGCTGGGAATGTCCAGCCCAGCTCTGGGCTGTGCCACGTGCTCACCTCTCATGGAAATGTCCCACAGCTCAGGGACCAGATATGAATATTCTTTCAGAAAAATGACTGGAAGACAAAGCTTGTTTTTTTTTTTCCATAACAACTATTCATAACAATTGCACCTTGCTAATCCATTTTCATCTGAAATCCAAGATCTTTTGGGATTTGAAGCTCTCTCAATAGCACAAAGAAAGTCAGAGATTCAGAGATTGAAACAATTCACACGTTTGTTTAGCCATGGTATTTTTACTCATATTTCATTGCTACTTATTTCCTGCAACTTCAGCTGAGTAAATGTATCAGAACTCAGCCCTCTCAGGAATTTCTGCTCCTCTGTTTCACCATCACTAAATAAATTTTATTCTTTGCTGTTATTAAACATCCAGAAGTGAACTGTGGAGCCATAGATACTCCTCCAAGGTATTCTGTGCCATAAAAAGATATATAGTGCACAGAAAATCCTTCACATTTAAAAAGCAGAGTATAAATAAGGAATTTCATGTGTCCCACCATCAGATCAGAGCATCACCAAGCTGCCAGGCCCCTCTGAGACACACACACAGTAATTTTATACAGAATGAAGTGAACATTTTCCACAGATTTAAATTCTAGCATATCAAGAAGTCATTTTTATCTCAGGAAAAAAAGAGGATTGAAATACCTCCAAGTCTGCACAACAATAATAATAAAGAAATACATCACCCTGATTTTTCTATAGATTCTACTTTATAATTATACTGCACTATCCATATGTTTGTACTATATCTGTACTATTTTGTCAATTTTTATATCTTTAGCTATTGTCTTACCTGTTTAAATAAACCAACTTTTAAATTCATTTTATAAAAACCAATTCTATAGAGTATGAATGAAACAGTTTATATAAAGAATAAAATTCAACTTAGGAAGACAAATTCTACCTTGCAAAATTTGCTTTTGAATCACTTCCCATTCATTTGATCACAGATAAGTGAATTTTAGCAGCATTTTAGCACTCTGCTGAGGTCACCAAACACAGAGAAATTCAATGGAGGAAATTGCAGTTCAAGTATAAACCAGCAGGCATATGGCAAGTGAACCTAGTCTGAAGGGGTAAGGCTATATTTATGAATTCTATGCATTCTGTGCAATTAACTTTAAAACATTTTAAATCACAGCCATCTTTAGGCTACCCTAAAACAAGAATGGAAAAAATACAGCACAGAGGGAGTCAGCAAGAAAAGAACTTGAAGTTTACTTTATCAGCATGATTTCTTTTTTTACATGAGTAGTTAATGTCACAGCAGTTTTGTCCCTCTCTGCAGCCATTATGTTGACCATTTTTTTCTTTTCTTTGATGACTTGTCCAACTACAAAGGCAACAAAAAGGGGGGCACTGGGCAGGGGGAAATCAACCCTGAATTACACTACAGATAATCTTTAAAACATTTTTCAGTGCACAAGAGAGGAGCAGCAATTTTGCTTAGATGTACTGAATCTTGAGTCTACCAGACATTATAATCTCTTAATGGTCCATGTTTGTTGTATTTAATTCATATGATTTCTTTTATGGCTACCAATAAAGTTACACACTGCATTAATTTTGATGGAGTCAAAATGAGACATAATATACATCTGATAGTACCAGAAAGAAAAGTTTTCAACTCTTTTTACCAATCTTACTGCTATTTCAAGTTCCTAAGGTAGGAGCTGAGGAAAAATGAGGAAGATGGCATAGAAGGGTGTCATTTCTGAAATTATTTTTGAGCCAACTCAAAAGAGAGAGAGAACTCGACACCTGCAGAGATGGAGGCATGGGTATATTTTGAACCTAAGCACATGAAAAGTGCACATGGGTCTCAAAAATTTCACATTCTTCATCTTTTAGAGAGGAGAAAGAGGTGGAATTGTGTCCTATTTTAGTCCCTTGCTCTGACATTCCAGTGGCCTTAAAACGGCCTTTTTCCTGCTGTTTGTAAGATTTTGGCCCTGAAATGGACGAGGGAAATTAACTCCCTATTGAATGGTCAGTGCTGATTAAGGACTGCTGACAAACACTGGGCATTTTTGGCTTGTTATTGGGCACCCCCTCATCTGTGTGTGCAGGAAACACACTGGCTGCACTTGCACTGGTCTCTGTGCCTGGAGCATGGCTAATGGATCCTGTTCCACTTTTATGCAGTGTTCAGATTCTTTTCCTTACATCAAACCTGATCCTATATCTCCTCCTCACACAAGGGATCCTCACCACTATGAGGAATGCAGGCTATAAATCCTGCTTTCCTTTCCAGGGGATCAAACATGGCTCAGTCTGGCTACACCTGATGCAAATTCAAATTTTCATTTGTGAATTGAGCTGTTGTTCAGGGTTACATACAAAGTATCTGATATTTATTAACAAAGACATGACATTTACTGCACTGGTGGACTCTGGCCCTGGAAAAACTCAACCCCAAGAGCCATCTTGGCTGATTTGCAGCCATGGGCCTTTCCATGATGGCTGGAATAAAATGGGAATGTGGTCCTTGTGCCACTGTCATTTTCATTGGGAAGCCAGTTATGCTCAATAAGTGAGTTTGACAGCACTCTGGGTGAACACCTGTATTCTATTTAGAAGAGTCTGCTTCATTTTCATAACACATTAGCAGAGCCATGGATCTCTGAGCACTCTGTTGGAGGTTCTTATTGATGCAGATTTGATTATTAAAAGGAAAAAGCTGCACTTTTGGAAGCTGGACCCCCTAAGTCTTGAGACCTGTGGCAAAGCTCAGGCTCTGTGATTTAGAAGGAAACCTTATTGGAGCAGTTTCTTCTGTTTCAACACATCAAAAGAACAACTTCCTTGATCTATTTTTATCTACAAGCAGGATTCACTGGCTGTGCCATTTTACTTCCATAATCATGCATTGTTAATGGAATTAAAGGGGCTCTGTACACTAGGAGAAATATTCAACGGCTAATTCTCTTGTTTTTTGAGCAACTGGAAAAGAGATGGGCTTTCATGTAGCACCTCAGTTACTTTATTGTGTCAAAATTAAACAGAATAAATAACACACCAATGCAAAAAATGGTGATACAGGATTTGGATCTGAGAGTATTGTAATGAATGCAGACAAACCAGCACATTCCCCACTTTTAAAGATTACAGCCTTTGAACACAGAGATTAACAAACAGAAGCAGCCTGCTCTGAGAGCCCATGGACTACTGTACTTGTTCACCCTGCAGGAAACCACCACTAAACATCTCTGGGAAATGCTTACTCACTGAGGCAAAATGAAAATGATTTTTCATCCAATTTCAGTGCAAACATGGACCTTGTTTTCCCTCGCTCACTAACCCCTCCATGAATCCAGCTCCATGACCTGCACTTGGTGTGTTTTGCCTACTTCTCCTAAACTCCCCAGCCCTGAGCTGTTAAACTGCTGATGGTTCCCCCTGTTCCCTGTGCCAGGCTGGCTCCAGCCCAGCAGGGACAGCTCACCTCTCCACCCTGGCCAGGTGAGAGGGGCTCGGGGGCACAACCAGAGCAGGACCCCCCCATGCCAGCAGCAGGGAATTGCTGGAGCACCCTGTAAAGTTATTCTTGAGGTTACAGAAACAGTTCATAACATTACCCTGCACAGATTACAGCAAACATTAAAAATTAATATCAATAATAAATTGACTAAGAGTGTTTTCCTAATACCTAGCAGAAAAAGGAATTGCCAGATGCAGATAAAGCCAAGATAGGTTTAATAACCTCATTAAAATAAGCTATACAGTGCCAAACTCCTAAAGCACAGATATTTCTTTGTGACAACAAGGAATTACTGATAATGAGTAACAAACTAAATGGAAAGGCTGACACAAGATCCTGTGTGAGTGCAAAATGCAAAGCACAGGCTCCTTGTGGCTGAGTGGCATCAGCAGGGGCAGTTACCTGACCTGCTCTGGTTAATCACATTTCCTGGGGCAGGAATAAGTCCTGAAGAGAATATGATGAGCACAACTTACTACTGGGATCAGGGGTTATGTGCAAGTACCAAAAGAAGCTCAACAGTGATTCAGAGAACCTCAAGGAACACACAGAATTTTGAAAAGGAAACAAGCTGAAACCTCTTGGATCCCCAAGAGTATCATTATGGAACATACATTTAAATCATGGACTAATGAGTGAGCACACACCAGGTATATACTTCTTTTCTATGCAATGCTAAGATGAAATAAAACTATTGTTGTAAAGATTATTTCTCCCACATTACAAGGATGCTCACGTAGACCATTATTTTGTTGAAGCAATAAAATAAAAAGTTTTGCTCTTTCTTCTTGTACTTACAGAATTTAGAGGCACAAGAGAGGTCAAGTATGTGGCTTATGTGAGAACTAACCTTCTTCAAAACTCCCAGTATGACCATATAACCTGTTTCACTTTATTTTAACAATTTTTTATTTCAATGAATATGCATACAGGTGTACAAGTGCTAAAAAGGAAACCAATACTGTGCCTATATATGAAATATTTTTCCTGACATACAGTTTTTTCTTGACTGCCTGAACAACGACAGTTCTCTCTCAAATATGAAAGGAAAAATATGGTGTTAATGAACTTTTAAAAGTAACAATAATAAAAAAAATGGGGAAAAAACAAGCTAGCTACTACTACTGTTCAACGCTGCTAGTATTAAAGAGATTCTTGTAAATCCTGCATGAGATTAGGGTTATTAGGAAACATTAATCATTTTCTATGACACAATTCTTGAAACACATCACTATTCCCTGGGACCATCACCTCTGCTGAGGCTGTTGCTCACACAGTAAAGCAATTTATTACATCCTGCTAAGGCACAGCTCCATCACTGAACGTTGGCAGCCTCCCTGTGCCTGATGCACACAGGTCCCCACTCACTTTGCACTCAAGTTACGTGTCACCAGCCAGATGAGAGGGCAGCAGATTTAAACTCTGCCTTTTGTTTTCCCACAGGATATTTAACACAACTCTGTGCAGCAAACCCCAGCATTCAGTCAGCTCTGGAGGCAAAGCAGAGCTGCCTCAATGTTGGGGTCAGCAGAACAGAGATTTCCCTAAACTTCTCTTTACAGAGCCAGAAAACAAAGGGCTGAGAACATTCCCCTGCACCCCTGTGTAGTTATGATATTTTCTGAAAAATCCTTTCTTTAGGATTTCTCCTCTTGAGAAGCTGAGAAGCCTCAGGAACCAAATGTAAACAATGGTTATCTGCTGCTGTGGAATGCAACAGGTGCATCTGTGATTGGTCTCGTGGTTGTTTCTAATTAATGGCCAATCACAGTCAGCTGGCTCGGACTCTGTCCAAGCCACAAGCCTTTGTTATCATTCTTTCTTTTCCTATTCTTAGCTAGCTTTCTGATGAAATCCTTTCTTCAATTCTTTTAGTACAGTTTTAATATAATATATATCATAAAATAATAAATCAGCCTCCTGAAACATGGAGTCAGATCCTTGTCTCTTCCCTCTTCCTCAGACCCCTGTGAACACCATCACACCCCTGGATGCTGCAGCTTTGTGCTGCCATAGGGCACAAGGTGCCCATTCTCAGAGCTGTATTTCAGTGCCCAGTTCAAGCTGGTGGCTCCCTGAAGGGCACAGTCCTGCGCCCACCTTGGGGACTGTCCCCATCAGGCTGCCTGCAGCCATCCTGGGCATCCCAGCCCTTCCCTGTGAGAGGAGCTGTGCCTGCCAGGACACTCATCCATCCCTCTGTCCCTGCCAGCTGCAGGGGTGGCATTGGGGCTGGCACAGCTCAGCAGTGCCACTGCCATCCAGGGGCTGCCAGCATCTCTGCTATAACCTCTGTATAACCGTTCTGTCATGCTGCTGCTTTCCCAGGAGCTGATAGCTTTGCTATTTCAAATTCAACAAGGCCAAAGCTCAAAAATATAAATTGTCATTCCTCCAGTCCTCTAAATAAAACAAGCTCCCCACCAAAATGACAGATTCTGTTCCAGTTTGACAATACATCTGTGCCTTAAATGTTTTCTAGGTACTTTCAGGCCCTGTTTTGCCCTCTGAAAAGCAGACAAAAATTTCCCTGTAGATGCCATGTCTGCCTCTCTGACCCACACCACTCAGAACATCTGAAGGCAGTTCAAAGATTACTTCTGCAATTTGGAGGCCTACACAAACACTGCAACTTGTGATTCAGGTCAAATATACTTGAAAGTCTGTTTTTATGTAGCTTGACAACATATAGAAGAACTGACTTCTCTTACATTCCCCCCAAAAAGAAAAAAAACAAACAAACAGTGAGTTCTGCATTATAGTATCATTTTGAAGTATTTCTCCTCCATATCTTTAGAGAACCTTTTGCATACTTGTCCCACTCCCTTTTCAGCCAGATTTCACAGATGTTCCACAAATATTTAGGAGCTGAGAGGCCTTGACTGATTTCCTCTAAGTGCTAAAAGAGTCACAGGTCCTGGTGCAGCTCCTTAAAGCAATCCCAGGTGTGCACAGGGGGATGCACACACCAGGGGGAGCAGGGAATGAACACAACCTGCTGCAGGTGTGGTTTTCCTGGGGAATAAATAAACATCTTAAAAACCAGAATTATCAGAACATGTCTGAAAAATGAAAGTTACAGAGGTTACTGTACTCATCATTTTAAGTTTTGCAAGTCTCTGAAAAGTCTCTCCTCTAAGAGTAACCAAACACAAGAAGTATTGATAAGTTAATGAACTTTAGATTTTTTGTTATTTTATGAAGTTCAGCATCTGTTTTCAATGTGAATCTGAACAAGATAAAAGCAGGTAGGTATGACTAAGCACTTTCTCAAAGAGTACATGAGTGTTTAATAAAAGATGACCCATTTTCTTGTTTATTGTAATTTCAAAATCATGTTTAAAAATGCAATTTTAAGCAAACAAGAATAATATATTTTCTATTATAAATGCCAATTTCAAAAGATGTTTGTAGAAAGTTGATTTAGCAAAAAATTGTAATTTCCTTTTAAAATCAATTTCTTTTGTTTTATTTTTAAAGTTTTTTCCTACATAAGTGTTACTGACCTCAAAACCACCAACACAGTTGAGAGGTCACAAGTGTAACCCATACTTGGAAGGATTTGCCTTTCTTAGGGATTTGAAACTTTTCATTGCGTGGCTTCTGATTAAAGTTGGGAGGGAAGAAATTGCATGGAGACTGGTATTTTATTATAGCTGCTGTATAATTAGATCTCTACAGTTTTATTTGCAAAATGTCATGCATAAAGAAAAGGAAGGGCACTGAACAAAGTTACCAGTCATACAAAAATTACTTAATATCAAAACATCAGTGACTTAATTCAATTTGAAGCATTATTACTTGACTCTGTTTGATACACTCCAGTATGTAATACTACGCCTAATTTTGTACATTTTATCTATAAAGAGTGCTCTGGGACTGAAGTCAAGATGCTTACACAGTGCCTATTGCAGGCTAAATGCTTTTCCCATTCCTATTTGCATAACAAGAGAAAAGAAGAAAATTTGATTTAAGGAGGAAGAAAGCAACCCAAAACTTCTGTCTGTGCATATTTATGAGAATACAGGTTATATCCACAGAATCCCACAGTGAACCAGGTTGGAAAGGACCTTTGAGATCATCAAGTCCAACCTATGACCCAACACCTCCTCATCAACTAAACCATGGCACTGAGTGCCATGTCCAGGGTTGGTGACTCCACCACCTCCCTGGGCAGGTGATTCCAGAGCACAGTCACTCTTTCAATGAAGAATTTTCTCCCAAAGTCTAACCTAAACTTCCTCTGGCACAGCTGAAGACTGTGTCCTTTCCTTCTGTCAGTTGTTGCCTGGAGACAGAGCCCAGCCCCAGCTGAGCACAGCCACCTTTCAGGAGCTGTGCAGAGTGATAAGGTCACCCCTGAGTCTCCTTTTCTCCAGGCTGAGCATCCCCAGCTCCCTTCAGGGGCTCCTCACAGGGTTTGTGTTCCCAGCCCCTCTCCAGCCTCCTTGCCTCCTCTGGATGTGCTCAGTGTCCCAAGGTCCTTCCCAACCTGACTGGACACAGCACTCCAGGTGTGACCCCACCAGTGCCAGGTACAGGGGCAGGATGATCTCCCTGCTCCTGCTGGCCACACCATTCCTGATCCAGGCCAGGAGCCATTGGCCTTCTTGGCCACCAGGACACACTGCTGGCTCATGTTCAGCCAGGTGTCACCAGCACCCCCAGGTCCCTTTCTGCCTGGGCACTGTCCTGTTGTCATTATATTGCAAGAGTTCTATTGTCATTATATTGCAAATGTTCCATATTGCTAGAGTTTCGTACCTCCTTGATGTTTTCTCATGGGCAGCTCCTCACAGCACTGACCCTTCCTTCTTCTCACGGCAGCCAACTGACTCCAGTCCCTGAACCACCCAACCCACTCTTTTATGGCACCCTTCTTATTGGCTACAGCTGTGGCCTGTTAAAGCCAGGCCTGTTCCCAATCTCTAATAATTGGCTCAGCTGCAACTCCTTAAGAGGTAAGATTACTTTCTATACAACCTTTACTTTCTTATATTGTATCCCCCTACACTGTCCAGCCACACCATCCCCAGCCTGTAACACTGCAGGGGATTATTGTGGCCAAAACACAGGACTGGGTACTTGGACTTGTTAAACTTCATCCCATTGGGCTCTGCCCATCCCTCCAACCATTCCAGGTCTCTCTGCAGAGCCCTCCTGCCCTCCAACAGATGGACACAGCTCCCAGCCTGGTGTCACCTGCAGATTTACTGATGGACTCAGGCCCCTCATCCAGGCCATCAGTGAAGAGGCTGAGCAGGAGTGATCAGTGTCCCAGCACGGAGCCCTGGGGACACCCCTGGTCCCTGGCTTATGAAGCCATGGGAGGGTCTAATTAGCAGAGCATTGGCCCAAGACCTCTGTCCCCAGGGGAATAAGGGTGGAGGCCAGCTCACTCGGACCCGAGCCACGGGGGAGCCTTCCAGCCAGCAGGGTGATAACAGCTCTTATAGTGATTGTCAGCTCTTTGGGATTGCAGCTGCTGCTAGGCTTGGCTTCCCTGGGCATAGGCTTCAGGCAGACGGAGAGAGAGGAGAAGGGAGACACCGGCTGTTCCACGGAGATGGTTTATTCAGGAGGACGTGAAAGGGCCCGGTTCTTCTTCTTCTAAGTTCGTAGGGTACAGTAAGCTACATTTATACCCTTGGCCAGGCTCCAAACTTGACCAATGGGCAAGGGTTAGAAGGACTACAAGGACCAGTAGTAGGGTTACCAAGACTTTTCTCCTTATAAGGGTACAAAGATACGTTGTGAGTCCGGGGTTGGAACACCTCTCTGCTGCTGTGTCAGCATTCCCATTGTTAAATCCTCCACGGTGCCTTGGCCAGGCTTGTGGCATTTCCTGCACCTGGCTGCCACCATGCCCACCCCCCTCTGCCCGGCCACACAGCCAGGTCTGAGCCCAGCACAGAGTGCTCCTGTCCCAGCCCAGGGCTGCAGCTTTTCCAGCAGTGTGCTGTGGGAGACAGTGCCAAAGACCTTGCTGAAGTCCAGGCAGACAGCACCTTCTTCATGATAAAAGGAAAAAGATCTGAAGACCTCATTCTCCCCATTCCTTTCTTCAGTTTTGTTTAAGACAAACATTTACATAAAAATTAGGATAATGTTTAGAACTTTTTTTTAGTTCCTATAGTCCTTCTGAAGTTACAACCTTATACAAGATGCTAATTGACACAGCAACCACCAGCCACTTAACACAAATGGGATAAATATTATGCTGAGGATTAAATTAACTACAAAGAAACAAAAGATCCCATTTCTGTGCAAATTTGAGTAATATTAAAACAAAGTCAGAGAATGAAGAGTTTATGCTGTTACACACTGAACTATATTGGATTTTCCTAAATGTTTTTGCATTAGAAAATGCTGACTTGTCAGGACCTATATGTGCATTTATTTCCCAGATCTAGGATAAATCTTCAGAAGTCAGAGGACTTTTTCCCCTCCCTATCCCCACCTCTTCCTGATCCTGTTTGTCTTCACCTCTTTCCTAAGTCCATTAATCAAAACTGAACTATCCATGGCCCCATAAGAAATTCTTCACCTTCTATACCAACAATGTGTTTAAAACCCCTTTGCTTCAAATCAGGGAAGTCTTCCACTAACTTAGTTCTGGAAACTCTCAATCTGGTTTTCACAAAATACAAACTGGAAAAATATGAGGCTTATTTAAAAAAAAATTCTAATGACAACTTTCAAGGATTCCAGTAACTGATAAACCAAACAAGATTTTGTGGCATTCCTCGGAAGAGGGAAAACAGCTGTAACAGCTTTGGTTCTGAGTCCAGATTCAGGATGAAATTGGAAACAAATAACACCACTTTAGGCTCTGATTTATGTTTCTTTTGGTTTCAGTGACTGGAACTTAAACATGACAGATTCTGAGTCTCCAAGTAATTAATTTTAATCAGCCACCTGCCTCCTCTGTCTGTTGACATCCCGTGTACAGCAGTGGTTATTGAAATAGTCACTCAAGGAAACAAAGTTATCCTCAGAGTGTATCCAGCCACCCACCTGGCTCACACAGAGCTCTCAGGGCTGAAATTGAGATAGAAGGAAAAAAAATTAATTTCTGTATTAGTATTACAGTATCACATGCCTGTAACTTGTCAGTGCATTGTTTAGGATCAAGCCATAAAAGCTGGCATGCTGATGAGGTTTTCCTGTGGTTTTGTTACTTGAGATAGAATGAATTTTATTCTCTCTGAGAAACAGGGACATGGCATGCACTGCACAGCAGGAACAGCACCCAGGCAATGCCATGTGGGGAGCTGGAAGAACAAAACTGGCCCTGTGTGGTGTTGGTTGGTAAGAGAAGCTTTCCCCAAGAGGCATTTTCTTTAGTTCTATGGCCTACATTAAAAAAAAAAAAAGACAGAACTGAGTTTATAAACCATCCCCAGGTCTGCCTTTTTCTGTTTTCTGAAAATGAAAAGAAATGCCAGGGTAGGTAACTTCAAATGGAAAGGGAAACAGACTGCAAAACAGAAATTCACCCTAAACGTTTTCCTGCTGCTGTTTATCCTCTGTCAAAAATATTCAATTCAATCAACATTATACTTCTAGCATAAACATAAATCAATGCCAAGACATTTTGGCTTTGTTATCAGACATGATATTTCGATAAGATATACATAAATAGAATTAAAGATTCCACTTTTTTCCAGGTTATCTGCTGCCATTTCTAGCCCTTCATAAGCCATTTTGCTGCAGTTGACAGAGGACAGGGACAGGACACGGACAGTCTGGGCAGCTCTTGGGCTAACAGAGGACATTGAAAGACAGGGAAAAAGAAAATCTAAAGTGATATGCACACAGGCAGAATTAGCTTCCTCCTCTTACAGAAAGCAGAACAGAGAGGTAGCACATCAGAAAGCCTCTATGAAAAGTAGTTTGGCACTTTGCTCCTGTCTAGGAGCTAGATTGGCAATAAGTCACTTATGTTTTAACACCAGGCAGCAGCAGCTTGAGTCTGGAGTTGCAGAGTTTTTAGAATCCACTCCAGCTGCTGACAAGTCAGGCAGTGAAATCGGATTACTCGCAGCCATGGAGATCCCCTGCTGCTGCACACACACCTGGGCACAGGGGCTGCTGCCTGCACACAGCACCATTTGTGTGACAACATCCCTGAGGGACTTGCCAGAACGGGGTGGAGTGTGGGGAGTGACACAAACAGCTCCAGATCTCTCTGAGAGAGAAACGTTCGAATACTTTCATATAGGAAATCAATAATAAACAAACAAAACAACATCAGAAAGCAAATAATATCAGCCAAGGCAGAGCAGGTCTGTCAGTTCACTGGTCACTGCTGTGCCATGGTTACCAACTCTGGAATGACACTGGAGGGTTGGTAACAGTTGTGCAGCTAATGAAAGAGAATGGGGATAAAGGAGTTGAAGTCTTCATTTAGATTTTAAGCACTTTTTCACCTCCAATTCCTTCATAAAGGAACTTTAGAGAACAGGCTTCTCCTTCAACACCTGTTCCTACAATACCTCCCATCTCACACCCTGCTCATCCCAAATTTAACTAGCACATTTTCCTCTTCAATCAGTATAGGCTATTGCTGAACCAAATCATGGTTACTGATCTCTTCTATCTTACTTATATTCTCCAAATTCTTGGGCTCCCAAGATCAACACCAGCTGCCTGACACAAGCAATTTTCCAGGCTCCTCACATCTCCACCATGTCTAACTTCCATAACACCACCTCTGAGAGAGTCTCTCTCTTATTTTTTTATTAGCAATATATTTATGATACTCTCATTACGTATCTCAAATCCTGCAGCATCCTATTAGGTGGGAAACACAACCTGACATATTCATTAATGGGGGATTTGAAAAAAAAGGGGCCCTTAGAACATTTTCTCCATCACTGACTTCTTATCATGAACATCCTTGCCCTGTTCTTCCCACAATTCAGTTTCTCCTGAAGCACAGCCCTGCATCCCCTCAGGCCCTGTGACTGCAATGTCACACAGGGTGGCCCTGAGTGCTTTTCTGGGGCCAGGCACTGCCTCTGCCACATGGGGGTTCAGAGGCTGCACCAGCCCTGCAGGGCTGCAGCTCTGTCCTGTAGGGCCAACTTGAAAGGAACAAAGAGAATTAAGAGGGGAAGATGTGAAGGAAGAACATCCAAAAAGCTGCAGGCTCATGGCATTTGGCTTGGATCTTGAAACCAGCAAGTACCTCTGGAAGCTGTGGGCCAGTGGCTATTTGCAGGTATTACAAAGGATGAATAATGTTATGCTGTGTTTGCATTGGGTTTAGGGGATAATTTGACAAGTTTATTGCTTCTGTGGTTTAAGAGACCCAAATATTATGGAACTTCACATCCAAGGTATTTCATCATAAACCAAAGCAACTAAAACTGCAAAGCAAGGGAAGACAACACAGCTAATGCTAAGCTTCAAGATAAAAGATGAAAACTGTTATAGTTACCAATTAACATTTAGATTGCCTGTACAAAGGGATGCCATAAATCCCCACACCTCAGGTACAATAATTCCTTTTAATATCTCATTGCATCACTGCCAAAGGACTGTCTCTCTGCTGTGTACCATTTCAAGGCACATTTGTGCACTTTTTGGTTTCCAATGAGTATTGATGCACAGAAATGACATCAGTCAATGTTTCCTTGTAACCCAACTAACCCACAGTCAGCTTCTTCCCCACAGAACCTCTCCCACAAGGAGCAGAGGCAGCTGAAGTTCTACTGAGCATCACTCCAAAGGAAAGGCACCAATTTAATGGCCCTGAGTAAATTCAGTGTTGTTAATGGAAATAGATAATTTCCCACAATTCTATCCTAAGTTCTGCATAATGCACCCATAAATTTCAGCTGCAGCCTGCACTGAAAGCAGAATATGGCTTTGCCTCACTAAACCTGTGAGGGAATATCTGAAAAGCTTTTCCACTAGATTTTTTTGGGTCTCTGTCAGGTATTTGGCATTGTAACAAAATTGCTACTCTGAGCAATTTTTAGTTACAATACAAAATAACTGGATTTTCGTGTCATGGAATTTCTTATTGAAAGTTTTATCATAAAATCCTGCAGTGTGGTTTGAAAGACAATTAATCTGAAAAAGGGTTATTAACCACAAGCACACCATATTTTACCTCTTGGTTTTTCACAAGTTTGTGTTTGACACAGACAATTTTATTATTAAATACAAAACAAAAATTAGCAAGAAATTCCAAACAAACAAAAATCCAAGTAAACAAAAGCAACACCACAAACACAAACTTAAGGAATTTCAAATTAGTAACCAATTAATCCCTTTGCACTCAGTCAGAATTTTCACAACACAACTCAAGGGGTCAGAAACATTGTTCTCACTGTTTTCAATTACTTGTAAATGTGATCCTCAACAAAAAAAGGAGCCAGATAGCTCCTCAGAGTTCAGTTTCAGGAGGAAGATTAAAAAGATGGGACACAACCAGAAAAAAAAAAAATAAACCTAGATGAGACCAGTAAGTTGAGCAGGCTGTTGCCAGAGAAGCTGAGCTGAGCCTACTCAAACCTGACAAAGCAGATATGTGATGCAGGAAGCTTTGATATCAAATATGATGAGAGTTTAATCAGGAAGTCTGCCTAAGATTCTGCAGCAATTAAACCCTACATGAAATCATCTTCAGTGAAATAACCCAGTTGCTCATAGAAACTTCAGCAGGTTTTTTAAGGATGCCTGTGAGGCATCAAAAGAGAAAAAGTTAAAAACTGGAAAGTACAAAAAAACAAAACTGAAAATACCTTAAGCATCAATCCTACACATATCACTGTGGAAGGGGTCTCTGCCACTGAAGAGCTCACAAGAATAAAACAAATAAACAAAATAAGAACCTAACTATATATCTATAGTCTATAGCAACTCAAAGAGATCAAGTCCCAGATTTTTGTGGTCTTTGGGACTTGTCAGGTACTTTGCACATAAATTTATATGTTTGTAGGCACACAAATTGATAAAATATAATCAAGGAACCTAATTCAAAACAATGAAATTCTGACTCTTCCCCAGATCTCTGTATCTCAGTATGACAGGAATCCAACAAAATGTTACCTGCAGGTAGCTGGAGGAGTCTGTGATGTTCTGCACATGCAGCTTTCCAGAGCTGTGAGCTAACACTGGTGCAAGCAGAGAATTGGACAGACACCATCACAAGGGAGGCTCACCAGGACAGGGCACAAAGCAGTGTTTGTTGGTTTTGGTTTGTTCCTGTGTTCTGTTTGGGTTTTTCACTAAACCATGCACAGGTAAGGAGGCTGATTTGCTTGTGTTCTCCTTGGTTTTCTGTGAAAGAGCTGCCAAGGACTCTCTGATGTCTGCCCTCAACAAGAAATTTGTATTGAACTCTCTGTGAGGAGCAGACCCACACACTGCAACAAAAAGCAGAGTTCAGAAAACTCAGAAATAAAAATTAATACTGGCAGTTGCCAACAGTCACAGAAATAGTGACAAGAGCTGTCAATAGGTAAGGGAACATTCCACTACAGTTTCCAAGATCTTGGGGAAATTGAGCACTTCCTTAGAGAGTTCTTTGAATTTTTTGCCTAAGAATCATTTGCCTAAACAATAAGCTAAACTCAACAGTTTCCATATCAATGAATGGATTAAAATCAATAATAAATTTATAAAAAATAATTTATCAGCTATCTCTGCACAGCTAATTCCTGATATTAGTCAGGAATTATTGACTTTATCAACTTTGCTGGACTTGCTCTTGCTGATGTTAGCAAAATCAAAATCTGACAAGAGACATTTGGACTAGCTTTGCTTCTAGTGCAGAGCTTTTTCTGAAATATTTGTTCCATTTTTGGCAATAATTACAGCAGGTTTTCCAGCAGATAGTTATTGTAACTAATTTGTACTTACATGACTAATTATGAGTGAGAGGAATGCTGCTTACAGTACTCTCTCACATCTGGAGAAGACCAGAAGCACAACAGCAGCTGTCTGGATGCTGCCACCAATTTGTTGCTGTTTATTCACTGAATGCTGATTGTTTCCTCTCCTGATAAAAGATCTCATGCAGCCTCATCCAGCTCCCATCACCCTGCACCACTGCTGGGGTGAATTACTGAGCAGGCAAATCACATCACTTGACAAAGATAACAAACAAAATAACTTCTGACTGCATGTGGGTATGTTCACAGCAATCAATACACACAAACTGCCTGACTACCTAGGACTGAAACCTTGCTTTTGGTTCTTTCATTCCTCCAGAAGTTCACATGGACTCATTATCTCATCTCACCTGCCAGAAAAAACTTCGGGGCAAAATTGTTGGGACAAAATTATCATTTAATTGTTCTAAGCAATAAAACCCAACAAAAACCCCAGCACATTGTCACTGCTAAGGTGATGTTTGACAGTCTCTGTTCAAAAATTGAAGATGTTAATGGGCTGCAATAACTAACATCTTTCTGAAATTTTTTCCAGTATTTTTTTTCTCTTGGACATTTTAATTTCATTTCTCTTGGTAGAAGGGTAGGAACAATTGGGCAAATACTTTCTCAAATCCTTGATTTATAATACATCTAAATTAAAATTTTACTATCCAAAGCATTTCACCACACACAACTACACTTGAAGAGGAATATGTCAGCATTGGGTTTGTTTCCATGTTCAAATGTGATCAACACCACCCCCACTAACCCCACACCTCATTTTGAACTTTTGGCACAGAAAACAAACAACAGCTTTGAACTACACAACTTTACAACAATTAAGCTGTATGAACAGTTTGGAATGCTTTTCTAAAGCACTTCAGAAAATGACTCTTATTGAACCTGCACCCTTGGAGGCTGTAATTCAAGTCCTACAATTCCAGCCACACAGCTCAGCTCAGGTCAAAAGGAACAAGTCAAGCTGACAGAAAGTAAGTCGATGAATTCTTACATGATTTTTCAACACAGACACAGATGGACAAGAATAGAAACCACTATACAATATAATACTTCTGTGCTACTGTTTCTGAGGCAAACATCAACTTTTCCTGCTGTTACTGTCTTTTACAGGTTACAGCATTCTCACATATTTTAATTTATCAGGTTTTCTAGCCCCCAATCCCTTTCCTGCATCCATTCTATTAGCCAATAGCATCAATTTAATGCCTGTGAGAAGAAAAAAAACAGAGCAGCCATTTAAAACAAACAAAAAAAAAATCCCTAAACTACCCTATTAAGTGAATTGCACTGTGCAAAATCAGAAAAAGCAGGCTGAGGCTTTAAAAGTTGACTCCAGTAAGAGGCACTTTGGAGAAACTTTCTCACTGTACCATTACCAACAAAACAAATTTTTTATTCAGATTTAAAAGTCTCAGATTTTAGGGTTCCACATTGCAGGGAACTTAAGAGAATCTAGATTACCCAGACAAACAAAATATTGAGTTGAAAACTGAGGAACTGTTGCATTTTTTAAAGTGTACTGTGGCTGCAGTATGATCTAAAGACTGAGACCAAGTAATGACCTTCAGCTGGAATCTCAGATATAAAAATCTTTGCACATTTTTCTTATTTCCACAGGATCTGAAAGCCCCAGTCAGTTGCTCAGGGGCTCTCTGGTGACTTTTCCCACCTGTGCCCCCTTTCCCAGGGGATGCCCAGGCAGAAGGGCAGCAGTGGCACCACAGCTCTGCATTCTGCTCCCTCCATGCCCTCTCAGCTTTCCCCCTCCTGTTTGGGATGCCCAGGAGGCAGGAGCAGCTCTGCTGCACCCCTGGCACACCCTCCCAGCCAGGCCAGGGCCCCTCTCCATCTCACATGGAAATATTCAGAAATATTTCCCAGCACAGCAAAGTTAAACCAACTTTATCTCTCCTGTCTAAAGAAGGGGAACAGAATCCCTCCCTGGGCAATCACAGAGAGCCAACTGAGGGGACACAATTGAGACTGTCAATGTTTCTTTGTCAATTATTTTTCCAGATTTGTGGTATTTTTGTGGTTGTCCCCTGGATTCTGTCCATTTGGACTCCAGATTTCTTGTGCTGCCACATCATGCTTGTTCAGAGTCTGCAAACAGCACATTTTGCATCATCATGTTTCCACTAGTTTCCATTATTCCAGCATTTCAATTTCCTTCTAATTCATGGCATGCAAATGAGACCTCAAGTTTCTCAAGAAACAAACTGAACAAACACAGACTTAGCACTAAGGGACACAAGTATTCAGACCTTTTTTGCCTTTTTCATCCTGAGATAAACTGTCAGACAACCAGAATTTCTAGTGTGATATAAGGAGACCACAGGGGAAACTGAAGCACCACCATACAAAACCCACAGGTTTTCTCAACTCCAGCTTGTGTGAAACAGCACCACATTCTGGGCCCAGAAATATAATATATCCCCAGCACAAATTAGAGAAGTCAACAAAACTAAAGCCTTCTAAAACTAGAATGAATAGACACTTAACCTTGTAATTTCCTCTACTTTTAAGTATTTGCAGTAGTATTTGCAAAAATTGTTCCACCCTAACACAGGATTAAGGCTCAGTATTCACTGAGCACAATATGAAGTGCTTTTACCTCTGTTTTACAGGTACTGTCCAGGCAGCCAGGCAGTGCTGTAAAACAGCTTCTCTGGAAACTGAGGCTAATAGGATGGCACTGCTCCCTGCTGAGTTTAAAGAAACACCAGAAAAAGAATATGCACTGATTTTTTAAAACCAGCTCCAACCTGCATCATCTTTTCTGCATGATGGAACCCTTTAGAAATGCAGCTGTCTGTGCAGAAACTCTGGAATAATGACACTGAAGCCACATTCAGGCATTATGTGTGTTCCAGTCCTCTGGAGTGTCCCCTGTCCACCAGCCTGGCACAGCCATTTCAGAAGCACAGCTCCTGCCACAGCCTGCACAGGGATCTGTGGAAGATTATCCTGAGTTTCCATGGCCCAAGGGAGCCCCCAGAGCAGAGCAGCCTTTGGGGCTCCCCTGGCCAGACCCTGCACAGAGCAGCATCTCCCACCCCAGCAGCCACAGCACTGAGCTGATCAATCACAGCTTTTCATCTCAGCACTGCCCTGGGGCTTTCTTGGCCCTGGAACAAGTTTTCCTGCTCTTTGGCAGCTTAGGAAACCACACAGGTGACCAGCATTAAATGACATCGTTTGTCTCCTCTATATTCATTTACACACAAACTCTGAGGGAGCTCAAATTAAAGATGGTGCTCAATCTGTCATGGAGTTTCCCACACGTGACTGCTGCCAGCACTCATCAAACCCCAGGTGCCTCCAGATCCACTGCATCCATTAAAAATGGACACAACAGAAAATATTCAGTTCTTAGAGCTGCATTTGCAAAGGAGGGAAGTGCAGGTGGTGTCTAAGTTGAGGCTAATGGTGCTGTTTAAATGAATTTACAGAGCACACATCCATTCACTGCAAATAAAGTATTCCAGCACAATGCTTTGGAAATAATCTCAGGATAATACAACAGTCTGACACATGAACATTTAAAAGGATTCAAATCTCAGGGCCCCAAATCAGTTCACCTACTTTAAATCATTGTTATAAGTATTGAATATTAAATGAATAAAACTAATTTGACAACAAAAACGTTACTTATTCCCTTAGAGCTGTCTTATATTTAATTCTTTCCAATAAAGTATCTCTTGTGAGGTCTATGACAGCTCTCTGAAAAGATCTTAAATTTTACAGAAAGTAGTAAGATAACCCATCACATCTTCCCACACATAATCTCTTTCAAAAGCAGAAAACCACACAGAAATTAACTGTTTGCACAGCCAGCCAGATTCACTGCTGAATTTCAACCCACAAGAAGAGAACCTGCACCAGTTTCCACTCCCCTCTTGGTCCAGGTGCCAGTCTGACATTTGGAAAGGTTTCAACTGTTTTATCATTCAAGAAAAAACACATCTACAGTAGAAAGAAACCCAGTTTCGGGTGAGAAGACAAGAGCTTTTCAGTATTGTTTAAATAAAGTTAGTGCATTAGAATAAATATCTAATACCCAGAGACCTTGCTATAAACACAACCACTCTGAATGAAGGGGAGAACTGTTGTGAAATATTATAGGAATGGCAAAAATAACATCTTCAGCTATAAATTTTAAAGAGCTTTCTATTGTATGTTACAATAACTCTCTACAAATGAGATTTGAAATTTGAATCCAAGTTGTCACATTTAATTACTAAATAAATCTTGGACAAAATCTTCTGAGCCAATTTTAATAATTGAAGAATTTCCTCCTACAAATCCTTCCAAAAGAGAAAACTCATATAGTTTAATATAACTGTATGGCTTTCTGAGCCCTATAACAGGGAAATACAAACTATAACTGTGAAGCATTACTGGAACTCTGGGACATCTTAGGTTTATTTAGTATTCATATTCTTTTGTTGCCTCTTTTGCTGCACTGTTGTCTTACTGTGGTCACACACCTCTGAAGAGATTCAAGAGTTTTCAGTTGGGTTAGGCTCAAATAAATCCCCAGACTTTACCACTTCCATCTTTAAAGATCAACTTTTGACTTTAAATACAGAGCTGAACCTGGGTTTAAGCCTCAATAAACAGCATCTGGGACTTAGAAGAAGCTGAAATTCTAAACAAGGGAATGATGATTTAGGTAAAGGCAGAATCCAGCTTTTATTTTCTTTCTTTCTTCTTCTTTTCTTACTATTTTTTTTTTTTTTTTTAGACAATTGCTTCCATTTTCTGATAAATGGATTTCCCTAGAACATGCTTGCACAGAGTCAGGCTGCTGCTGCTGTCAACTCTCTCACCACTTTTTAGATAAAAATATATCCTGCTTTACTTCAGATCTGTAAAAGTCAGTGGCTGATAGTTAATTGCTCAGTCATGTGGCATGTACAGCTGCAGACCAAATAATGTCTGCTCACTCCCCAAGCTTATTTTAAGTGAGTTCTCATGGGTCTCTCTGTAATTCCCTCCACTCCATCCCTTAGCCAGACAGCATCTCTCCCCATCCCCTGAACCAATTTGTTCTATTTTTGTTGCTGCTTTAGATTTAAGGTAATGATGAGCCTTTTGTCCTTGGTCTCCAGACAGCTGAAAATCTGGGTCTGGGTTCTTTCATCTGTTCCATGCACAACAATGGAATAATGCCTGCACTGAGCCCCACTGCTCCCTCAGCTGGGCCTGACAAGAGCAGGCTCCTGTATGAACATGTCTGATGGCAAAAATCTGCACTATGTTTCCAGTATACAAATATTTTCAATATTTATGATGCACAAGTGTCTCCTTCAACACCAAGATGATCAATAAGATCCATAATTTTAACAGGAACATTCACAGACATATGTTAAATACTTCATAGTGCTTATAGATTTCTGGATACAGTATATTTTCATTCATTTAAGTTTGCTAAGTCTCAAGACCATTTTTGCATTACTATATCATCAATAAAAGCACAGACTTGCTAGGAATTTAATGTAGATGTATAAAGGGTATTTTTAGTGTGCTTTTAGGGGGGTGTTCCAGAAATCTAAAAGGCTAATAGTCTAATTTTTTTCTTCAGGTACTTTTGAAAAACCCTACTATTCAAAATTATTCCTCACTATGTAAATACTTCTGTTAGGAATAAGACTTGAGAATTCATATGCTTCAGGCTCTCTGACAACAAAATTTCCATTTCAATTAAAGAAACCAACCAAACGAACCACAAAGCCAGCTAAGAGGAAAAAAAAAATCTACTTTTTTTTTCCTTTCCATGTCAAGATAGGATATCAGTGCTTACAGCTGAAAATCTCATGTTGTCTCTGCAAAGACTGAACTGAGCAACCACAGTCAGAGGTCTGCAGTGTGGTACAACACAATTGTGAAATGTTTTATTTGCTTCTCACAATTGTCTTCTAGATTATCTTATTGCATCCAAGATCAGCTGGAAGGGCTGTTAAGAGTTGTGTCCAAAATGAGAGAGGAGACTGCAGGAATCCAGACATTGCCAATATGCACCAGTTACATCCATTGGCTGAGAGGAGACATCATCTGTGCTCCAGAATAAAGCAGATTTATCCAGCCCTGTCCCCTGGGGTCCCCCCAGCAGCATGAGGCAGGAGGGAGCCCTGAGCAGGGCTGAGCCCACCCCAGCCCACACCTGCTTCTCTCCGGGCAGGATTTACTCATGGTGTGACACTGCCTCTTCTGACCAGCCAAGAATCTCAATTTCAGCACCAAGGGAACACAAGAGGTCCCCTTTAGGGCTAGATTTGAGATCAGGAAGGGAAAAGAGCCTTGGCCAATCCCCCCACACTGCAGGAGGCTGCACGGCCCCTGCAGCACTGACTGGGCTTGACCATGCTCAGGGTGAAGAACTTTTTGCTGCCATCTCCTTTAAACTGCCCTCCCTGAAACTTGTGTCTTTTGTCTCTTGTCCTTTTACTGCACATCTCTAAGAGGAGTCTGGCTGTATTTTCTGAAAGGCAGAATTGCTTCTCTTGAAACAACACTTTCATAATTCTAAAGTCATTTCCCTTTTACAGATACTGGGTTAAAGCCTGATTAAGGAAATCCTTGGCAGACTGCAACAGTTACATGGGACAATGACACACACACACTTCCCCCAGATTAAATTAACCAATCAGTTTCCCAGAGCAAGACAAAACATTCAGAGACATCAGGAACTGGCTGCTGTAGTTAGAAATCACTCAGTCTACACTTGTAGAAGATGTTCTTAAAACCCACCAAAGCTAACAAAGGCCACAGAGCAACAAAAGAGGTCTAAAGGGAAAATCTAAAGTTATTTAATGCACCAAGCTGCTCACCAAACTATTATATCATTAAATAGGAAAATTGCAACAGAACAAAGTTGTTTGTGAGAGATCATGTCTGACTGCTGCCTTAGGACTGCTAACAACAGTGGTGCTCTCTAAAACAATAATTATGACTCCAGAAATATTCCTGACACATTGCAAACATATCCAACACTAGCTAAAACTTCACTACTATTTATTACAAAGCAAAATCTTTTAATACAATTAACCAAAGAATAAAACCAAAGTAAAGCAGTGCAGAACTTCTTTATGATTTTTTCATAGCATTTATTTATTTGTTTTTAAATTACTCACAGAGAAGGAGCTCACCCCTCTCTTTCCAATGGGAGGCTTGTCACCCAGCAAACTCACAGCTGGAGATCTTTATCTCAAAAAGGCTAAAAGACTAAATTATTTACAATTTAACTATAACCTAATTCCAAAGGAACTGTGCTTGTGCAGCATTTTCCAGCAGTTTATGCAAGCAGAGGCCAGCTGAGAACAAACAAGGCATTAGCTGCATACGATCCCAGATTCCTAATTAACCACACACACTGCAACCAACAGCAGCACTGCACTAAACAAGTTAACATGCAAATTCTGCTTCTATCAAACCAATGACACAGAGACAACAGAATTTGGAAGCACAGCAGAAGAACCACAACTGGCTTTAACTCACCTTCATAATTAGGTAATCCAATTTGCTTTCCTAAACATTTGTATAATAACAGCACTAGCTAAAGCTAGTCTACAGTGTTGCTTTTGGTATTGTAAAAATAAAAGGATTAGTGGCAAAGCTTTTGTGCTTATGAAGAAGCATCTATTTGCACCATCTTTCATATGCTTTATAGACATAGCCAGATATCAAATGAACTTTTCATCCAAACACCTTCCCATGCTCACATAAGAAGACCTGCCTCTGAACTGAACACAGAATCCATCTAAGGCAATATTTATTTCCCATCTATACAAGTTTATACTCTACATTTCAATAGAAAGAAATTAAAAAGTCGCCAACAGCATCCTCCTGGAAGAAATGGAACAAACAGGAATTGCTACACTCAGTGGAAATATCTAATAATTTAAAATATCACATCACAAACTTTGTGTTTTCCAGAAATGAAACTTGTTCAAACTACTGTGCATCCAGAAAAACAGAATACCATAGCACATCTTAAAAATGGATCCTAAACCACACTCCTCCTGCCTCAAAGGCAGGGCTTTAGGCTATATCTGGATTAACAGGAAAAACTGAGTAGGATTTAATTATTCCCTTTGCTGGGATGACAAGGATGGCTGCAGGGCACCAGGGCAGGGAAGCAGCAGCAGTGCTCAGCAATCACTGCCTCTTCTGCATCCTGCAGTGCTGTGTGGACCTTATAACCTTCAGCTTAAGCCACTCCCTCGTGATCAGAACAGCCACAGCTCCTGTGCTGAATTCCTGAGTCACTGCTAATGCTGCAGGATGGGTCACATCCATCAAACCAAGCAAGCCCTGCACAGAAGGATTCACAGGCTGCCGTGCAGGACAACGCTCACACCAGGCAGGGAGCAGCCCAGACCTGCCACCCTCTGTGTCCTTCCTCAGCTGCAGACTCCTGGAGAAGAAGAGGGCAACCAAAAAGCATCTTCACTTCTTTAATGTTCTTCAAAGGGGGCAGAAACTGGAGAAAAAAAAAAAAGGACATAAAAAGGACATGCATCTACACTGCAATGTCCAGTGTTTTGCAACTGGAAAAAAAAAAAAAACAAACAAATCAACCCAGGAGCCATGGATAAAAGCACAACACAATTATTCCAAACTAATCTCCATCAGAGAAACTAAACACTTGCTGTTCACACATGCCTGCTTCTGCTGATCTTTTTAGAATAGAAGAAAGACAGGACAGGATTGCAGTGGGGCTGGTTCTGCCCCTTTCTTTTAAAATTTCCAGTGGTGAAAAGCAGACAGATGAAGGGATTATTTGGATAGGTGGGTGGAAATACTGTACAAGCTCTCACACAAACACTGGTGACAGGCATGGGCCCTTTCTATAACACTAAATACAAACTAATCTGAAACAGTGCAGGGGAGAACTCAGCCCCTAACAGGGGTGCAAAATCAGAATATCTGTAAATTAGGGACAGGAAAAGCATCAATGAAAATCAGTGACTACTTTCCTTAATCATATCTGATTTGAGCCCTTTTGGAGTAAGTTCCTGCCCCTCAAGGAACTGATTTTGTAGAAGGTATTAACTATTAGCAATCTAGAAACCTTGGGCAGGACAAATAAACAAATCAAAAACTGATGCCTCTCCATCAGCTGCACAGTGCAGATCTCTTACCAAGAGAGAGCTGGTTCCACGTTGAGAAAGAACTAGAAAGTGAAGCATAAGCTCATAATCTAACATTTACCACACTGAGAGACCTCAAGCACTTTAATCATCACACATGGGACTGCAGCAGGTGCCCAGCAAAGCCTGGGGAGGAAATGCCAACTTTTACCAGCTGGCAGCAACACAAGGCATCCTGACCTGTGCTTTACAAGTTATGGCTGAAGAGCTCCCAGATGAGGCACATTAATAAAGCTGCAGCCTAACTAAACCACATCCTTCACATCTCAGGCTCCCCTGTGTCTGGGAAGATCAATGCAAACCCAGGCAGCCCAAGTGGGAATCATTAAATGCATCTGTGAGCCACACCAGATCAACAAACAATTAGACACACAATGTACCAATCAAGACAACAAACCAGCCCCATGCTTATGATCCCATCAGCTTAGCTGTCCTCAAGTGTGCTTCCAATTAATTATAAAACATTTCCACACAAACAGCAGCATCTCTAAATGTCTACTTTAAACACTATTAACACTGTCAATAGTCTAATTTTTATAAGTAAACAACACAGCCTTGCTCTTGACAGGAATGTCTTACCCCACTGAAACTTTCTGTGCTGTTCTGCAAGTACATAATTATACTGATATAGCTGCAATCCCTGAAGGAAGAGTGGGAAATGTGTGTAAACAGGCTAACCAGGAAAATAGGGTTCCCCAAAAAGCAGTGATTAATGCATTTCAATGAATATCAAAAAGAGACAATCCCTCAATGATTTTCAGGAACCCACTCAACAATCTACTTGAAGTTTTTAAAAGGCAAAATGAGAAACACAGCTCTGCATTCATGGAGCTCACAACTTTTTGCAAAGATCAGTGCTGCCACTTTCTGGATGAGTGCATTTACCCATTTCCCAGCTGGGGGAAAGGCTGAGCAGGGCTGGGCTGGGAGCTGGACCAAGCAGGCACAGCCTGGCTGGGAGAGCAGAGCCCCACACAGCAACAATGATGCACTAAGAAAGAAAGAAAAACATTTCTTAGAAACTAAGAGAAAATCAAGGGAAAAATATGTTTAATATATTGAGAGGAAGAGCCTTTAGGAGCTGGAGAAGCATTAATGGGAATAGAATGACACTATCATCCTTACAGCCTGCACACCTCTTTGCATATTCAAAAAAAGAGAAAGGTCTGGTCAAAGGAAGCCTCCCCATCACTGTCCTAGGTTACTCTGGGTGAAATTACTGATCCCAGAGCACCAGTATCCTCATAAATGCTCTGCTCTTCTCATGGAGACAGGAGCCTTCAGCTCCAGCCCCCAGATACTCAACACAGAGAATCCATCTGTCCCATTCTGTGAAAGCTCTGACACATGCACAACATTGTGTTTGTTTTGTTCAGAATACAAACAAAACAACACAGAAAGAATCTCCAAACCCTATCAAAAGCTGAACTAGGTGGTCTAAATTATTACCAATTACAGACCAAGTGAATTTCTTGGTCTGCAGTATCAAAGGAGAGACATTAATTTTTACCTGCATATTTTTATTGCATTTATTTGCTTTGTGTTTTCCACAGTGCCTTAAAGAGTCTCCCTTACTGGCAACTATCAACAAATGTTTGAAGACTAGAAGAGTAATAGTCATTTTTTATTCAATCCAAGCAGTTTCTGTAGCTGGATGTGGTTATTTGGTTTGTAATATTAAAAATAAAACACTGAACCAAAAAAAAAACCCCACAGCTGCATACATTAGCACTGCCAAAATAAACCAAATAATTCAGATCAACTTAAGTGACTTGGGATCATATGCTAACTCAGTGGTCTTAACTCCTAAAATGAAATTCAGTTTTCAGTTCCAATGGAAAAGCAGGGAATTTAATACAGATATTATAGGATGATATAACACCAATATTGTAATTTCAAATATTTACTTAATCAATATTAACTGCTGTTGTAATGATAACAATGTATTTTACATTATGGGGCTGCCATAATGTAGCCACTCTTAGACTGAAATCACTCTCTGGTGAAGCAGGGCAGAAATGTGGTGAGCAGGAAGGAATGAGGTGGACTCTGACCACAACAGTCAGATGTGTCATCTCTGACTGTCAGGGATCCCTGCTTTGGTGTAAGGACTTAAAACTGTATTTTTCACCTCCATTTGAGTGCCCTGAACCACCATTCCACTGGCAGAACAATTTTCCACAAAACCTCCCCTCCCACTGATATCCAGAGAGAAGCAGCATTAGTGCTGTTTAGATCACAAGATTTCCAATTCTCATATCACCACAGAATGGACAAATCTCTCCAGGCAGACATTTCAATGAAGTAGTGTCTAATTATTTCCTCTCTTAGTGAATCTTAGAGCAGAACCTAAAAGGAACTTAAATCAAATCCCACCCTTTTTAAAACTATGGCAGGGTTACATCTTTGCATCTCACTTTCAGTTCCTTTTTTGAGCCTGACTAAATTTCATTTGGTAACAGCTGTTTTAGGAATCCCACTCCTGTTAGAACTTGCCAAACACAGCTCTTGTCCATGCTAGGAAACTGCAGCAGTTTGCTTATCTTTCTGCAAACTAGAGTAGAAAAAATGCTTTATCTAAATAATAACCATGCTGATAAAAGTCACTTACACACTGAGATAACTCCTCCATTAGTCTTTTCCTGAAGCTATCATTATAAGTGTACTTCAGGAAAAACAAATCAAATCTAAACCAGGTAGAACAGCCAAGCTGGTGCACAATTTTTTATTATTACTGTTTACCTTAACATGCAGAAGATGGAAAAAACCCCAAATTTTACACACTGTTGTCCCAACAATGAGCACCAAAGAAAAATTATAAAATAATATACCCTGCAACATAGCTACATTTATGGCATTGTTTCATTTGTTTCCATCAGAACAATACAGTGGATAATAATGATAATTGCTACATCACTGCTTGACTCCTTTCTTCATATTTGCTACCTTATGTTTGTTTCTCTCACAAAATATCCAGAGTTATCAGTATGAACAAGATAAGTCTAAATAAAGGGTTAGAAGAACAGAGATAGAATCCAGATGTGTCTTCCTCACAAGTAAAACAAAGAGTTGTGAGGAAGTGTCAGCTCCAAATTCTGCATCCCTGCCCAGGGCAATTCTGGAGCATATCTGGGGAAGCCAAGATATAAACAACAGGGGGGTTTTTATTTGTAAAAGCAACATTTAAATAGGTGTGCTCTGAAGGAAGAGAAACAGCAGGCTGGAAATGAAGGCTGACCAAAATGAATGGAAAACTTGCTCAAGACTGACATATCAGGATAATTGCCCAAGAAGGCCTCACACAGAGGGAAACACTGAAACAAAGGTCAGCAGGATTTGGGCTGAACACTTTGGGAAAGGCAGCTCTGAAGCTCACTGTGGTTACGTGTTCCCAACTCCTAATTCAAAAGGAAGCTCCTTTTAAAATTGGCATTGCAAATGATGCGAGTCTGCATTTTTTAATCATGGGTTTTTTTCTTCCTCTGGCAGGCTGGGAATTGCTGTTCAGTAGTTTTAGGCATTAAGTAATTTTGAGGTGCACAGGACATTTTAATTAGACCAACACTGTTTTATACATTGTATTGATTTTGCCCTTTTTTGGCTATTAATTGATTTATTTTTTCCAGTTGAGGATATGAACTTATCATTGATTTCTACTAAGTCAAACAGCTGAAGGATGATAACATCTACAGCAACTTGATAAAATGCCATCAGGGAAGAAAGTTTCCATTTTACCAGTTTGTTTCCAGGTGAACGTTTCCATTTTACCTGTTTGTTTTCCAGGTGAACATTTCAATTTTACCAGTTTGTTTTCCAGGTGAAAGTTTCCATTTTACCTGTTTGTTTTCCAGGTGAACATTTCAATTTTACCAGTTTGTTTTCCAGGTGAAAGTTTTCATTTTATCTGTTTGTTTTCCAGGTAAAAGTTTCCATTTTACCTGTTTGTTTTCCAGGTGAAAAGGCTCCACAGCTGCAGCCTCAGTTCTACAAGACACTTCAGCCCTGGCTTCTGGCCACTGAGATGTGACCACTGGCAGCCCAGGGAATGGGAGCAGAGTGGGAAACACAATTCATCCCCAGAGGCAATTGCTCAGCAGGTTAGAACACTCACATTTCTGTATTCCAAGCTGTTGTTATGTGTAAGATAATGTGAATAAAGATCTTTCAGATCAGATCCACTTCTTCAGCATTCAGGAGATCCAGCAGAGATGCCAGACCAGCTCTCCATTAATCCTTTTGAAATAGAATTTCTTCTCCATCAAAGAACATTGCTTGAGGGTTTACATGCCCAGACCAAGGTTTTCTATGTTCACACAACCAGATGAAAGATGCTAGTGCCTGCTTCTCCTCACTGTAGCTCATCATGCCCAAAGAGCACAGCTGGATCTTTGTGGAAATTAAAAACCAGTTGCTAGAGACGCCTTTATTATTTTTTATTCCCAAGGGCACTATATTTTGAAGAAAAAATAAGCCCAAATCTCATTATTACACAACAGTCATATGCTGCATGCTTGCTACCATATTTATCAAACTTACTGAAATTAGCAGGTTAGTCTATCAGTGCTTCTCAGAGGTTATAAAGTTGTTTTCAGCTACTGGATGAGATTTCAGCAATATCTTTTAATTAACTGTTTGGAAATTTCAATCACCCAGTATTGGGCATGTCAGTTCTAGAAAGAGATATTGAGCTGCTCAGTTAATCACTGTAAGGATGCTGTAGCTCCAAAAAGGGCAATTAGATGTTTGAATCGGAACATTTGCAAGCCTTCCATGAAAAGCCAGAGAACTGGCTGGGATCCACTGGAAATCTGCCCTGGGAGCACTAAGCAGAAGAGAAGCCTCACACAGACAGAGCAGGGAGATGTTCTCTTGCTTTAACTGCACTTGACAGGAGCAGGACCTGCGACTGCATTTTACCTGGCAAAAGGAAAACTCCAATTTCCAGGTGAGCCTGATGCAGCTCATTTAGCCTTGGGAGAACCTCCAGACCTGGAGTGAGCAATTCTGAGTACCAGACTTGCTGATTCCTTTTATGAAAAGGAAGATGGTGAAAGTTTGCACATGAAGGATGGTTAGGAGGAGGAATCCTCAGCTAATGATGGCCATTCTTTCAATACTTTATTTTCACTGATGCGCTGGGCAGAGCAATTATTGAACCCAGGGTCACAGAATGAGCTGCTAATATGCTGCTGAAGGCTGCAGCTCTTACTTTATGAGTCATGAAAGTAGCATCATTGAGCAGCACTTCAGGAACTGAGAAGGGAGATGGGAGTCAAAGCTTCTTTGTGTAAGAAAAGCAGAAAACCTGCAATGTCCATAATTTTGCCAATTGGCAACATTCTCACAGCCTGTTACAGCACAGGTGGAGTGAAGCTCATATTACAATTTATTAAAGCAGCACCTGGGTTAATTTGCAAGGAGCGTTTCATTAAATCTACCTGCACTGAGTCAGACAAATGTGCTACATGACATGCAGTGAGAAAAAAATAATTTTATATATTCAGCAAGAATACAGATCCTGAGTTGCAAAAAACTTTAACCCTAACAGAGACCATCTAAGGAGGAACTGCCATGTTAATACTATAGTGCATTTTAAATCTATACTCCAATCAGGAAAGTTAAAAAACTGTAAATATTTGCTCTTATAACAGGTAACAGGATCTTTTTATATCAGAGGCTCAGAAGCAAAGTTGATTTAACAGGAGTTTCACCTGCTAATGGTTCCTTATAGCTTTCCTACTCTAACAACTCTCATCTTCTCAAATATATTCATTTCTTTTGCACCATGTTTCCAGCTCCTATGTAATTTGTATTACAACCCAACTGCACAACACCCTGTGTTAACCCCTGAGTCTGATTCTTCTGGCTTCCAACAGCCTGAGTAAAGAAAGGAAAAGGCAGCCCCAACACAGTTCTCCCCCCTCTTAACATGAGATCCCCTTTTGAGGCTCCACCCATCATAAAATTAGAGTTTTCTTCCATTGATGCAGCCAAAAGAAGTAGTAAGGGGGAGAGGATTAAAAGAAAGTGTTCCTCAGCAATGCTACTCAGAGCAGTAAAATAAAATAAAGAACCTAACCACTTGCAACACCAACAGGCAGGGAGTGAACCACTAAAAATTCTTGGAGCTTTATCAAGAGCGAGCCCATTTCATAGATTAATGCAAAATGAGAATGTAAATAATGCTTAGAATTACAATAAGCCTTTTAATTTATTGCTTTGAATCTAATGCATTTAATAGAAAGTAGCTGTCATCGAGGCAAGGTCTTTGGTATTTGCATTTGGGACATTGTCCCCTTCCCTCTTCATACCAGATAGATAATAAGACTAAAGTGTAATGTGCCATTACCCATTTTTCACTGGAAGAATTCAGCTAAATGGAGCAGCATTGACAAAGCAACTAAGCTTAGTAAATGGAAGCTCTCCTACATCACAGTGTCTAAGGCTAACTGGTGAATAAACATACACATTTTTAACAAGATGTTTTCCATGCTTACTACACACAGTTTAAAAAATTTTCACTTGAGTCTCATTTTGGGTGGCTATGGATCAGGTTTGGATGAAGATGTTTTAATGCATTTGTGAATCATTAGCAGGGAAGTGTTGATAACAAGGACAAAATGGAGAGGAAGAACATCTGCCTCTATAAAGCAGATGTTCAGTCCCTGTCTGTAAATCTGTCTCTACAAAGCATTCTACTTGTCTTCAAAAAGTGTCTGGGTATGAAAATCACAAATGTACAGCAAACACCAGGGTCACCACTGAGCTGAGGGAATGCTTGGGCCAGTCTGCCCAGCAGGGTCCTCCACAGCCTGAGGGGCTGGGAGTGCTGGAATTCCAGCCTGGACAGGCTGTCCTGCACTCAGTGCTGAATTAAAGACCTCTCACTCACTCACTCACACCAAATGCTGACCTTTGAGGTGAGTTCTGGCAATGCACAGCTGCACCAACACAGATTCTGCCCCACACTGAAGCACTGGGCTGTGCAGTTGAGTTGCCTGCACCTTTCTGAGCCATTGTCATCTATTTAATCAGTGATTGATGCAGCCCCAGATAGAAGTCAGAAGAGAAAGGAAAAGGAATCTATGGAAGTAAAGTATGCAGGCTCAATATGAATAAAGAAGCAGTATTTTACAGAATATCAGTGGAAGAAATCCATAAAATTGCATGATATCAGAGATCAAAAACCACTGTCATTAAACTAGAAAGATACAGAACTCAATTTGGAAAAATATAGCATTGGCAACCTCAGGTGCAGGAGAGAGAATTGAGCTGTGAATGTTTAAAACTCAGCATATTAAATGACTTTGAGACAAAAAATTAATCCGAGAGTTCAGCAAATAGGGACAATACAAATTTGTATTGTTGTTTCAAATACTAATGTTGCCCCATCTATCAAAACATTACCAGTTCTAAAGCTTTGTTACATTTCATTACTCATAAGCAGAGAGACCAATAAAAATAGCACAAGAACTCCTGAACCCTTAAAACCCAGCTAATTAACTGGTTAACTTCTGCAGAGCTAGAGGTACAGAGATACCCACAGTCTATTGATGGACAAGCATAGCTTTAGGCCTGAATTGTAAGTCCCAAATCCTCTTAGATAAATTCCTTTACAAGGTAGGGAGCTCTGTGGCATAATGCAAACACCAAATCCTGAGTTCTGATAAAACTCCACATAAAAGTTAAGACTGGTTTCTGACGTGTATCAAGATATGCATTTCAGTTTTAAAACACAGCTTAGCCTAATTTTTATCCCATCATCTCATTTTTCCCCTCTGTGACACACACTATTTTCAGAAGAGTTTGTTCATTTACATGAGCACATACAAAAAATATTTAGTATATTTTTTTTCAATCTGTTTGTTAAAAATCTGGGATTTTTAGACATGCATTTAGTGCACTGCTCTACTGACTGACCCCTGGGTATCCTGTCAGAGTCCTGAAAAGTCACAATTGTCCCCTTGGAAGTTTGCAAACTTATTCAAAGTAAAAAGAGCACTAAGGGAGGGGGAAAGAGGATCTGAACTCCTGAAAACAGCGAAATGAGACTCTGCTTAAGGGAGGAAGCATTCTGTTAAATTAATGTGGTGGGCTCTTAAGGGACAAGGAGGATTCCTGGGGATTACTTTGCTTTGGAGACATTTCTAATCTTTCTGCTGCCTGTTCTGTGCTTGGGGGACTGTTGGCTTGAAATGTCTGTTCCATCACCTACTCCCAGTGATGCTTTTCTTTCTATTTCAAATAAAACTGTGCTAAAATGTTCAAATTAAATGTGGAAATCCACATGAGCGTGGCAAACACGCAGGATCTCCCTGTGAAAGGAGAGGAGAATGCCAAGACAGAGATCTCTTACAAGGCAGCAGGAGGTGCTCTGAAATCCATTGGGAATCCACATCTGTAGTGACTCCAGGAAAAGCAGACAGCACACAGCCAGGCACATTATCACTTCTCTGAACTATTTCCCCATCCCTGCATTTTACAGAGAAGCAAGTGACCTTCTCTTGTCCCAAAGGCTTTATCAACTCTGATAAATAGTTCAGTTAAAAAACAGGGAAGCTCTTTAGGAGGAGATGATTTATTGGTCAAATCTTCTGAAATATATATATTTTTTTCCCCCTGTTGATGCAGCCAACAATGAAAACCAAAACCTTGTGTTTTACTGTGCTTTCAGTTTCTGTAATAAACATAGAGTTTCCTTCTTCAGAGCTCATAATTGAATCTGGTGTCTATATAACAAATATAAGAAACTATAAAATTCTCCTCCCACAGGCAAATCCAACAGGCATTCACCTCCACAGTTTGGAAATAAAACACCAACATGTGTGAGAACCAGCTCTTACACTGAATCTGCAAAGTGTATTTTGCAATATTTTCACCTTTTTGCTCAGAAAACACACATTGTCTGCTCAGGAGACTGCCCACAGCTCTGACCCTAAGCCAAGGTGTTCTTTAGAAGGGCAGGCAGTTATCAGCAATCAGAGGAGTGGTCCAGTCCTGCTAGGGATATTTGTTACAAATTAGAACTCTGTGAATTCCAAGTTTTCCTACTTTTCCACAGTGTAACATCATTTGCTACTTATGACTTATGCTGAAAAATTAACCAGAGCTCACTCAAGATGGGAAATGCAGCAAGAGCTGAAACATCTCAAATGCAATTCTGTGCTGCTGTGTGAATTTTGGGGTCACAAACAGAAACTCTCTACAGCTAAAAAGGAAAAAAAGGCTTTAGTCATGGAAATACAGACCTGTGCTATTGTGTGCACTCCCACCACCACTGACAGAGGATCCCTACAGGAAACTTCTGCACCTTTGGGATAACAAAGTACCCAGACAGGACCAAAAGTAAAATTAATGCTTCAACCATTCATCCAAGGGTGAAAAAAACATAAATACATACATTTGACCATTGCTGCAGAGAGAGAATAGAGGCTTTCAAATCTCTTCTAGAACCACATTTGCTCAAAAATCTGCCACAAGCTATAGATTCTTTCTTTCCCTTATTCATCCCATCCCTTCCACATCTGCCCTGTAAATTCAACAAGATGTCACAACTAAAACCACTGCTGAGGGCAACAAGACTCAGGCACTGTTTAATAAGAAAAAAGACTTGAAGAAAAAATAACAGAATGATTAACGATTCTTTTCAAAGCTGGAAGGCTGGGTTTAGTTAGGGTTTTTTTGAAATTGCCTTAAAATACAATAGCTCATCCTAGAACACAGAAATCCTGTGTTGTGGTAGGCAGTGTCACATTTACTAGAAACTACAGAGAGTTCAGGGGTGCTGAAAAACTCCCAGACAATAACAACCCCTGATGGATTCCTTGCACTTCACCATTTGTGAAGCTGGGACCAGACATCTTCCTGTAATTTACACAGCTGAATATTCTCCTGCTGACTCAAACAACCCCTCTCCAAAAGAATGATTCATTCCTTCAACTAACCTCCAGTGATCTTTGGAGCTCCTCACAATTCCACCTCCTGAGGAGCCCAGGCAGTGACAGACACAGAGCTGTGTCACCCTGCACAAGGCCCAGAACAGCCTCCAGAAGGCTCTTATCCCTCCCTGTTCCCTGCACTGCAACACAACCCAAAATTTCAGCCTCCCTCAGGTAACAGGGTATAAAAAACTGACATTTAATCTATCCTGGGATGGTTTTTGCTTTCCTAAAAGGAATGAACTTAGGGGAAACATCAGCAGATGTGAAAGGTTATTGTATTTGTGAAGTGCCCCATGGCAGGAAGGAATGATGACTCCATGTTCTCAGAAGGCTAACTTATTATTTTATACTATATTATATTAAAGAATGCTATACTAAACTATGCTAAAGAATGCAGAAGGGATACTGACAGAAGGCAAAAAAGATAATCATGAAACTCTTGGCTCTTTCCAGAGCCTCAACACAGCTTGGCACTAATTGGCCAATGAGTCAAAACAACTCACATGAAACCAATGAAACAATCCAATGAAATAACCTCCCAACACATTCCAAAGGAGCAAAACACAGGAGAAGCAAATCAGATAATTATTGTTTTCCTTTTTCTCTGAAGCTCCTCGGCTTCCCAGGAGAAAAATCCTGGGTGAAGGGATATTTCCAGAAAATGTGACTGTGACAAAAGGTTGAGCATTCTGCCCTTGTATCCTAATGTTTTGTGGTATAAAATATGAGTGTTCAACAGACAGAACAATTCATGATGGAACAGGCCCAATACCAAGCCAAGGGAGAAGGAACACTGAAGTTTGTTTGTGCTGCAGCAGAGATTTAAAGCAGGCTGATACAGATGTCACCACCTGGTCTGACAAAGGCATTTGTATCTCCAAAGAATTGAAACAACACAGTTAATTAAGATGAAGCACCAGGTTACCTCCTAGGTAAGAAGAAGAAAAAAAGGGGGGGAAAAAAGGTTTTGGGAGAAGTTGGTTCATTCCAGCAGGGAAACACCCCTCTGCAACAGATGCAGACACTAAAATCAAGTTTATATCCAAACTGTGAGGGATTCTGCAGCAACTATTGCTCAGTAATTTTCTTACCTTTCTTTGCTCATAATGGATTGCTTTCAGTAGTGGTTATTTGTTATCCTGAGATGCTTTTTTACCACATCAACTGTGAGACAGCTAATTATTTTACCTACTTTTCATCTATCTTTCCAGCCTCTCGCTTCAGCTGCCGTTTTGTTTTCAAGTTTTATTATGAATTTTACCATAATTGGGACTTTCAACCAAGCACTAACAATGAAATAGTGGCATCATATTCCCAATCTTCATTTAAAATCACCACCTTGTTGACTGCAAAGACTGGAATGTGTTAACCAAATGAATTCAATAGCTTCAAAGAACAAAAAAGCATTACTGCACTTTCACTGGATTTCTAGGCTCTTGACCTGAGACTAATGGAAAATAATTATATCAATTCACTGAGTACTGAATATATATATATGAAATAATACCAAATGCTGAAAAATACTGAATGTACAGAAAGTAATTTTTTTTTCTTTGTCCCCTGTGAAGTTAACTGCTTCATTTCACAGCTGCTGCTTCTCAGGTGGAACCAGGAGCCCTGCAGCCCAGGAAGGCAGCACAGACCCTTCCATGTGCACAAGCACATCCTCCCCAGAGCCCAGGGCTGAGCCCAGCTGGGATCTGAGCAGGTCACTTTGTTTCTCAGGGGCAAAGGAAGCCAATTCCATCAGGAATGGTCAGAGGTGAGAGCAGCTGGGCTGCCTGAAGTGCCTTTAAATTCCCTGCCAGCTGCCCCAGGGGCATTCCCTGCCCAGGACAGGGGCTCAGGCAGGAACCAAAGCACTGTCCCTCTCCTCATCCACACCCAGCCCTGATCCCTGCCCTCTCCACTCTCCAAGACCACTAAGAGACACTCTGAGCAGCTTCCCAGGGGTTTAGAGACCCTCCTGTGGCCCAGCACTCAGTAAAGCAGAGCCCAGGGCTGGCCTGCTAATTCTCCTCCTATATAAATGTACAGTGCTAACAACAAATCACTGTGCACAGGGGGAGAGACCAGAGTACGAACATTTGAAGCATGAGATCTTCTGTAAGCCCCAGTTCTAGCACTATCTAATCTCACAATCATCAATTTGGCTCAGTTTACAGCAAATTTTAAGGTTTTTTAGGTTTAATTAGAACACCGTCTGCCTGAAGTTTTTCTGATGACTCAAAGAGCCTAGAAGCAGGTGAAACATATGGTACTACAGCAGTGGTAGAATAATAAAGCAGGCAGACTTCTACAGAAGTCTGAGGAATAATTTACATCATCTTTTTGCTACTAGAACATTTAAAGAATGATTATCCTTTATGAAATCCATGGAGCTTCTGTTAAAGGAGCAGCATCAAGACCCCGACCTGGCAGCTGCCTGTACTGTAAAATTACTCAGGAGGATCTCTATAAAGAGCAGTCTGGAAGCAAATGAGCAGCAGTAATATTAAAATATCTCCTCCTAAAAAGGAAGAAAAAAAAATGTAGGTGGGTTCAGGTAGGAAGTACCATTATTAAATACAGAAACCATTAAGTAAAAATTGAATGTGTTACTTTCATATGTACATACAGTGAATGGACAGAGAAGGCAATTATTCATCAAGATATGTATTTTTCAGATCTATGATAAGGAATTTATAAGCATGAAGGAAATGTAGTTTGCAAACTGATTAGGTCAAATGAAAATATTTACATAACTTTACAAAAGGGAGACTATATCATATTCAAACATTAATGCCCACATGTTCTTTATATATGCACCCAGTGCCTTGGCAATAATTTAGTGATACAAGATTTCTGTATCCCATGAATTGCTGTGTAATGTTCTACATGAAAGAATAACATGTCTAATTTTACTCTGAAGACAAATGATTTGTCATGCAGAAACGTTCATTAGATTTAACCATTACTAAAAACCAGGGTAATAAATCATGATTTTGCATCAAATGAAGAAGCAGCACCTTTCCTAGCTTGGTTGTTCAGTCATAATCATGATAAATGGACATCCTGGGACAGGTGAATTTTAACAAGCATTCAATACCTTTAGATTAATTAGATTTTTGTTTTCTAGTTTCTGTTCTCTCTTCCTTTATGAATGAGAGACTAGAGTTGAAAGCAACATTGAACAAGCAAGTGTTCATTGTTGCATTAAAAGCTGTCACAAGGAGTCCTTCAGTCATTTCTCTAGTTCTGATCATTCCATCCTTCCTTACAGAAAAACAGAACATGCTGAAAGAAATCTGCATTTCAACTTAGCATTTCAACCATAAGTAGCAAAATATCATCCTGAAACATACATATGGATGCTTTCATTCTGAAAACACTAAATTCTGGCACACTGTGGACATACAGGAAAATAAACATTTTTTCCCCTATTCAATACTGTAGTCTCCTACAGTATTGCTGTACCATTGAATCTTTGTGGGGTGGGAAAGAATAGAAACAGGAGGCAAAAAAAAAAAAAAAACGACAACAAAACAACCTACAGATGAAATATCTCAACATTTAGTCCAATTTGTTACAGTGATGGGAGGCACAGGACAGCAGCTCAACAAGTCCCCAACCAGTCAGTGAGTGAGCAAGTCCATCCTTGCATATTTGGCTCCCCAGAGGTTTTTCCCAGGAGCTGAGGACTGGAATTCAGCAGGTGTGACTGCAAGTATGATGGCATGAAAGCCTGAAGAAACATGATTGGGGATTTAATTTAAATGTGCTAATAAGAAACCACCATTATCTCCCAAATGAGGTGTTCACAAGAGTGCACTGGGAAGGAATAAAACAGAACCAAAACAAACAAAAAAGCCTCACTGAGCGATCTTTAAAAAGTTACATCTGCCCAGCCTGGATAAAATGTGGAAGGGGCCCAGCATCAATATGGGAATTGAATTATTTGTTTAGTCTGAGCTTTGCTGAGGAAAATGGAATCTAACACTCCTATCTGTCAGGGCAGGAGGAGCTGAGTCAAACTGCTGCCTTTGCTGACAAAATGTTCTGTGCATTGGTAGCAAGGAAGAAAAAACTAATACCATGCCAACAAATGTTCTGATTTGAAATCACCAGTCACAGGAAAGACTATCTTGGAATAGTAATTATCCAAGAGAAGAGCAGAGGTTGTCCTATTCCATCCTAGAGTGTATGTTCAGTGCTATATCCTGAACAAATGTGAACAGAGCTCATTTAGGACTGTGCCAAAGGAGCAGACAACAAAATCCCCTGGGCACTACTGAAGATTAACGTGGTCAGCAGAGTCAGAAAATGTCCTGCACAGAAATGAAATGGAAGAGAAGGAGAAATAGATAAGTTATTAAAGAATACTGATGAGGAACGTGCTGCCCTGGATCCCAAGGAAAAACCCCACTAAGCTTCACTTGTAATGAGAATGTTTTTAATCACTTATACAGGTAAATAATCACCAGCTATTCCAGAACATGGGCTAGAGTAAAACATGCTGGAAGCAGGCCAGATGCTGAAGTTCCTGGAAAGCACTCCATAGCTTTTATTGCACACACAATATAAATATTAAATGAGGAAAGAAGAGAGCAGGTCAGACACCATTTGCAGAATTTCCTTTTGAAATTAATTTCACACATGGATTTTAAGGGTTTTACAAAAATGCCTAATTTCAATTTGAATTCAAAAATAATTAGTATACACAGTGTACATACAAAAAGGTTGATTGCTGTAGGAAAATTCACCCAAAAAAAACCTGGTTCTGGACATCTCTGTGATCTAAAATCACACTACTGTAGTACTGGGATGTTCCCTTTTTCCAATACACAATGATCCACACTGGATACCTAAAAATCCAGAATACCAACAAAGAAGAACAGTCCTTGGTTGAAGGATCTTAACTCCTTTCTTACAAAGGTCAAGGAAATAAAGAATTTAAATGGCAAATCCCCCTATGAAATCTGCCCCATTTCCAAACTTGAGTTTTGTTTTCAATTATACTGATTTTTTAATATTCTGTTATTTATGATATTAAGAAGGCTCAGAAATGCCATTTTCAGGATTTCATAATTTCTTAAACTGCTCCATCTATATAACACTGATTTTTTTAAGCTTTGGAACCCCAGAAAACTTGAATAAAGCAATACTTCTGCCACTCCAGCTAACATCTGAGAACTCCAAGTAATACATCTGATGCCATTCAGGAAAAAAGACATCCACGAGATATGACATTCCTGATGCTAATGTTAAACAAGATAAAATGCTGTAACCTGACAAAGACAAATGAAAACCAAAGCTTGCCCTCCAAGGCAGCAAACGAAAAGGCAAAAGTCTCCTGCAATTGACCTTAACAAAGTTACAGTGCTGGTGTATTAAACCAGACAAATCTATCTGAATAGAGTTTCATGGTTCAGAGTTACATGTGCAAAAGTCATGAAAATAAGAGTTATTCCCACAATTGTTTAACATGGTTCAGTGGCTTCCTCACACTGAGGGCATCTTTTCCTCTCCTTCAGCCAGTGCTGCATCAGCTGCACCCACACGTGTGGGAGCAATGATAAGCAATTATGGAGACTTTACAGGGAAAACTATTAAATGAGAATTGTGACTGCAGTTCAGCAAAGTAATATGGCTTTGCTAATTAACAGTACAACAGGCTTAGAGATTTCTTCTGAAGGGAAGGCTGAGAAATTAAGCACATGCTGTTGTCATTGTAGTATTTAACACTGCTCTTGGTCTTAACCAAGGACATGCAAGTTTATTTTATCTGTGTTAATTACTATAAAGCTAAAAAATCAACCTGAGACCCTGCAGTTATGCAAGATAGTCTATATTATAAATAGGACATTTACATCAGCCTACATATTTTATGGCCCTTTTCTAACCCCAATTACCTATAACATACTAGTTTGAGAAAATATCAAGACCAAGGGCATTGCTGTTGCTTAATGAACAGAAATTATGAGAATTTTCCTTAATTATGAAATTTTAGGGTACACATTTACTACAGAGTTCTCCTATATAATAAGGGCTGGAGCTTTTCTCCTCCAATTCCCTTCTGTCCATAAATTAAACCATTTCAGCCAAACAATGACTCTTAAAATCCTAACAGCACCTTGATTGGGACTTTCACTAGAACTACAGGATGTGTGCAGGCCAACATGTGGAGTGAAAGAGGACCAAGAATAAATATATCTACTCCAATATCTCCCAAAGATCCTCTTAATTTTTTACCTATGATTTTTATACTCACATTGACTCAGACTTAAAAGAACATGAGTCACAAAAACCTGCAGCTTCCAATGTCCCAAAGCTGAACCAGGATTTTGAGACACCTCAGGACAATAAGGGTAAGCAAAGGCAGCAGCAAAACAAAGAATCTCATGCATTTGTCAGCTAACGTAGCATTAAAGTTGTATATTTATTCACCCACAGGAACTGTAGGGATGGGAAAGGCTATTTGCTAATCTCAATTAGGCCAGTGTGAACCTGGCAACACAGATATTGTGATTTACATCAATGCAAGTGCTATCAATAAGTGATAAAAGATTTATTACTGGGATGTTCAGATAATTCCTCAAATCCAACTAATAAAAATATATCTATTCATGAGGCTTCCATTAGCAGTGTTTCACTGTACTTTAAATGTATTAGATTAAAAGCCTCCTCTTCAAACCTTTCCTGAGTAAATGCTTTCTTTCCTTCCATCACAAGAAGTAATAGATTAAAAAATAAAATCCTGAAAGAACTAGACAAAGTTTCCAGAGCCCAAGACTGCAAGCACAAAAACAAACAGACAAAAATCTACCTCACTATTGTATTTGTTCTACAGTTTCTCTGTAGAGAAACTCTGTATACACTCAATATAGAGTGGTTATAAACTAGAAAACAAACAAACACCCCAAACCCAATATGTTCATTTCAAAGATCTATATTCAAGTGTCTTATCTCACACCATTGTCAGAGCTGGCAGAATTTAGAGTATTTCATGCTCAGGTCTGCTTTGGTGCCCATCCCTGCAGACACAGGAGCACAAACCCCAGCCTGGAGTGCTCAGCTCCTTTGGGGAATTCAGTGACACGTGGCTGCCTCTTTAGAATCCTGAGTCTGTCAACTACAAGCCAGAAAAATTGATTACTTTGATCACAAAAGGTGCATTTGCATGAATGAGTTTTTGATTGTAGCAGAAACTGTTAAGTCAGGATCCGCGAAGCAAAGCAAGGAAATGGATTTGTCACCACAGCTTCAATTAATGGTTTCAGTTCCCAGTGGCAAATCAATGTCCACCAACTCTGACTTCCTCATCCAACACAGGCAGGCAACACCACCTATAGCACTTAAATTACAGATCTTGTAAAATCTGGGGAGCAAGACTTAACAGGAACGTCCCATTTTACCACAGCACAACTTATAAGTTGTTCTGCTTTTCTGCTCCATCCTAAAAAGGCTTTGGCTTGAAGGGTAGAATAATTCAGTATTGCTGAATGCAGAAATAAGCTTTGGGTAATTATTATCTTCAATCATGTTTATGAGCTCCAAAGTAAATAAACCAGCTTCTGCTTTGATGCTGACAAATGTCTAGTAAACATTTTCAGTCCAGTAAAATCAGGATACATATGTCCTAAACCAAGGTTTGAATGAAAGAACCCAGGGGCTGCAGAGAGCACTGCCTGCAGAACCTGCAGAGATGGCCAGTTGTTTTAAAGAGCTTCTCAAGTAAAAACTACCAGAGAACAAGAGGAAATAAGGCACAAACTCACACATCACATTTTATTTCCACATTAGGAACAGAAGACCAGTGATATTACAAAGGCCAGAGGAAGCTTTAGGGAAAAATATTAAGAAGTAGATGTGGTGTCATATAATGTAATTGAGCAACTTGTTCCTTGGTAATAGCAGTTGGAGTGAGTCATCCTTCTACAGCCTTTTCTGCATAGCAACTCATTTCTGTGCTGGAGCAAAGGGGCCCAGGAAATTATCAAAGACTGATTTCTCTTTGGCAGTTCACTGTAAAAACACCCAAAGACCTCACAATAATTCTGTGGAAAGAGCAATGGAGCTCAGCACTGAAGAGCAGGTAGTGAACCTCCTGAACGACACACCTCAGAACTCTAGAGCTCCTCAGATGGGAGAATGCACATTTTCCAGTGCTGCAGCTCTCAGTCTAAACATGCTTCCAAACACTTGAAAAAGCTGATCACCTCACCAACATGAGAGAAAAGCAGGTCAGCTTTAAAGCACACATCCATTTAACAGAACCACCTCCTCACTGGGTGATGCAAGGGGCCAGGACAACTTTGTTCAACCAAAAACTGACACACAGGGGGTCTGTCTGCTCCACAAGGGCACAGCCTGCACAGAGCCCTGCAGGGTGGCTTTGCTGGCTTTGGAAAATCCAGGTTTCCTGAGTAACTTGCCATGTTACTGATCACACCCAAGCACAACACCCAGCAATTACCCAAGTGCCTAACTGGTGTTTTTGCAGAATGTTTGCTGCTACTTTGACACCTGTTTCCTCTCCTCTGTTTTCACCCGTTGCTGTCTATAGTGTCTGCACTGTGCACTGCACATAATTTCATTTTACTAATTGCTCTCAGATATGCCCTGGGCTATTGTCACACTGTGCACTCCCTTTTGTCCTGGGCTGCACTAATTCTGTTCCTTTGGTAATACAGTGGCACCCATGATTCACTGCTCAGGTGGACTGCACTGCTCTCTACCTTTCCAATCAAAGCCCCTTCTACAGCACCTCACTTCAAGCCTCTCTAACAGAGCCACTCCAAACACTCCAATCTCGACTACAAAGACACAATACAATTCTAAAAAAATTCCTATTTTTGCTAGAAAGCCTCACAGGGCACAGGCAGAATTCCTGCAATTCATGGGTGATCTCATTTGGGTTCTCTGTGATAATCAACCCATTTTTTGTTGTTTTAAACAATGAACTCCTGAAGAGTTGAAAAAAGACTGAAAACAAGAAGCTGCCTTGGTACCTAACAGCGTCACTATTCAGGCCCCGAGTCTGCAAACTTGACATGACTCCTGCAAAGAGCTCAGGACTGCAACATTTATGAAATGCACTTTGAGAATGCTTGTGAAATAAATAAGGAATCAGTAGTGGAATTGTCTTTTAATCTATGCATATTAAACAAATAAATCCATTGCACTATTTACCTCCATTCTTCAGTGCTTAAACTTGGTTTATAATGTATGTAAGATTTGAGCACATGCTTAAGTATCCTGTTAAGTCAGAATTATAATGAATTATTCTTAATTGTATTAGAAATCACCCATTAGTCTGAGGCAGGGCACATGGTGTTAAGGCTATACAACTGCAGAAAAAGGTATTCCTAGTTCCTTATGCAGTAAGAAAAAAGACAGTTGATTTAAAAAACACATATAAAATCCCAAGAAAATAATATAAAATTTCATAATTATTGTATCATATTAAAGTCTCCTAAAAAAGGAATAAAATTATCTCTTTGGAGGTGTTTATTGGCTTTCCTCCTACATAGGCATCAGTAGTGACTGTTCCAATAACTTGTTTCTCAGTCTCTATAGCAAGCATTTTCTAATTTATGAGAAATATATTACCATCAGGATGAAAGCTGCCATTTATCTACAGGTGAAATATTTTAAATATGAAATGCTCACAAGAAGTTGAAGTTCCCAATTCACAGAGTTTAAGTGACATGGAATGCACTTGAAGGAAAATCTAAACCAAGGCTTTAGAAAAATTATCTATTCCATCAAATAGAATGAATTAAAGCAATTATTAAACTGTTACATTTGCAAAATTGATCATCTATTTCTTAACACAACATGAAACGTTTGCTTCCCAGCAACCTGGTAAATACTCAGAAATGTGCTCAGAAAACAAGAGAATTGCACAAATGGAATAAAGTTGTTAAAGACAGAAGAGCCAATATCTCACTGATGTAAATAAATGTCTCAGTAAGAATGTGTGCATACCCACAGGAGCCTTGGGTGGCACGGGAAGATGTGCTGGCTCTTGAATACAAACGTGTGTCTGTGGCATCACCAGAAACCATGTATGCCCCAGTACTGATACTGCTAATAAATTAAAGCACATCAAGGCCAAATGAGATAATCTAACAGGAGCCTTTTGACCTCAAAAAAGGTTGGAAATGTTTTTGAATGTCAGGTTTTTGTATTTAAAACTGGAATTGTTTAGCTGCTAGTTTTGTCTCGTCTGCCTCTCTCCCTTTCTGGAGTAGATAGAACAAGCTGAAATGGCAAAAGCGCTTCTACACTGTTATAAAAAGAAATATATTCAGGCTGGACTTCTAGGGGAAAAAAAAGAAAAAGAAAAACACAAAAACAACAACAACAAAAAAGCAGTAACCTGACAAACCAGCAAGTGTGGAAAACACCACTCTGGGAGAACTCCCAAACTCATAATGCCATTATTACCAGACACAATAGCCCCTGTTCTAAGATGTACAACACCTGCTCTATGGCACATAAAATGAATTTCCTGCAATATCCACCCCATTTCTCATTGTGAGATCTTATTACAGCTCGTGGAAGAGTTCTGTTGAACTATTTCAATTTTGTGTTATAGCAATCAAAATACAGTAAAAATGAGAGGCTACATGGCAGGAACATACAATAGTCTGACAAAAATCTCCATAAATCATCTGCTCCATCTCCTGTGCTATTGAAAATCAAGAATACCCAAGACAATCCCTGACAGATGTTTTCTTAATAGTTCCTTAAGGAAAACTCTCTAAGGATGCCCTACCACACACCCAGCTGCCTCTTTCTCCTGCTCCACTCTTTTTACAATGGCAAAGTTTGGGATTTTCAAACACCTCTGTTGTATCTTCTTTCCTACAATTAAAGCTGATTACTTCTTGTTCTAGCCTCAGAGAATATAGAAACAAAGAAATCAGTCCTTTGTAGCATCTTTTACAGATTAGATATTTGTTACTGTAGTTTTCTTCAGCCTTTTTTTCCTAGAGCAAAATAATCTAATTTCCTCAACCTTCCCTCAGAGGTTAGATCTGCCGAACTCCTTATTTCTATTTTTTTCCTTCCATATTTCTCTCACTTTTGTATGTCTGTCTTAAAGGGTGAAACTCAGGATGGAATCTGTGTCCCAGCTGAAGGCTCAAAAATCCCAGGAAAAACAAAGCAATGTCCCTCCCTCATGATAGAGGCAAAATTGCATTTGAGACATCCCAAACTAAAATTAGCTTATTTTTTTCTCCATTTTGTTAACAGCACTGCATTTTGTTCACATATTTCGGATATTCAGTTTACAGTATGCTCCAATCACCAGATCTGGTTTTGCTGACCAGCTGTCAGGCCAAATATTCTCTATTATCTGAGAGTTTCCTTTGCCTGTCTGATGCTGGAGTCCAGTTCTCTGCTTTGAGATCCTGTTGAGCTCAGTAGTACAAACAAAATTACTGACGACAGAAGACAATTTAATAGGTTTTGGGATTTCCTTTGGGGAAGGTGATCCAAAAATATTAGCAGAGACAACAGCATTTGAAAGTGCTTAGGGAAAATCAAATGGCTGATCATGGTGGCAAAGACACAAGGGGAAACTGTCTCAACAGGTCTGTCAGTGGAACATGGGTTAAGATGCAGGAGATAATAAAGAAGCTTCTATTTGCTGTAGGATCAGAGCTGAATAAGGTAAAAACCTCATGGAGTGCCCCAGCCTGCTGAACAGGGGGACCCAGAGTGGATCTCAACACAAGGGGCAGGCACAGCTCTGGTGAGGAAATGGCAGATCTGAACACAGAGAAGGTCTCCAAGCACATGATATGAAATGGGATTGTTCTGTATGCAAAGGTCTGGACACACAGGTAAATAAAAAAGGGATTGAATGGGAAGGAGTCCCAGGAGCTGAGCTAACACAGCCCAGACATGCACCCCAGCTTGCAGAGGGTGCTGCCCATCCCTCAGCAGGGAGGGCACTGGGCACAGCATGAGCAGCTCCCACACACAGCCTGTGCCAAGCAGGGATATGGCAATTACAAGTTAAATCCATCCCCACTCACTTTTTTTGCCTTTATCTGTGTGCTTACAGCAAGACTGATGCTGCAAAAGCCACCTGCACTCAGATTAATAACTCTTGTACTGAAAGAAGCAGAACCTCCACGTTATTATCTGAGAATCCTTCCAAAGATGACAAACACATGCTTTTGACCTGCAAGGTGTGCTGAGAGGCACTCTGCAGAGCCCCAGCTCTCCACAAACAGGCTGTTCATTGCAGCTATACTGCAGGACAACTGGAGGGGAGAGTATGGAAACAACCAGGGGCTCTTAAGGGCACTGCTACTGTTATGTAAAAGAAAAACTGTAAATGGATTTCCTTGCTGCAGCACATTTTTAGAGGCAGGGATGTGTACTGAGGTAGAAAACTATTTGTCTCTGCCTGCAAGAGCTCTGTATTATTTTTCTCCTCTATGCCAGGGTGGTGATCCCTTGGATACAGACTTAAAGAAAGCATTTTCTACAGAAACAGACTGTGTGAGTCTAGAAAATTCTTAATGTGTTACTCACATTATTGATCTCACAAAGGACAAAGAGAAATTGATTATTGTTTAGAAAGACTCTCAAAGCTTATTCATCAGAAGTGCATGCATATATAGGTGCCTGTCTATAGACACATCCATACTCATACACAGTGCATGAAATTTTTAAATTAGTCTTACATTTTTTATGTTTCAGCTTAATTTCTCAACACAGGTATTTCATGTTGTGACTATAACTGAAAAGAAAAACACATTCTTTTGCAGAAGAATTTACATCAAGAAAATTACGAGAATTTACATTTTGGCAAGCAAAAATCCTGTCAAAATCTCTACCATCACTTAAAGTGACATGCAAACAATTTTCCTCCTTTTTTCAGAATTGGATTGATTTAGTCTGCTAATCATCATTATATTATAATCCCTTTTTAGGTCTTGGCAATGCCCATGATCTATCTTTAGCCCAAGCCATTGTTCCAGCTCTTTGTAAAAGGAAACTCTCTAAAAGCTGATCCTGGTACTGTAAATGCACTTCAGTACACAAATAAAATAGAATTTCATCTCACACCGCCACTCTCTTGAGGTCAGATGTCATGCACTCTAACACAAATGTAATATGGCACAAGAAATAGATATCACTGTTAAGGTGCAGCCAATTTCCCTGTGCCCTGCCATCCTGCTGGGCAAGGCAAGGCAAGGCAGCAGGACTGCTGGAGCTGGTGTTGTCTGGAAGATCTCAAAGGAGCTGCTGCCTCTGAGACACAGGGCTCCAATACTGAGTGTTCAAGGTTGCATTTTGCCCTGGGAGAGAGAAGGGTGAACATTAACTGGTTTTCATTATCAAGTGTAGTATAATAATGATACCAGGCACTTCTCAGACTCTTCTATCCACTGGAATTTGAATAACTAAATTAAATGTTTCTGGTGGCAGATATCCTCCAGCAGCATACTGAAATGACAACTCTGCATGGGAACCTGAGCCTCAGCATTCATTCCTCCCTCTCCTGGCACACGATGTTACTGCTCTATCCAAATTCTGTCCTAATTAATTATGTTTTGATTTCCAAATGTTTTTTCCACTGCTCCCTCACTGGACATTGCTCTGCTGCCCATCTCAGAAGGCTCTGTAATGTCACTGCAATTCTGGACAGACCTTCTGTTCCTTCCAGCCACCTCAAAAAGTTACTCACACTCTGGGCTACAGTAAAACAAGAACTACAGAACTGTGAAATACCACTATTCTGTAGGATTTTGACTTTGAAAGAGGAATCAGAAAAACCAAAAATCAAAATACCCAATCAGGCACAATTGAGTGGCACATCATAAACTAAATAAACCAAGATTAAACACAGACACTGAATCTGCACAATCTCCATGTATCTGTATCTCAGCACAGGATTAAGAAGTTTCCTTTGCTCATTGCACAGAAGAGTCAAATAGTCCCTTAAAAAGTAAATTTAATGCATTAAATTTGGTTATAGTAAAAGGATTCATCTGTGCAACCCCTGCTGATCATTAAATCAAATTTATCACAGCAGATACAAATCTATGAAAGAATTCATTTTCCAAAGCAAATGTGATTTTTCATAAGAAAAATCTGTGCCCCGTGAGGACAGAGTACACTTTTCTAGACACTGCAAAGTTCTCAGATCCCTTTGATCAAAGCAGGTCAGTAATTGACTCTAACCAGCACTCCTTTGACCTGCTAGGAATTCTTCCTGCATCTAAGCGAGTCTCAAGGTAAATGCTTTTATTTCCTTCCTGTGAAAAACCCCTCACCCCAAAAAGGGTTTTTCACTTCCATTCAGATGACAACACAACAGGAAAAAAAACCCCAAACCCAGCCAGAACAACTGAAAGAAAAGCCTCACAACTGCCAGGCAGCAAGGATTGAGCTGAGTGAGCAGCAGGCAGGGCTGGAACTGAGCTGGAGATGGAAATGGGCAGGGAAAGGCCACGGAGGGAGGGGCTGCTCACAAAACCCAGCCCCACTCACCAAAGGAGCTCAGCCCTGGCACTGTGAAGGGAAATGAATGCAGCTCCTCACATTTCAGCTCAGCAACAACCACTCCTGCTCTCCCTTTCTTCACTGCCTGGCACTTTGCAATGTGATCAGCCATGATATTGAAAATCAGAGGAAGGGCTAATTTCACAAAGGCAGCTGCTAAATTTAGCTAACTTCTGTTAACATGCCACATGCTCACAGAGATTGAAAATATGGTGATGGCAGGTGGAAATAACTACAGCAAAGAGCAAATAAACCCAGCAGCAGGCACAGGCCTCCCTCTTGACTTCGCCTCCAAAATCTGCATCTACAAGGAGGAAAATAAGGCAAAAATGCACCAATTTTAGAAAACTTAATGATTTATAGTTTTAGGAAATGTTGACAATTATGCAGCAAAAAATATTAAAAGGAAGCAATTTCATCATATTATTTTGCTTCTTTAGCTTAACTTTTCTGTGGAAGGAGACTCACTAATTTGATATATTTTTCTTTCTTTCCTGTCCAAGGCCAACTCTACATAATAGAACTTGCCTTTAAAAATTAAGGGAGTTAATTTCAGCCTTGATAACTGGTAAGATAAATGTAAAATATAAGAGATGTTGGTCCTGGCTGAGCCACCCCTCTAGCATATCTGATGTGTGAATTCCTCTATTCATCTCAAGAGTGAGTTAACTCCAGGCTCTGATGTTAGGACAGTTTCCAAATGCATTTAGCACACATGCAAGTAGGAGATGTCCATTCCACTTTTCTCCCATTTATACAATAAGTTAATGTAACTGTACAGGCAAATAATCCTGTTAATTAGCAGAACAGACAAACAAGGGAGGAATGCAAACAGCAGCTCACCAGCTCTGCACTCAGGCACCTTCTCCCTCCCTGCAATGTCTCTTACCTTCAGAGCACCTGTGATGCAGCTCAAGGGGAAGCCAGGCTCCCAGGGGTCCAGCTCATTTGCTTCATAAATCCAGCTGACTTTTAGGAGGATAGAATGACAGCTTAAGCCAGTTTTTGTCCCTGTCTGGTGGCTGCACTGTCCCCGGGGCCCTGGCAGCTCTGGCAGAGGGCTCTGTCTTGCCTGACTGAGGGAGAAGTGGGAACCTCTCTGCTCCAAACACAGAGGAATCCTTGCAGGGCCACGCTGGACACCAGCCCTTGCCATCAGCAGAAACACATCTGGACTAGGGCTGCAGCCCTGCCTGCTGGTCTCAATGAAAAATGTCATTTTGCCTTCTTGCAGAGAAGGTCTGACACCCCAGTGAGAGCCAGAGACCAGCAAAGGAAAACGTGTGAGGGTCTGTGCTAGAGCTCCTGCTCTGTATGTGTAACAAGGAGGGATCTAAAAATGATGAGATGTGCATGAGATAGATGAGAAGAAGGGAGCCAACATCTGGCACTTATCTAATTAGCAACTGGATGTGGCTGCTGTTTCAGAGATCTATAGCTCAAAATCCCTTTTTATTGGTGCAAGAAATGCCTGCGTGTACATTAGGGGAAGCAGCTATGCCATGAAAAATTTTGGAAAAAAGGGTACTTTTCTGCTGAAAGCATCTGCACTGTAAGTAAAGGTATCATATATTTGTTTAACTAGCTTGGTAAGAAGGTAATATATTAACATCCCTGAGATCAGCATGAGAAAATTTAGTATTTCTTGAGGTTCAGATGGCTTTTAGAGCATAAGGGACAGGCACTGGCCACCCCTTCATGTAGCACTGCATCCTGCCAGCTGCCACAACCAGGGCTCCAGGGCAGACCCCAGCCCAGCACACAAACCAGGGGCAGCTGGGAAGGGCTGTCAGTGCAGGGATCCTGCACATAAAGCACTCAGGTCAAAATCCTTGCTGTCACATCCAGGGAAAGCTCTAAGGGCATTGCAAAAGTCATTTTAATGCTGTGCTTTGAAGGCTCAAACATATTGTGGAGGACTGGAGATATCTGAAGCAGATCAGGGCCTATTATTCAAGAATAGGAAGAGAGTTTGAGCATGCAGACCACCATGCCAAATCTTACCTGCACAGTGACATCCACCTTGACCCAGCAGCAAACCCAACATCACCACTGAAAAGAACCCTCAAATGCAACAACTTAGCTTAGGAAACTTTGGACTCAGCTGCACTTTTGGGTTTTCCTGTAATAACATCCCTGCAGACACTGGCACATTGCAGCACACACTGCACGAGCATTAGGCAGAAAGTTTCTGCCTTTGCCAAGGCTCTCAGAGGAAAAACAAGGTGGTAAATCTAAGTGGTAGCGTGGGAGTCTGTTCTCTTTAATTAGTTAAACAAACAGCTTGAAAAGCTTCAGGGAAATAAACATTTTTGCTGTTACACTTCAGTGCTGCCTTCACCGTTATTGTCCAGAGCCCACTGCATCATTCTATTACAGCAATATCCAAATTATTTTAAAAACCCCATAAGAAAATCCCCAAGCCAAGATCAGAAGAAATCCATCCTTCTGACTCCTTCTTTCCCAGACACATCTATGAATTGCCTGGAAAAAATGGGTTAGCAATTCAATCCAAAAGCTAACAACCCTCATCTAAATGCTGCCAGACCTGGCTGCCCCATAAGGATAAAGGATAATGCCACTGGCCTTCCATTAGAATGACCAAGCAGCTGCCCTCCCTAGCAGAAGCACTGAGGTAAGCCAAAGTGCCACCTGATCAGCCCCCTGTGTATGCAGTAGTCCTTTTAAACACAACCAGAGCCATAATCCATAAGCATTATAAAGTCATAGATACAAAAACAGTATGCAGAAAAAAAAAGTCCAACATTTAAAATAATAGGAGGTGACAGAAATGTGAATCACAAAGCATGTGTGAAGCAGATTCCTTACAATTCTTCCACTTAAAAATCCTTGTATGTACTATTTGGTTTGCAATTACTTACATAAAGATTAATACAGAGCTATACATAGAGTACACCGAATTGTTTGCTCCAATATTATCTTCAGATACTAAGAGCAACCACGAAAATACTTTCAAGATAAATTGGCATTTGATAGGGGGAAAAAATTGCTCTTGAATCATTACTGAAAAAGAGAGGCTATTATAATGAAAGAATTGCTTTCAGGCCTTTTAATTATGACAAAGAAAATACTTCATAGCATTTCATATGCTGAAATATTTTGTATTCATGGCAAGCCATGAGAGTGGTCACCTTGCCAAGACAGTTATCTACTGAAATCTGAGACATAATTACAGTCAGTGAAACTCCTAATCTTGAAATACCTGAGATTTAATTCTTTACCTGCCCAATCTCTCCCTGGATTTCCTCTATGTTAAATTTGGCATGATTAACTCCAAGTGGGGAATAGGTCCACAGAACTCTGTTCCTCTGAACTGGGATGATGAAGGATTACTGAGTGCCTCCTACAAGAGACACACAGTCAGTGCTGATCTTAATCTCCTGTGTGCTGGGACGTGAGGCAGTGGCACAGACAAAAATCCATTTCAGGTGGGTTCCCAACACAGGAGGCAGGCAGGGAATGGGGCAGGTGCCCAATATCATTGGCAGTCCCTGGCACACCCCACAGTCTGCTGCCAGTCACTCCAGAGGTTCATCAGAGGCAGCAGGACAGGCCAAGCCAAGAAAGAGCAGCTCCCCTACCCTGCCTGTGGAACCCAGGCACTGCAGTGCTGACAGAAAAAGGCAAAAATCACTGGGTGTAACTGTGCCACTGCCAGCAAGGCAGCCTCATACTCCAGGTAGGCCACATTCTTAAACACAACAAATCTAAATGGATTAAAACATTATTTTTGGAGTAGATTGCTGGCAGCAAGGAGTGAACACAAGATCTGAGCTAAATTACCCAGATCTGTTCACTCAAACACTGCAGCAACTCACAGCCATGTGGCTGGGCACCAGAGGGAGGAAGAACTACCACGTCTTCATGAGTTACTGTCTGTAAACAATAAACTGTGAGAAGCTGGCAGCCAATAAATTATAGCCCAAACCCCATGGGTACAAACTAGAAGCCTGAGGCACTCTGGAATGCAGTCATTCCCCATTCCAGATCAATCCATGAAGTCTGGACTCTGCATCACTCAGAAAGAGAAATTCAGCCTTTTCTAGTAACAATTACTACTTCTCTCAGATTTCAAACTATAATGGAAGAGAAAATCTTATTGTGATGCTATTTCACCTGGAAAAACATTTCAGCTTTATCTGGACAGCATGAAGGAAACAGCTTCTTTGGAACTGACAGTGTTGCCTAATTAGAGACTGAATTGAAATCTGGTTTTATCCCTAAATGACCCTTGGGAAGGTCCCTGATTTCTGCATCATTTTGCAAAGTGCTGGGATATTGTTTTCAGAGAACCATCCAACACACATTGCACAAATATGACAGAGTGTTCTCATGACAGAGAGTTTGGGATGACAGAGCCTCTTGGAGCACACAAGTATATTCCAAACTGTTGCCATATGGTTCTTTCCCAACAGCAAGGAAAGAAAGCAAGAGTTTCTCCATAAGTCACACCCTGTAAAAGTGGGCTACAGTCCCAGCCAAGCAGTTCTGCAAACCTACTTCAAAATAAACTAAATCTTAAGTGAAAGTAATTGGATTGTGTCCATCCAGCTCTAGTGCACATTTTAAAATACTAAAGGTAGAAAGACTGCACGGGGCACTTGGAGTCCCTGATGGAGGCTTTTCATCAGAGCATCAGGAGAGAATAATAGAATAATAACTATGCCACTGTTCCTGCCCACACTATTATTATTATTAGTCTCTGTGACTCTGTTCTAGTGGGTCCTATTATTTCTTCTTCTCATAAACACCACAAATTATTACATTTACAAATATTAAAGGTAATTTTTTAAAGTCATCACATTCTACTCCCTAATTTAAGATATTGTGTAGGTGAGTGGGACTGAAAGTTTGAAGCTTTGCTCTTATTGTAACAAGTCTACTGGTCTTGTCTCTTTTTTGGGAGTCAGAGGGCCTGCAATTTGCACTGAATTGATTTGATATTGACAAATGCTGAATTATGAAACCCTATAGGTAAAAAGAGGTTCAAATCAATGTCATTTAGTAGTTGCTACAAGTGCCAGTATGAAGATTCTCATTTTGGCAATCATACAGTAAAATAATCAATATTTAATACTTTTACTAAAAAAATACTGGCAGGTTATATCCTTCACCTATTTTATTCATTCAAGTAATTCCCATATTTATTTCTGATAGGAGAAAGAGAAAAAAAATCTATTTCATCTCAAACACCCCTTTGAAAAAAATTAATTGCAGAAGAACATAGGGCAGCATTTCTAATAGTTTCTCCCAAAAAAGAAAAAATTGAGAAATTAGCTACAGTACAGGGTTAACTAGTTCACATCAGAAGGAAAAAAGTCTCATTTTTAGTAGGAAGGTTATGATCATTGATATCTGTAAATATGTAGAAGCTATGTTACATATACCTACATGGCACTTGTGAGAGAAAAAAACCCCAGAAAACTTTATATTGCAGTGATCTGGGTCATTAATTTTTGAGAGCAACCATCTCCCTCTATTAAACCCCAAACTACCCCCTTTTCTCCCTGTCCCTTCAGTTCATCCAACACGTGATGTCCTTCATGTAAATCTTAAGAGATTTATTGACAGAAATGCTTTGGACTGCTGGTGAACTCTGTTTTTTGCAGTGGGACACCATTTGTTACCCAGCAGGTGCTTCAGGGGAGCTCCATTGTTTGGTGTGAGAGGAGAGCAAAGGGAAAGTGTGGTGTTCATTAAAATGGATCACACAGCCAAGAATCAACCTCTCCCTTGTTCATGTGGATACTGATTTTTTCCATTTCTGCTACACTGAGCTTATCACAAGAGAGTGCACCAGCAGCTGCATCTGTGATATTCAGATTCCTTACCAGAGCTGATGAAATGTCCCCTTAATTGTGTTTGCTTTTTGCTTCCAAGTGACAAGAATAAAATGTATTGTCTGCACTCACTGCAGCCACTGAAAGCTCGTGTTCACAAAGAAAAATTAATTTCTTCTCTTTTCTTGCCCCAAAAAGATATATTAGCTGTCTCTCCTTTACAATAAATTTAAATTGAATTTAATAGAAATTTTCTATTAAGTTTTATTTACTTTTCTTACTAAAATACAAAACCCTAGGTATCAATTCTTTACTCTTTTGAAATAAAATTGTATAAGTTTTTTTCTTTGGTTACAAAAAACAACTTCAAGTAAGGAATTTGGATGAAGATTTAGTAATTTACTTCCTTATTGCTGAATATTAGATTTGTTTTAGTTCTTACCTGCATAAGTGTTAAGAAATACCTCAAATTCTAATTTTGAAAAACAAGTCCCAATGTCTCCAGGCTGAAGCTCAATGCTGAGGTTAGCTCACAAATCAGCCAGCTAAGAGAGCAACAACCCCAACAAAGCAAAAACATTGGATGGGCACAAACAAGGGTCAGCTCCAGAAATAAAGAAAAACTCTGTGAGACTGAAAGCTGGGAATTTCCACAGAAGAGAGGCAGGTTTCCAGAATTCTACAGAATTCCAGGGGCAGCCTGGGTATTCAGCCAAATGAGAAATCCTGGACCCAGTGCTGAGAGCCCAAGGTAAACACAGCTCTAAACTCTGGGCAATGAGGCAAGCAGCTGGAATTTGGTGTCTGAACTGCCTGGTTGGCTGATTTACTTATTAGCAATGCAAACCTAAAGGAAACCTTGTCATCAGAGCTTCTCCAACAAAGGCTGCAAAGTTTCTGACAGCTGGGCTGTCAACCACAGAGGCAGGAGCTTTAGGAGAGGAGAACTTCAGTGCAAACCCAGGGAAAACCAACACCAGGTTCCATCCCTTGAGTTTCAGGGCTTATTTAAAAAATCAAACCATAAAAACACAACAGTGCTCATTTGTACAGCCCAGAATAAATGTAATGGCAAACCCAGAGAGAGACAAGGAGCAGTGACTCTCTTGTTACTTCATCCCTTGTCCAGACAGACCCAAGGTCATCCTCTCTTGCTCTATTTCTTGTGACCATTGGCACTGAATTTAGCAAACAAGATTTGACTTTATATTTGCTGGGCTAGTCAGTTAAGACTAGGAATGAGACCATGGCTGACAGAAGGAAGAGAAAGGAAAAGCTTTTTTCTTCCAGTTTTGGTACAGCTGCTAGTCCATCTTAAGCTCTGTCATGTAACTTCACTCACTCTCAAATTATATAAACCCAGACACACTTCAGTGTTTTTCCAGTGCTTTCAGCCACTTTCTGAAATGCTTTTTTGCTGTTGAGAGGCTTTTCATCTCTGAATAGAGCTGGTGAAGAAGAAGAAGTGCAGGTGTCCAGCTAGATATGCATAATAAGCAAGTGAGTTAGAGGTAAAATTTGCACCCAGATTTGGCACAGGAACAAGTTCTGTATGATTGATCCTGGTGGGAGTAGAGCTTCTACTTTCACTTCAAATCATGGCCATATGAAGGGCGTTATTTTCAAATACTTACATTCATCAGTTTGTCTTTAGTTCAGGTTTGATGAATACTCTTGTAAATAGTCACAGATGGCACAAACTATCAGCTCCATTTATGCTCATGCTGGACACTTCAGAAATGGATACAAACCACTACAACAACAAACAAACAAGCCAAAAAACCACCAGCACCCCCAAAATCCAACCCAACCAAAACAAAGAAACCCAACACCCCCAGCCCACACCCCTGCCTTTGGTGTTCTTTAAGAAATTAGCCTAAAACTGACCCTGACTGTGAGAGACCAGCTGAGTCCCACCAAGGGAATAAAAGATGACATTTCACTCTGAGAAGGGATGCCAGTAGCTGGCTGTCATAACCCTCTAATCAGTGCAAGGTCTGCTGGAAAGATTCAAGTCCTGCCTCTGCCACCATGTGAGAACAGAGCAGGCAGCAGCTCTCCAGCAGGAGGGTGACGTGGGCACCAAGCCTGGCAGCCAAAACCAGGGGCTGAGAGCATTTCTCCAACCAGAGTTTGCATCTTGCTCCAGAGCAGGACTCTGCTGAGCTAAGCTGCACCACCCCACCCAGCACAGCTCAGGAGGAGGAGGTCACAGCCCCAGCAATGATTTTGGGTCATGGTTCTCTGTGTTCCAAGTCCCACCTTTTAAATCATGGCACTGAGAGCACCAGAGCTTATCATATTCATATTAATGGCATATTTAGTGCTGCCACCAGCTCTTTCCTACTGAACAAGTGCCTCTAAACTCACCAGCCTTTTGCCATTTGTCTGCCTGACTCTCAGCAAACAGCAAATTAAAAACTGCATCACTAAAGCACCCAGATACCAGAAACTCCCCCACAGGCACTGTCACAAAACTGCTGAAAGCAGTGCTGTGAATAGAGAAAAGTTTCAGACTCCTGTGTCTACCTAAGCAGGTCAGAAGGAAGCAACCAAAGGAGGAGTCAGGCCTCAGTCCCAAGCTGATGTCATTGCTGGCTTGTTGATAAAGCAGAACAAATGGCTGGTGTTCAAAGTAGATTCCTGAGGGAATGGGTAAATTCCCAATTCTCATACCTGGCAGCTGTTATTTCACCAAAGGGTATATTGCCATCTAGCAAAGGTTAGAATCATTTTCAGAATACTCAGCTCTTGCTCATCTGCAAAAGACAGATTAATACTGAGCACATGCTATACATATTCAAAACAAGAATATTACAACATGTCTATTTGCATATTCAGGAGGAAGGCTAGAGTAGAAATTTTCACACTCTTCTCCCTTAAAAACACATTTTTCCAGAGTCCCCTTTGCTACAAGTTCAGGTGATTCAGAGAAAAGAGCAATCCCTCACCCCAGCTCTGTGCATGTCCTGGATGCCACAGAGCATCCCAGCACCCAGCCACAGCTCCAAATCCAGGCCAAAATGGACATCCTTCAAACTGGTACTTTACAAAGGGGTCAGTGCCATCACTGGAAAGGGCCACAGTATAAATTCAGAGGTGCAGGCATCACCTCCTGTACTGGAACAGAGCAGAGCCATCTGCAGCAGACCATGAACAAGCTGGTACTGCATGACATCCAGTGAGATACAACAAGGATTAAACTACACACTGCTACTGAAAAGTCTGGGACAGTTTTTTAAATTACAAAATGTGACTGTTCATCCAGGAAATCTTAAGTATTACGTTTCCAAGCGTCAATTCGGATTTTATGTTCTGTCATAAATCTCAGCCACTTGTTCAGCTACATGGCCTCATGCACAGACTTTAAAGCATGCTCTGATGCAAGTGTCCAGCACACCGACTCCAGCCAGCCTGAAAGACAGGAGTTAACTAACAACTGTAATGAGGTCAGGAAGGGTTTATAATTCTTACAGCTACTCCTCCTTTGATTGAAACTATTAATGGAATTATGAAAAATTAAAATTTAAGCATTCTGATCACCAGTTGCTGCAGTCATCCAAATGACAGCTTAGTATTCATCTATCATCCTTCACAGGTTGCACAAAATTCAGAAGGTAACAGCAGATAGAGATCGAGAAAACTGAGAGGAAAGTGTTTTAACAGCTTCAAGCTATTTCCACATTGCCATGCTGTGTGAAGGCGGTGCTGATAAAAAGAATGCCATATCAGTCTTTCAGCTAATATGAAGTTATACAACTGAATTGAATATAAAAATGAAAGTCTTAGTATCTGTCAGTTAAGTATTAGCCTGAGTTAGTCTCAGAAGAAGATTAAAGTTTAATGGACTGTTTTGATCACGCAGATGTAATGTGAGTCCAATTCACACTTGCTTTGCTATAGGATTTTTTTACATTATTTTTTTAAGCCTATCCGGAGGATTTGTTGTCCTGAAATGAATTGCTCACGGAAGAAACCATGTTCCAGGTCTCACCTGTAAGAGTGAATCAATCTTACACAACCTAGGAACAATGTTACACATTTCTGAACACAATTAATGGCACTTTAGAAGCTTGTTCACAGGCTGACAAAGAAATAATCAAGATTGAGTCTTTTTTCTGAATCAGAAGAAAGCAGGCTTTTTAAATCAATGGCAGCCAAGACAGTGATGACTAATCCTCCTCAGTGCAGTTGTAATTATTTTACAGTACAAATATTTGATGTATGTAAAATACATAAAATGTAAAGAATTACAAAACTGATTAAATATTTCTGTGAAATCTCTCATCACAAACTGATAGAATATCAGCAAATAAATAGCAATGCTAGAAAATGAGGAGATAGCAGAGAATAAATGTTTCTTTGCCTCAGTGTTGATCACAGAGCTATCCAGCACAGAAGCCTCATCAGTGGATTTTCTTCATTGAACAAAAGCACATTTTGTTCACATTATACCTGCAGAGCCACTGGTATATATACTGGTAACTGTGGTGCATCTGCTGATCAGACTGGCTGATTAGCCTTGGTCAACTTCATGTGAAAGAGTTGGTGAAGACATTTAGAGAGGGAGCTCAGCCCCAGACTGACCCCCAGGTGTGCAAAGCTAGGGATGCATTCTGCTTCTCATCTGGGCTTGCTCCTTTGTCACCCCATTTCAGCACGTTCATTACCTGTGTGAGTTGGCTGCTATCACTACATTCATGCTTTCAATTTACTCAAACTTCCAATGAAACAAATGTCTGAGTGAGATAATGCTGCTCACTGCACTGTATGGGAATGTAGGTAGCCAGAAGATTAATTACAGGCTTTTAAAATGGACTAGGAAAAGAAAGAACCAAATGCAGGAATAAACTCTCAACGATCTGGTGAAGAAAACACTGTTACAGAACCTCTGTGTATTCCATATTCATCAGTTCTCTGGGAAATGGAACAAACATCAAGATGCCAAAGGCAGATAAACATAAGTCCTTCTTAAACAAGAATAAGCATATAAACCCTCAAGAGGAACACAGGAGAATGAACAGTGAAAGCTTTCACTTGGTGAAAACCCATGCTGACAAACCTGCATCATGCACAGAAAAACAGCGAGTGTAGACTTCATTTGGATAATTTCTTAAAACTTGGAATCATTCTGAAAAGTGGTGCAGTGTGACCAACAAAAAAAGCAAAATAAGACTGGCAAATACTTGTCACTTCTGAAAACTCTGCTTGCTGGAGAAACCAGTCTTTCTGCAGGATTATACAGCAGATTTTGTGTCAAACAAAACAGATTGTTGTACCCGTGAGGGCTTTGAGATACCAGGCTGCTGCCTGTGCCCCCTGACACCCTATCAGGAGCAGCCTGATGCAAAGGCTGGCCCTGAACCCTGGGGCTTCTGAGAGTGTGCACTGATGGGTTTTTACAGAATCACAACCCTGGAGGTGCCAAGAGAAACGGATCAACCTACACCCAGCCAGAGGGATTTTGGCAATGCATGTTCCCTGCAGTACGTGCCAAATGTGGCAATCTTAGTACCATTTGAAACTATTCTACCAGTAAAATTATGGAGTTTTTTCAGCTGGAGTTAACAAAAGTTCATGGAAAAGCATCCTGAAAGAAAAAGGCATTTCAAGATTAATAAGGCAGCTAAGGACCTTTAAAAGACTCATGAATATATTAATGAGAGATCCTGAAATGCAATAGCACTGTGTTTATTTCCATGAAACAGAGCATTAGAGCAAAGGGTGATACTCACAAAAGATCTTTTATCGGTGGGAAAGGCCGACTGTATAATTTATACACCACGGGCATCTTTTAGAGTAATTCCAAGTTTATGTACCTTTACAATGTCTTTACACATAAAAATTATATACAAGCCATCTTCACAGTTATAAACAAGGTATTTATGGGAATACCAGCAAATTTCTTGGAAGGATTATTCTATTTCAACATATTAAATACAGTGAGAAGGTTATCTAATTTGTTCTCTTTCTTTTCAAACACAGCTCCTTAGGCTGAGCCCTAGATAAACAAATATATTTCTGAAGCAGGTAATTTTTAAAAGGGTCAAATATCAATGACATATTAAAAATTCATCAAATTTTTCAAGAGGAAGAAAAAAAGTTAAGTGGCTTGTTCATCATCAGCACAGGGAATAAAATTAAGTAAAGATGCAAGAAAAGAGAATAGCAAAAATTTCTTCTTCATTTAGTGATATAGCCTCCTGGTTTATGTATTATTTTCCTATTATTAACCTCAAATTTGGATGCACAGGGGCAGATTACAGTGCACACCTTTAGGAAGCTACAGGGAATGTTAACCCCCTCCTTCCCAGAGCTCTGCCCTCACCCCAGCAGCTGCTGTGGGGCAGCAGCAGTGTCACAGTGCCCACAGTGCTGCTGGGGCCACCTGGGATCCCCCTCAAACTCAATTAGTGCAGCACAACACCAGCAAAATACAGGAACACAATGGGCACCTCAGTGCACCATCAAAACTCAATGAAGAAATCAATCTCATGCAAATACAACCTGATTAAATGGTAATGATGAATGGTAATTAAGAACTTGCTTATTCATCCAAAAGCTCATGCATTTGGGTTAAACTTTGTATATGACTAAGAGCTCAAAAAAGACCTTGGGAAAAACTGGATTTTTAAGGCACTGCACAATAAAACACACATTACAAAGTGGTTCAGACATGGCAAACTTTAACTTCATCAGAGAAAAAAACTGTTGTTATCCAGTTCTGGCATGCTGCTCTCACCAAGCAGTCTGAAATCACAATAGCTTATCAGTAAATGAGAAGAAAACATCACTAGTAATTTATTGACATTTGAGACATGTCTGTTCTTATTAACTGAAGCGTAAAAAATATCACTGACATCTTAATGCCATTAATTATTTCAACTAATGCTTAAAACAGGAGCTCTCTACCAACTCCTACACAGCTTTTTCTGAGGGTGCTGAAAACTCACTATAAACAATTCCAGTTCCAACAAATCTGCTGTACCAATTGTGGACTCAGAAGGGACAGGTGAGTTTCCCTCAGTACAGAGCAGTACCCAACACACCACTGACAGCAACAGTGCTCCAAGCTCCACAGCTTGGTCTCTGAAATTCCAGTTCATGAGAGGGCAGTTCTACTGCTGCAAATCTCCCCTGGCTGCTTCCAGGGCATCCCACACCACCCAGAGCTGCTGAAGCCAGAATCCCACTCTGTTAAATTCAGCCCTTTCCATCCTATGTGTCTGCTGAAAATTATTTATTGAGTGCTCCAGAGCCTTGTATGCCACTAAGTAATACCAGAAGCAACAAAAAGGTTAAGGCCCCCACTAATGAAATATAAGGCATCATAAAATCTCAAAAGAAAAATTTTGAAGTGAGTAAAAAATCAACCATCACAGAACACTGTCCCTTCTCAACTGCTTGAAGAAAATATTTCATTTCAAGTCACAGAGATAAAAAATATATCTAGCATTGAGCCAAAGCAAATTACACATTGACATATAAATTGATTTGTAAGTAATATGGTTTTGAAAAAGATTAAATTGTTTCAAAATTACCAAAATTAGTCACTTTAATGGTCTTAAATAAGATTGGTTTCATCTCTTCTCCAGACTATCTTTTTAAAAACATCATCTTGTCTTCTAGTGGCCCAGGAAAAAAACCAGAAGAGGAAGGAGCCTGCAAACTCTTCCCACCCATCTGTATCAGACACTGATCTCAGATACAGTACTTAACCATCTTTAATATTATTACTGAACTGAAATCTCAGCAAACATGCCAGCCATGTCTGAGATATCACCCCAGGACTGCACACTGGAGCTGGACTCATCTGTGTAATATTTCTTGCTGCCCTTTACCAGCGCCAAGAGAACATGAAGCACATTCTGTGTGACATCAATGGAAGGACTTTGCCTCTCCTCCAGCCCAGGATGTGCCATAGATCAAAGTGGGCTTGGCTGGATCCTCCCTTGAGACAGGAGTGTTGAACACACCACTGACCTGCCATTCCTTGTTCATGCTTCATGACATGTCAGGCTGTCATTGTACTGACTCTATTGCAAAAGTTCCAAACCTTCTGGGTGGGTTCTCATGGGCATCTCCTCACAGCACTGACTCCACCTTCTTCACAGCACAGCCAACAAACTCCAGCTCTCTCCTCACCCAGGTAACCCACTCTTTATAGCCCTCATCCTCATTGGACACAGCTGTGGCCTGTTAAGGGCAAGCCTGTTCCTAATCTTTGGTGATTAGCACAGCTGCAGCTCCTCAGGGGTGAGATTGCCTTCTGCACTATCTCTATTTTCTTACATTCTATCCCCCCACAATCAGCTCTCGGGTTTTTTTGTGTTCTGGGTTTTTATGGGGAGAAATTTTTTTTTTTTGGTTTTCAAAGATTAATTATAGAATATGGATAATTATATCCATCTACACCAAAAAAAAACCTCACATGCTTGGTGTATTAATTTGACCACTGCTCATACCCACAATATGAAAATTTCCAAGGAAAAGCCTGTTTATAATGCTGGAGTAAAAAAAGAAGTTTAAATGAATAAAACAACATATGCCCAGATAAGTAAGTTATGGAACAAGAAATCAAAGTCATAGATGATGGCACTGTTTTGACAAGCATATTTAAATAACATTACATTTTCTTATTCTTATAAAATGTATCAGGAATATTTTGATTAGCATAATGGAAATAAGCTCTGACAGATTTTGGATAAAAAAAGATATGGTTAACATTTTATGGGGAAATTAATTTCTCTATATTTTAGCATAGGGATTCTCTGCAAACATGCAAATTCAAATGAGGAAAATTTAACCAATAATAGTAATCCTGCTACTTTTATAATTCTTGCTTTAACTGTATTCAGACATCTACAGAAGGAGGTGGACACCAGAGAACTTGAAAAAAAAAAGCCAAAAAAGAAATTATTCTAATAAAACCTTTTTGCCTTGCAAATCTAAGAGACTTTTTTCCTTGGACAGACTCCAAATGCTGTTACAGTTGTGCATCACTGAGATTAATTGTGATGTAAAGGCAGTTGTGAATTTTATTACAAGAATGTACTGATGTATTGTCTAGGGGCAGCAATCAAGCACTGGCAAATATTTCCATGTCTTAATTCCTGGTAACAAAAATTCCGAGAGTTTGGAACTAGCACCTGGGTAGAATATAAAGTTTGATATCATGCACTTCTTTGACCTGGAAATCAAGAGCTTGGGACACAGTCCTGAGCCCTCAGATGCACAACTGCTCTCCCAGTCAGAGTACAGGGAAGTTATTTCTGTGCACTTCAGTTTTACCTTAAAGAGAATCCTGCTGACATTAAAGTTCCTTTGCACAATTTCACATACTACTTTCATTTTGAAAACTCATTTTGCTGTTATTTAATCTATTACCCCAAAACTTTTTTGGGGCTTAAGTTCTTTTTGCACAGACCAACAAGCTGGAAAAAGGATTTCTTATCTAGCCACAGTCACACAAGGCCTGCCATGCCAGATGGCTTTTATAGGGCATAGATATTCCTCATGCTTCTGCAATAACATTTCTCTTTTCTGACATCCACCTCCTCCTTCACTATTATTACAATATCACTAGGCAGGGAACCAGGGAAGGGAAATGAGGACCACTGTCCTCTTTAAATTCACTGCATGTTACTTAGTAAATGAAGCATAAATGCACCCTTCACACATGAACTTTTGAGGATTCCTCATGCACATTCCAAAGCCATCTGTAAGAATCTGGCTGGTGCTGGGCAAGAGTGAGGAGAGAGCCTGGGACACCAGAGAGCTGCTGCACAAGGCAGAGCTGAGCAGGGCTGCTGTGAGGCTGGAGCAGGGCAGCTTCTGTGGGGCAGCACACAATAACCAACATTTATTTGGTTTGCTTTGGATCATTAGCAGAGAAGTCAACATCTCCCACACACACCAGCTGTCAGGGCTATCCAGAGATGCTTCACTGAGCACACAGCCACAGAGCTTGGAGATACAAACGAGCCAGCCCAAGCCTTTTCAGAATGAAATTGTTTCTTACACAGATCCTCCTTATGGCTTCTGCAGTCTAGTTTTAAAAGCCCCTGAGAATAACAAACTACCTGATATTCAGCTTACCTTTCCCTTTTTCTTAATTTCCTCTTGATGCTCCTAATTATTTTACCATGTACCACACTAATTGGTGTTCACACATGGCCAATTCAGCTACAGCTGGTCAAAGTTATTGTGTCACACATCTAGCACAATTTCAGATTCCTTAAATTTCCAGTTGTGTTTGTTAAGCATTGCATATAAGTAGGAAAATACAACTGCACTATTTGCAGCTTCCTGGATTTTTTTTCCCCAAAGTTTGTTCCAAAGAAAAGGCAGCTTGTCAATTTGCATTTACCTGTTTCCACCTCTTCCTCCCACATCAACTAACTCAAACTACCACAGATGCATTTAGACAGTGTCACAAGAGAAAATCCCAAAGAGTGGAGAGAAGTCTTCCACTCCCATCCCAAACTCCCTTCAGGCTTCCAGGATGAATCTTCCAGCACTTTTATGACACCAGGATCAGATAACAGTGTATTTCATCAAGAAAATGTACTGAAACTCACAAATATCAGCATTAACACCATGGTAAATGCAATCTAAAATGAGCTATAGTAATTCTATGCCACTAACAACCCTCTCACTAAATATTGTTTCACAAATTTAAAATCTGTCCTCTGGTGCTTCTGCTCTCCCTTGGCCACAAGGGTGTTGGGTCTTTCTGGGTAACCAAAAGAGTAAATAAAACTTAATTATGTTTGCCATAAAAGGCTTCCATTGAACCAAAAATGGAAGAAAAATATTATTAATGACCTCTATAAATCCAAGTGTGTTGCCAGTCCCCCACCAAGACCTTGCTGGCAAAGTGTGGCATCACACCCCAGAGAAAGAAAAACATCAAAATCCAAATTTAAGGGAAAATATTCAGTGGCTGTGAGGAGAACTAAATAAATAATTCCATTAATCCAGCACCTTTAGCACACTCAGTCCCACAGACCTGCTTGGACAGCTCAGAACTGCTCAGGTACTGGTCAAGTGGATCTGAACACACAGGAAAGCAATCCTTTATTTTAATTGTTTCAAAATGCTTCAGAAATTATGTAATATCTAACAAACTACACCTAAAATTTAGCAACATGTATTTTTTTAATAATATGGCACATTTTTGTTATGCATGCAATATTTGTAGTTTATTATTGTAGTTTATTTTTTTTTTCATTACAGATGGCAACTGATATTTTATATTATTACAATATAGGAAATATTCACCCATTTATTTTTCCTTCATGCAAATGAGATTTCCAAACATTAAATAAATTTGATATTTCTTTATAGATTTCTGATTATTAGTAGTATTCATTGCCATTTGACTGTAGGGAGAACAAAAAAAGAAGAAATAAATCCACCTTATTGTACTAAATTGAAATTAAACTCAAGCTGTAAAACACAAATTATTTCAGTTCAGAGGAAAAAACAAACTGAGAGGCAGGATGAAATTTTTAGGAATTATGTAAGAAAAGAAGTGCTAAGAAATAAAAACATAGCAATAATAGAAATACTGGCCTGTGTATTGTAAAATGAAGGGTGTCCCGATGAAGGCAGAAATGATGCATCTGACTCCATGTTCTCAAAGGCTAATTTATTACTTTATTATACTATATTATATTAAAAAATACTATACTATACTAAAGAATACAGAAAAGATTCTGAATGCTAAAAAGATAATAATGAAAACTTGTGACTCTTTCCAAAGTCCTGACACAACTTGGCACCAACTGGCCAATGAGTCAAAACAACTCTCACCAGAATCCAATCAGGCAATCACCCTTGGGTAAACAATCCCCAAACACATTCCAAAGGAGCAAAACACAGGAGAAGCAAATGAGATAAGATTTGTTTTCCTTTTCTCTGAGGCCTCTCAGCTTCCCAGGAGAAAAATCCAGTGGAAGGGATTCTTTCAGAGCATGTGAATGTGCTCATTGACACAGGAAACACCTAAACCTGCCCAGTGCACAGGCCATGGCAGGCCTGGGAAATGGGGGTGCCAGGGAAAGCAGAGCCCTCTGGGGAGGGCAGCAGCCCATGGAACTGCACAGACCCTCCATGGCCAAGGAGAAACGTTCAGCCAGGGGCCCCAATTCCCATTGTGTGCAAGGATCCTGAGACTCAGAGAAGGAAAGTGGGGCAAAGCAGATTTTACCTCTAGATCTGCTCCAAGATCACTGAATCCTAAAAGAGACAGACGCCAGGGCAATATATAAATGTGTGTATCTCATGCAGTTGGGTATTTTTAATATTTCTACGGGGGCAGGACTGCCTTCAGCCACATATTCCTACATAACACAGCATTTACCAAACATGCTGGGCTGGGATTTATCACAGGTGACCCCACAGTTCAGCTGGGGGCAGTTCTTGTGCTGTGCACGTTCCAGCTGACACAGTGAAATTGCATTTTCATCTGAATCATCCACATTCAAAGTATTTTTTCTCCTCCACTTCCCTAGGAAGTGTCTCCACACAAGAGCACTTCCAAGTGTAAAGTTTGTGTTGGATGTCTCTGAAGTTCAGAGCTGCCCTGAACGTTTCAATTCAAGACAACAAATATATCTTGATAAAATGTTTTAGTAGATCCAAATTCCATTTTTTTTCAAGAGGTTTGTTAAACTTTTTGTTGGTTCATTCCTATTTTCAAGGCCCAGCCCACCCATCTGTATTTATGTGCTGCTCAGACAGCTTTCAACACAGTGTTGGGTTTTTTCATATATATATATATATATTAAAAAAAAAAGAAAATTTTAGTTTTAAAATGCAATCTGTCCTTTGTGCAGAACTGGCAACAGTGTGGATGTAAAGCTGAAACGATCAGACCACATAAACTTAATAATGTGGTGCAAAGCAAGAACATTTAATTGATTTAGAGTGCAGTTCAATGTATAATCACAGTGCTATGAGTGGAGCTGTAAGGTAGCCCATTAGTTCTTGGTGGGCTTTCTCAAGAGCTTCATTCACAAGCCTATTAATTAGCTGGGGTCCTTCAGTGTCCACCATTCAGATTTAAATCACTTGCTTCCCATTAGTGTGTTCTGTGCACTGCAGGCCCATAAAATCAGACATTAATACTTCCATCAGCAGGGCTTCTTCAAGTCAGCTTTAATTACTACAGGTAAAACCTTCCTAATCCTTGCAAAAAGTGATTAAAATACAATGAAGTAGAAATTCAGGGATAGTGTTAAACGCTGGAGTATGTTATGATCAAATGCCATAAAGTTTATTCCACTTAATAAAAAAAATCAAGATATTTTCTAAAATGTCAGAAAATGCCATGATTTTTCAAGGAAATTCAGAGAGTACACAGATAAATTTAAGAGCTTTTCAGGTTCTTTAAATGTTGCATTTTTCATCATATCCTTTCCAGACTTTGTATCAAGTTCATGTGAAAAATAAACCAGACCATAGGGCTAAAATTGACAGCAAGATTTGCTGTGTCACATGCATAAAGTAATGATATAAAATTATATGTAATGATTTTTAATATTTAGTTATTCATCCAAAGTGAATACTTCCAGATAAAATGAATTATTGTATTATTTAATGTCATGTTCCTCACTTAGATTTGAGCACAGCTTTGGATTCATCATAAACTAGGACCTAAAGCTGCTACTTAAATGAAACAGGTTTTTTTATAACTTAACCAAAGACTGGATTTCAGTTGCAGTGAAAACAACATTTTGTTGGTTCAGCACTGGGATAAAGTCAGAAAACCTTAGAGATGAAAGGGAGGAAAATGCTTATTGCAATACCTCTGAATCACAGTGTCTTGCATTTAAAGACACTGCTGGGTAGCATTCAGGAAATGCTAAGAATAGATGAATTGAAAGAGATAAAAATCCATATCCTGCAAGGAAGTTGAATGCAGAATTCCACAGATGCCAACAGAAAACTATCAGGGTGTGCCAGGCTTGGGGCCAGAGGCAGAACTTTCAAAGATGCTTTGAAGATGACACCAGAGTTTGAGAATCCAAAGTTAAAATACTTCACAGTGACTACCATGAAACATTCATCTCCATTTTGGAAACCAGGTAAAATAAAGCTGTGTAAATTAATGTACAGAATTACCTTCATCTTTTATCTCCCTTAAAGTCAATGAAAAGCAGATGAGAAAAGCCTGATGGTTTCATTCTTGCTACAGTGTTTTTAAGCACAACACCCAGCAGATGCAGTAAATACAAATCCCAATTTGGCAGCTGACAAACCTCCCTTAGACCCTGTCCTGGTACCACAGCTTTGCCCACAGACACATTTTGCTGTGTTCTTTCACTTGCAATCACAGCTCCTGCTCACTAAGAGCTTTGAAAAGCTCTGCAAGTGTTAGGAAGCAGAAAGTTACACCTGGGGTGTCCTGCCAGGACTGAGACTGAAGGGCAGCTCCCCCCTTCCCCATCCTAGAGCAGGAATTGTAGGAGCTCTGCAGTTCCCCAGTTCAGCACCTGCCTTGCTCAGGAATGTTGGAGACCAGTTGTACTGAACATGCAGTTATTCACAATATGTCAGTCACTGCCTCTCAGTATAATATCAGTAAGCTCCAGCAACATCCTCACAGGGAAATACTTTAGCAAACACTCCTGGATGGGTTTTGGAGGCTGTTCCTCTTTGCAGGAAAGAACCAAGGCTACACATCCCATCACTGCTCACAACAAGTAACATCTAGAACAGCAGATATTCTTTTTTAGGTGACAGCACGAGCTCTATCTTTGGGCTTTGAAGTAAAAACCACAGAGCTTGAATTAATTCACATAATCATTTTGACACTGCTGAAATCTATAAGACACTGATAAGTCATTTCACTTTTCCTGTTCAGGTGAAAGAATGCTGAAGCCTGGAGTAGTTTGTATATAATATCACATGCTTTCCATCATCACCTTCCACCTTCAGCAAAATCATTTACTGTCTTTCACTCTAAAGGTTTATTAATTTGATCAAGGGCAAAGGATAGGTAGTATGTTCCACCAGTTAATAAAGTTTATAAAGCACTAGGGGATCTACTTGGATGAGAATCATCACAGAAATGCAAGACTTAATCAGACCAAAACCCGCTGCTAATGCCAGAGAGATGTAAAACTCATTTAGAAATTAGAAGGGGTGGCTGAGCAAGCAGACAAAATTGAAAAGTTTTATTATGAGACACAGGTGCAAAGACTTTTAACCTAAGTTAAAGTTAGGCTTTTAAGGCTTAAAAAAATGGTGTGAAATGCACTTGAGGTGAATAGTTGAAAGGCTACTCAGACATAAAGGATCTGCTGATTCTAAGAATTCACAAATGGGGGTAGGAGGTTCTGGCAGAGAAAAAATATATTTGAAAAAAATTTAAATGCTGAAGTTCTCTCAACATTACATTATCAACTCTGAACTACCATAGCAGTGACAGAACTAGAGGGCTTTAAAAGAGCACTGTACAATGCAATGAGGATTCAAAGTGCAAGCTGGCAGCCAGTCTGGGCAGAGGTGTGGCTGTGCTCAGGGTGGTTCTGATGCCCAGACTCACCAACAGCAGATCCATGTGTGTAACAGCATTCACCTACCAACAAACCAGAGACATTCAAAGGGAGCTAAAGAAGGAAAACACTCACTGCTGCAGCCCAAGAGAACTGCCCTGGCTGGTGCTGTGGGGTTTATTTTGAAATAAATGGGGTGCTGTAACAAGTGTTATTACAGTGCCATCTAGTGCAAACGAGGCCTTGAGATGAAGATGGCAGATGGTGAAATATCTGCACCCAGAGCACCACCACTGCCTGCCCACAGAGGGAGGAGAGCCTCTCCACTGGGGCCATGGCAGCTCCTTGTTAGGAGTTAGGGAGCCTGGCTTAATTAGAAAAACATCTCCAGTCTTGCCTTTGGGTGAATTGTCACTGAAATCAGTGTCACACATTTTAAGTGTCACAATATTAAGTACCTGGATTATGTGCTGGGCTACTTTTCCTCCATCATAGTTACTTGCTTCTTCCTCTGACACACAAGTGAGAAAAGCTTTGTGCTGACAAACCAAAAATGGCCTGAACATGAGCAAAACAGAACTCTGATTTGCTGGAATGAGCAAAGGCTATGATCAGCTGAACAGGTAATAGTCTGTGAGATACTCACTAGTTCAGACAGATCCAACTTTGTACCTGCAACTGCTCACAGAATGGAGGGACCCCCTTTCTCTCATGATCCCTTAAATATTGACAGGGTGGTCAATGCTCCACTGACAGGCTGAGAAGAAAAGAGAAGCAGTGGTTAACTGTGCAAATTTCTGCTGCTAAACTCTAAAGTGAACCTCTCAGCCTTAACCTATGGAGGTTTTGCAAATTCTCTGAGGAGGACATAGAAATTCCAGCTGCTCACAAATCTGCAACGAGAGCCTGGTTAGTTACTGTGGATGCTGGTGACCTCAGGTCATCTCAATCACATCCTCAGGGGAACTCTATGCAGAAAGAGCCACTGCAAGATGCTGCCTTTATTACAGAACTTTCTATTCCATCTTTTTTAAAGACAGATTTGGGTCCAAAATGAGAATGTCTGTTCATATCTTTGCTATGCAAGTGACAAATACTCATTAAATCTGCAGTAGTTTCCATGTGAGCCCTGGAGACAAAAAAAAAAAAAAAGAAGTTCTAAGGCGCAGCTGCCATTCCAGCTTCAGAGCAGTTTTATTCACTTAACTTCCTTCAAAATTATAGTCTTGTATAAATTTTGTAGGCAATACAGAAAAGCATAAAGCTTCCTATAAAAATTATGAGAGAATTGCTTGGTGCCACATGAGCTGTCCCTGTTTCTGGCCAGGGAAGAGCACCCAAAATCCTTGAGCTGAGCAAGGACAGGGTGTGCAGTGCCCCTGGGAGCAGGGGCAGCTCAGCTCCTTGCAGCCATGATGGACAAGTGTCACCCTGGCTGCACCCCCTGCCCCTCACTGGTCATGTCTGACCTCTGAGAGGTACAATCAATCCTGCTTGTTTTACACCAAATGAGAAAATTCCTCTTGGAATCACAAAGCACAAAGGAGGAGCAGCACAGTTGCCTCCTCTCCTGCCTGCATCCCAAAAAGCACCCACACAGCCAAGTGCACTTCCTAAGAGTGATACCATTGCTGCCTTCCCAGCAGCCACAATTCATTCAAAAACCATTTTCTGTATTTCTTTACTTCCTTAAGTTCTTCATGCAGTGATTCAGAAAAGTAAAGTCTGGGCCCACCATGGCTTTGTCAGATGGTCTCAGCACCCAAAAGCCAAAGTAAAGGAAAAGCTGTGTTAGCTTGGACCTCTCTGATCCTGAGCTGGCCAGAGACTTGTGTTATGCTCTGGTCAAACTGCACTTGTAGCTATCCTTCCTGCATGGAAGAAATCCATTTTGTTCTTCACTGGCTCCTTCCCCTTAGATATTCTGTATACAGAAGTCCCACATAAATCCCAACCCCTTTGTTTGGCCATTTATGGCTCCCTGGGGTCATATTACAATAGCTTTGATTAAAATACAAACCAAGTGAGTAATTGCAGGCTTTTTAATTTTACAGTGTCAGTTTGTCATTGTAATGGATATGTTGGAACATGAAAGTCTCTTAATGAATTAAAGGAAATGCATATTTAGAAGGACTTAAAACTGCCCATGACCAGTAACCTCACATACTCACACAAAAATAAGAGAGGGAGAACAACTTTTCTTGTCAGTGATGCAAACCCCTAATAAAAATGACAAACTGTATGTCCTCCTGATGGCAACTCTCAAAGTGCCCTGAGGCTTCATTGAATATCATTAAGCAGAAATTTTGTGAACTTATTTTGAACAGGGTCTTCCATCTCTGTATATTCAAAATGCTGAAAAAAAAGGATATTTTTACAGCAGACTTGAATAGAAAATAAAAAGGAAAACACTTAGTCAATATATTTATCCCCTTCAATCTGTAACATCTCAAATTAATAATCCTTACCAACATTTCAGGAGTGTTGGTTTCCAGGAAGCAGGTTCTTGTTTTCCCTTCTCTGTGCTGTTCATCACTCAGAGTGAATTTCACAAAAGACACAGTGAAAAGCACATTGTTGTCAAGGTGCTGGAACACCATTTTTATTGTGAAGACCTAATGAGTAAATCTAATCACACTTGGACTACATCTCTGATAAGCAGCTAAACCCAAGTATCATTAAGGAAACTGATAAATTTGTCCTGATGCACACACCAAACATGTAGGAAATCCATCCTGACAGCTGCTGCAAATGGCAAAATCCATGGCTCAGTATTTTTTGTTATTTAAAGGGCAGCTGAGTAAAATAATTATTATGGATTTACAAACATATAAAAAAATGGAGAGACCTGCTCCCATCCCATCCCTTTGAATCTACCAGTCCATAAAAACAACAATAGGTAACAGCAGATCCAGTGTCACTGCTGCAGTCCTGCCACAGAGTATTTATGCAGCATTGTCAGGACCACTATTATTCATCACAAAACATGGACCAGATTAAACTGAATTTTGTAACAAAACACCTCTTTTCCCTTCCACTTTATACATGAAAATTACATGTGTATGTGTGTGTGCACACAAATGCAAAAATTAATTCAAATTGAATCCCTTTAAGGGAAGGCATTTCTGGGCATTAGAAAAGGAACAGAGCTTAAAAATAAACATAAAAGAGTAATAATAATTTTTAAAAGACCAGAAACAAAATGTTTTTCTGCATATTTCAGAGCTACCAAGGCAGGAGCAGAGGGTTTTTCATGGCTCATTGCTCCCCTCCCAGTGTCTCTTGGCACATACACACGACTCATAAAGATTCCTGGGCTTGGTGGTCTCTGCTTTACATGGCAAAGCAATTTCTGCAGCTGAAAAAGCAGAAGATAACAGAACACTAAGCTGTTTAATGCAGCTGTGACTCTTGCTTAGACATCCTTGGCAATTTGTCAAGTTGCACTGTCAGAATGACTCAATTTTTTTCCTGATTTTAGCTTAAATCCTCAGACGTGCCAAGCACCTGAAACTGCAATGATTAGAAAGTGGGAAGTATTCAGTAACTTCTCTTGCAGCCCTGAGATCACAAGCTCACTGCACACTGAGGATTTTAATAGCTTTTCCCTGGCATTTCTGCACTGACCTTTTAGGAAAGCACTTCCCATCTCTGAGAGAGGCAGCTCTGCTGGACCTGGGCAGACACAGTGGCAGAGTGACACTGGATTTGGAAAAGAGAAACACACATTTATCTGCTGGAAAAGGGAAATACACATTTAAACATACATAAATACAATAAACAGCCATTGAGCACACGCCAAGGGATCTGTTCTGATTTCTACCCCAATCCCTTCCTTTGGGGCTCTTTAACAGTGTCAACACCACTCCACAGCCCCCCAGGTGTTCCTGGAATTGTTACTTACTCAGGTGTTTATTCAGGAATTGTTATTTACTCAGGTGTTTATTCAGGAATTGTTCTTTACTCCAGGGAGGACCACACTGAGTAGGAAGAAGCCCAGCAGAGCCCTGTGCAGCCCCTTGCAGGGATTGATGTGTGCCCATGGTCCAAGGGCTGCAGTGCAGTGAGAGCTGGGAAAGGAGCAGGGCTGGACCCCTGGCTCCTGCCAGAGCATCTCACTCAGGGCACTGGTCCTGACTGGGGTTCTGTCCACAGAAATGTCCCCATCCACACCTCCTGCACCAGTTACTGTGAGCAAAAACTGCTCAATGCAGTGCCTGTCAAAATGAGCCTGTCACAGCCACTAATTTTATAACACCTGCAAAAGTATCTCAGTGCCCCAATCACGTTTATTTGGCAAACAACTTGTAATATGTAAAGGAAATAAATATACTTTAATAAATTTATCTCCCATCACTTGAATTTTTTTTTGCTAAAAATCAGCTCTTTTCCCAAAAGCAGTATGTGTTTGATAAGTGTAAAATTGAGTCTGCTTCCCATTTTTAGCAGAGGGATGTGTATTAAGAAATAAAAATGCAAACAATTGTTCCTCCTGCTTGCTATTCATTGCTCAACTACTGAAAGTCTCTTTATGAATAACATGAATTGATGTTCTTGTCAGTAGCAACAATATTTACAGAACAATGTTACATTAAAGATGAAATTGAAAGTAAAGATGTGATTCTACTGAAAGAGACATGGAAACATGCAGACTATCTCACCCTTGCAAAGACTGCTCACCTTTTTTCAAGATGTTTTCCTTAGTATTCATAAACCTTTTGTATTTGATGTTGACTATTTAAATCTGTTATTACCTGTCAAAGTGGGTCTCTGCAAACATTTGTGGTATCAGAAGGAAAAAACAGCAAGTTATTAGAAAGCACAACAAAATCCTGGGAGGTTTCAGAAGCTGTACAAAGTTCCACCATGCAGTTGAGGATGTTCCTGGTGACAAACACAGAGAAAATGTTCTGAAAGGGAAACACAGAGCTACTGGAGCTCCTCTGATTCCCTGGAGCCTTTCAGTGCCCCTCCTGAGCTCCTGCAGGCCCCCAGCACAGCAGCTTTGTGCCCAAAGCTGACACAGGGCTGACCACAGGGCAAACTGCAAAGGTCCCACCAAGACCACCGAGCACAAGAGGAAATTTCATCTGAACAAATTTATCTCCACGATTTTCAAGGTGGGAAAACTATGGTGTCAATTCCTTCCAAATATTCTGTTAAAAAAGTAATTCCTTAAGTCACGAAAGGAGAAGAGCGATGCATTGGGCACACAGTGGATAGAAAATGATCACGTTTTAGTGTTCACTTGGAGATCAATAAAGACACCCCCACAGTCACTGAAAGCTCAATCAAAACTCACAACTCATAAAATCCAAATTAAATTTCTTCTTTTTTTCATGCACAGAAGCATAATGCACCAAAATATACCACAAAAAAATTAAAAAAATCTAAGAGATTGGTTTTTAGATGCTCGTTGACCAAAGCAACAAGGGACAGAGAATTCCAGAGCCAGACACCTCAGAGCAGTGTATTTTATCAGCAGTGCTCTCTCCTCTCTCAAGGAGAATCCAACCCTCTTCCCAAAGGAAGAAGGGAATCAGTTCAGGATATTGTGAAGCAACCTTGCATAAACTCACCAAAGAGAGAAAGAAGTGTAAAACAGACCCTTTAAAACAAATATTTTGAAATTATGGACTAGCTGAAACAGGCCACTTAACAGAAAAACCCAACAACAAACCCAAACAAACCCCATAACTACAACAACAAAAACCCCAAACCAAACAAAACAGGACATCTGGAGAAAGAGGAAAGGTGTCGGTAATATTTTACCACGCATTTCATCCAGAAAAAGAGGAAAACTATTTCAAAAGACTGCTGCAAGTTTTAAAGATAAATAAATAAAATCCTAATTATGCTGGGCATATGCAGTAGGGACCGTGCATGAGTTGATGCTTTAAACAGGTTTTTCTGTTAGAGGTGCAGACAATTTTGGAGATAAAAAGAAGGAGAACTCTGTAGAGGAAAACACTTCTTTCTCACAGGAGTGAAAACAAAAACAGTATTAACCATATGCCTCTAGAGACATTGATATTAAGCATTATTAGTGACAAAAGAAAAAACCCTATAATTCAAATGTATTTCAACTATGATATACACCCATTAAGATTCTTATCTCTCAAATTTTACATCTCTCTTTCCTCAATGAAATCAGAAAACAGCTTTTGAGGAAGAACAGAAGGCTAAAAATGCAAATCAAATGGAATTGGAGCAGGTAGGTAAAAATCAAGCCATGCTTGGAGCCAAGACAACTTTTTGAATGGATTTACATTATTGAGTAACTGAAGTACTGTGCCATGATTTTGGACAGATCTGCTGAGGAGTGCATTCCCAAAGCCAAGCAGAAGATGCATAGTTACCCAGAAAATAACAAGTGATCCTAATTTGTCCACGGTAATGAAGGTGTCATCCTACAAAATGCAAACATTTATAATTTTTGGTGAAAAGACACTTTCTTTTTTTTTTTAACATGCTTCTAAACTTCATGCTTTTCTGCTGAGTTGACACAACTGGCATCAGCAGACTCACACAGCTCATGGCAATATTTGGTAGACCAGGCCTAAGAAGTGTTTGGTAAACCAGGCTGATGCCTAAGAACTCTCCTCTCTGTTTGAGGCAAAGAATGAAATTTTCTTCTCCCTGCACAGTAAAACAAGGTACAGCCAATAGTCAGACACCTACAGTCAGTGCAAGAAACAAGAGAGCAACAGTAGCAAAATCATTCCACTTTTTTATAATAAATCTGAAACAGCCAAACTGCCCTTAACCAGAGGGACAAAACTCCACACAGAGCTGAAGGCTCCATCCTCCTTTGGATGAAATAGAGGATAAAAATATTCCAGTGGCAATGCCATTCTGTCCCTAGCAGCACTGGGGACAATGCTGGGGAGGGATTCCTGTTTCAGCTCCTCCAGGAGGGTGCTTTGTGTCTCCAAAGCAGTTGTGCTGATCCCTTCCAGCATCCCTGCTGCTGATCACAGCACACAGCAGCTCTCACCCTGCACCGGAGTGTGGGCCCTGCTCCCATCTCCCCTCAATCCCAGCCCATCCCTTTCTGCAGATCCATGGGGATACCTGCACCCCTCTCCTTCACAGCCTGTCCCTCAGGACCCCAGAGCAAAGGGACATTTTGTTCATGGAAGCCTCAGTTTGCTCATGGAAGCCTCAGTTTGTTCATGGAATCCTCAGTTTGCTCATGGAAGCCTCAGTTTGCTCATGGAAGCCTCAGTTTGTTCATGGAATCCTCAGTTTGTTCATGGAAGCCTCAGTTTGCTCATGGAATCCTCAGTTTGCTCATGGAAGCCTCAGTTTGCTCATGGATGCCTCAGTTTGCTCATGGAAGCCTCGGTTTGTTCATGGAAGCCTCAGTTTGTTCATGGAAGCCTCAGTTTGCTCATGGAAGCCTCAGTTTGCTCATGGAAGCCTCAGTTTGTTCATGGAATCCTCAGTTTGTTCATGGAATCCTCAGTTTGTTCATGGAAGCCTCGGTTTGCTCATGGAAGCCTCAGTTTGTTCATGCAAGCCTCAGTTTGCTCATGGAAGCCTCTCCCTTCCAGAGCTGCTCCCTGGCCCCCTTTTCTCACTGAACTTCCCCAGCAGAACCAGCACAACAGCCTTGAAACTCTCCTCCAGTTCCCAGTGCAGACTCATGTCTTTGGAAAATAGGTTTTCCTGAGTAAATATGGCACATATGTTGTTCAAAAACCAGTTCTAGCTACAAAGAACACTAACTTAGGGATATGTTTCTGTTTTTTCTGCTTTCTAAAACCATGATTCCCCTCCTACCAGGCTGCTGACCAATATATTCTGTTTCTTTTCACTGAAACTCACGATCATGCTGTGTTTTCATGTGGAGATGAAAATTGGAAAATAGGTGTACAGGTTTATTCTGTCATCTTGACAATCTGATTTTGCCTTGTGATGTTTTAATCCACTTTCCATACTTTCAACACTAACAACTTCTGACAAACTTTTCCTCACCCTTGAAGATAACATCCTCATAAATGACCTTACACTTTGTCTGAGGCTTGGAACATGAATTTATTTCCTTTTATCACTTTGTACTAAAAAGGAAGAAAATGAACCATTATTAAAAAGGGCTTTCTTCCCCTCCCTTTTAATTCTCCTTAGGAATAAGTTTCTTTTCCTTTTATCTTTTCCTTCTGAACTACAGGTACAGTCCTATTATATCACTTGCTGATGCCTTTAAGCACACTATTTCAGCTCAAATGCATTCCTCAAATCAATGAAAATTAATTAAATTAGTACCTGCAGGCAAAATAAATTAAATAAAATGTACAATGACACAAGTCTTAAATGTTCTTCTCTATGCAAAAATAGTAATATTCGGTGATCGACATTCAAATAAACAATTTTGTGCCAATAAAATGAAATATCCATACATTCATTTTTTTTCTTTTTAAAATTTAAGATTTTTTTCAGTGTTCCAATAGAAAAAGGTAACAGTCTATTTTTCTACAGAGAAAAGTAAGGTAGAAGACCTTCACATATGCTTGAGAGAATTATGCCACTGACAAAAATACCGGTTTTCTAGGACCTAAAAGTGAATTTCTTTCTTCACAGAAGAAAACAAAATCTGTGGAAAAAGCAATCCATGTTGTTTCCCACCCAAGGTTAAGCTATCAATGTGATATTTTTAGGAGCAAGAATTGTACACACCCTGGTCTCTGCTTGGAGCATGAGGAAGGATTTCAGTTTCTGATACAATTATCCTCAAGAAGCAAGGCTGAGCACACACCCACATTTAAAATGAGATGGCAAATGTTCAGTAACACTGTCACCTGTGATTTTCCTAGATGAAATTAGGATTTGTGCCAGCTGTTATTGCTAAGTGTTCAGCACCATCTCCAACCTCCTTGCTTACAGAATCTGAACTATGTGTCATAAACCTTTTCCATCTAAGCCACAACCAAATAAACCAACCTTGATACAAAAATAAGGTTCACTGTATTAGAAGTTCCTTGAAAAGAGAAATAAACTGTGGAAAGGAACCTTTTGACTAGTGCTATTTGCATAGCATTAACAATCTAATCTGTGTGGTGGCCATAAATCCAAGAGGGAGGAATTATTTCAGGAGGTAACAGGGCTGCATTAGTGCCATGAATGCATGGGCTCCTTGGTCTACATCAGCCAGGAGTCCCAAGGGATATTTCACAGTTTCCTCTCTCTTCTTCCAAATTAAAGTAAAAAGGGTTTAAGCATCTGCTAAAATTATTTTTTCCTTTGAAAAATAAGGAAGTTTGACTACAGGACAAAAATAAGAACAACAAAGCTTTCAGACTTGCTCTCCTGCACTCCTTTCTGCCTAAAGCCTGCCTGATTACCTTGCTCAGCCCCAGCCACCAAGCACCTCATGACTTTTCCTGTATTAACAAGGAACATTCCAGATGAGACACAGACACAAAGTAATTTACCCAAGCTGCCCTCGAGCCCACAGATTTCCCAAACTCCATCCTAACTCCATGACCCACAGCCTATCCCTGGCTTTGCAATAGCTGAGAACCCAGAGCACACCTCAAAAGCCCATTTGGAGTTTGATTTCAGCCCAGCTAGTGCTGCCTCCAAGAGAACTCATCTTGTGAGAGTGTGGGGAGCCCTGGGGCTGCCAGGCTGAGCTGCTGCCACCCCCAGAGCCCCTGGGCAGCCCGGGCAGGGCTGGCAGCTCCCCGTGCCCAGAATTCACCCCTGGTGCTGGCAGGAACCAAACCCACATCCTGCCCAAAGGGACACCTGCTCACAGGCAGCCCCAGATGAAACCTCAGCCCTGGAAGGCCTTCCTTTGGAACTGGAAAAGGATGGGTTCTGTGGGCAGCTATTTTTAAATTTTTCCTTTCAAATACCCGTGAAAGCATCTACTAATTTCAGATGATGTCACGCATAGAAAGTGAGTGAGCACACTTTTTTTTTGACTAAGATTTGAAACAGACTAAAAAGAATAATTATTTCCTCTTATTTTTTAATGAGAATTGCCAGCCCCTCAGCAGGTGGAAGGACATTGCCTGCAGGAGCTTTTTTGTTGGCTAAAAACTTGGTTCATATAATCAGCATGGTAATTAGCAAGCTCTCTGCTATTAAAAGGAACTCATTACTGCTATATTTTGCTGATTGATCCATACTCATGAAGTAATTTAAAAATGTAAAAAGCATTTTGTGAGCCACTTAAAATCTTCAATATGAATATTGAGACAATGTAACTGACAGTTGTCTTTGACTAAACTTCAATCTGCAATTCTTTAGCCATTCAAGCAAATCCACGGGGAACTGGAAAATGAAAATAATTCCCTAAAGTCATATATTGTTCTCTGCTCTTTGTCAGAATTCCCTTGCAAGGGATGGGGCCTTTGTATCAAGTACATGCTCACCTCAGTTTCTGTGACATTTTTAGAGGTGATCTTGCAATCAAAGAGGGGCCAAGCTCCCACACAGCTCACTGGAGTCCCTGGATTGCCCTGGCTGACTCTGCCCTGCTGCCCTTTGTCCCCAGGGCTTGCCCTGCCCAGGCAGCCACGGGAGGACTCTGAGCAGCCATTTGAAGGGGAAATCACCTCTATCAAAATTCATGATTAGCATGGGTCTCAAACTCCTGTAGGATGAGTTACTTTCAACTCTGGACCCTCTGCCAGGTTTTCTCATGCTTCAAAAGGAACTGATAAATTATCCAACAATTTCTAATATTGAAATGCCAAGAGGAGGGAGAAGAATGAGGGAAAGATGACAAGAGGGTGGACACACGTCAAACGTTCAAAGAATTTCCCTTATTCAGGGAAATCTCAAGTGAAATTCTGCCTCCAATTAAGTCACCACACAGCTCATTGAACTCAACAGTGCCAGGATTTCATCCTTGACCTGCTGCCTTGAACTCCATCCCTTAGTGCTTCCCACAAACAGCCTGTTCCTTTCCTCCTGACCAGCTCAGGTGCCACTGCATTTCCAAGCTGGCTGTGGCTCTGAGGCTGACACTGTTCCTTTAGGCATGAAAAAAGAATTGCCATGGCAATGCAATCTGCTGTTTACAGGCTCCACGACAGCCCCAAATTATTTTACAACCCGAAAGGACATCACCAGTAACTGAGACAGATACATTTTTGACAGGGATCATATGTAACTATGGCTGCCCCAATTCACTTGCTACTAAAGGCAGACTGCAGTGAGAGCTGGGTCTGGCCCTGAAGTCATGCAGTGTGGTCACCCAGCAGCTGCAATAGGAGGGGAACACAGATTTCAGCTCAGATGTCATGACAGTGAAGATCTGCCTGCCCCTGTCCTGGAAGGGCACAGGACACCCACACCCTGTTTGTGTGCTGCTGTGTGAATCTGATGGGCACTCGCTGGGAAAAGTGATTTGCACAGCTCAGCTGGGCAGTTTTCATTCCGTGCTCCCACAGGCAGATTTTCCTGCCAGCACCAGCACTGCCAATGTGCTGTTCAGAGCAATTCCTTTAAGATAATGAATTTCAATATTTAAAGATCTATTTCCCTTCTCTATTCCTTCCCATTTCCATATTTTGAAGATGAAAGGATTATGCAATTTCAGCCTTTGCTCTTGTTTTTTTGGTGTATTAAGTATTTTTAGGCTCTTCTTTCTACCGACAAAAATAAGTGCTTATAACATTCATTTTGCTTTAAGAAATTTATTCTTGCTTTCAAGCTGCGGAAGCAACTCTTACCAAGTATTATTTTTATCTTTCTTAGAGATGGATGATTTATTTTTAATTGCTTCTTTAGGTCAGGATGCTGCTTACCAGTGTGCCTACATTTACTGTGTTCATTAATTTAAGCTTTTTTAAAAAGTAATATGTCAAATCACTTTTTGCCTCCTGGAAAGGGAAGTCATGGTAGATAAGAGAGATCAATTATTAATCAGCATTAACCAAAAAAAAACCCCAAAAAACAAACTAAGAAGCATCTTAGAGACCTGAGTACTCTGTAGAATGAATTTTGAATTTATTCCAGGTCATACTTTTCCAGCAGAGGTTCTCCTTGGAAATTAAAGCACAGGGAGATGGAAGCCTAAATTCTCCTGTTGAGGTCCTCAGTTTTTATTTCAACACACAAAACAAAACTCCCACTTAAAATTTTTTAAAAATAAGAAAGAAGGGGGAAAAAAAAGATAAGTAAACATAAAAGAGAAAGAACTATCCCCAAGGTTACACAAAGATGAACATGAAAACAGAGACCACAGCCTGCTCTTCAAAATGCTAAACTTCAGTTAATCCCAAGTCAACTGTCCATCCCCTCAGAGTTAATAAATTAATATATTCATAGGAGTACAGGATCCTAAATCCAGCAAATAAATTGATGACCTACAGAATTGCAAGTAAATTCATCCTTTTTAATTTTCTGCCCTTTAATTTAACAAATATAAAAAAACCCACATAAAATCTCTTGGAAAAAATCTCTGCTTCTCAGTCCTGCATATTTATTACATGGAGCACAGGGGAGAGCTCATAAACATCCATAAAATGATTTATAACCTGTTCTGCTGTGAAGCAGAGTATTGAAAAAAAGCCAGTCCAGAACTGCCTTCAAAATGTGAATCAGTGATCCAGTATTCCCTATGTTTTATATAAAGTGCAAAAATAGCTTTGAACTCTAACATTATTTTTGTCTATTCATTCTCTGTTTGGGAAAGTAAATTTGGACATGATAGGTAACTACTACACTGTGCTGAAGCTTCTGCCAGAGAATAAATTCAGTGTAGAGACAGTTCATCTGTTTCTACAAATAAATAAAAGTTATTGTAACAAATAAAAATGCCTTGTGTCAGACACCCAAGAAAAGAGTCCACAAACCACACAGAAACTTTTCTCAATAATCATCTTTCACTTTGAAGAACAGCATCAACCCTAGAAATGCAGCCACTTCTAATCCTGGGATATGCTGCTGAGCACAAACACATTCTCATCACTTCCATCTCCCCAAGATCTGCTTCAGATCACACCCATGAAATTCTAAGATTTGGAAGATCTCCCCTGTCCATTATTTCCTTCTTTACTGCTCTTTTAAAAATGAAGTAATGGAGGTTTGTTTCTTTGAATGAAGGACAAAGCTGTTACGGAATCAGGGTGATTTTACTGATTTCAACAGTGCAATCAGAATATATTGCTTTATTTTTCTTTCAGTCACTTTGGTGCCATAAGCATTTTCCTATGAAACCTGGTTAGTATGTTCTACATGATCCATGGTTTTATTCCAGTTTCTCAGCATCCCTTCTGCTTCACTCAGACTCATTTTCTGCCTGTTTTAACTGTTTATGCCATAACAGGCAAGTCCCCTCCTCAGAAAACGTCACTCATGGGCCCTCATTGCTTTATGAACCAACGCTGACTTTGTGCCAGCAGTCTTGTTTTTTAAATAACTAATTTATTCATTACTCCAGGCTAAAGTGGCTTTTATTATCAAATGAGTCTGCTCTGAGAGCTGAACTGACTTCCTCTCTTCTCACAGAGTTTTATCTCATGGATGTGACCTTGTGGACAGAAGTCAACGTGCAGCAGCACACTGAGTGTCAGAACTGTCCCCAGTGTGGCTGACAAATCCACTCGAGGTGACACTGGGAGCTGTACCTTCCTTTGGGGGTGTATTTCAGCACTGAGGTCAATTTTCCTGCACAGACACACCTGAGGAAGGTATTCCAGTGAAGCTTATGTTGTTGTGTTGAAGAACCAAACAGAATCACCCCGTCCATGCTTTTAAAAGCTTTTCTGCTTCATAGTGTCCCTAGAGTGAAATTCTGAAAATACAAAGCAATGTTTTAGATGTCCAAGTTTTCTTTGCTGTGTCTGGCAACAGATTAAGTGAGCTGGGACACAAGACAACTTCTGAGCTCTGACATATTCTGTATTTTAAATTGAGATAACAAATACCTTACTGCTTGCCCTGCTACACTATATTAATGGCTTTCTTTTCATGTTATTCCTGATAGTAAAGATGGTTGTGTTATTTTTGTAAAGATTTTGTATGTGTCCCACTTAAGCTAATGATGGCAAAGGGACCAATCTGCCTGGGATTAGAGGAACTGAGGGCTCTGAGCTTACACTGCTTCCATTCTGGGCTGTAAACTGCCTGCCAACAAACACCTGGTCCTCTGGCACCTCTCTATGCTCTTCATTTTAAGGACAGGCAGCAATATATTTCTTTTAAACATGACACAGAATTCGAGAAGGACACTGGAAACTTTTATAATGTATTTTCTTCTGTCTTTTCAGACCTCAGTGAACAAGGGAAAATTTCAAATTCCTTCTCTTCACAAAATGCATCTTCACCCCAATGCCATGACACACTTTGCCACTGTTCAGCATTACTGCAATAACTAAAGTGAAAAAAATAAAGAAAAATGAAGAGCCTGAAGCAGTATACAAAAAAAAAAATGGACTAATGAATTGAAAGGCAGTACCAGGCCTCCTTATTCTAGCTAATATAATTATTGTTTAATGATAATAATTTATAGCTTAATAAGACACACAGAGTTACCACTGACAGCAATGCAGGGCACAAAATTATAAACATGCATTCACATAAGCACTGCAAAAACCACCCTTTTTGCACCTTTCTTCTCAGAGGACCCCACATCAATATCACTAAACCAATCCACATAGCTGGCTCAAGAAAAGTCCAAACCCTCTGCAAATACCTATTTCTGAATGAGCTTGGAAGCATAATCTGCATTTTTATTCTCATTGCCTTCCTCTGCTAAATACACAGGGATGTGTTTCAAGAACTGAAATCAGTGTATTTCTCTCGACTGCACTGCTCAGTTCAGATTAGTTGTTTATTTCACTGAACAAGCATTCCACAGCAATTTGCAACAACCAAGATTATCATCTGATATCCCTGAGATTGATCCACAGAGAGACATTCTCTGAACTGGTTGGAAAAGTTGCCCAAATTGAGAAAAACATTCAGTGACTCAGGAAGAACCTCCTACTTACATGGGCAGGGGCTTTGTATGATAAAATTACTATTTACAGTATGTGCTGAAAATCTCATATTGAAAATCCCAGTATCCCCCTACCTATTTAACACACACAATGCACCATTATGCTTTGATCACCCATCACATATCTTCTTTTCCTATCATTTCTGATGAAAAATCTGTAATTTGTGGTAGAAACATTTGGTGTGAATCTTGTATTTTATAATACTCAGTTTCATCCTAACTTTAAAAAAAAGTTTTCTAATTCTTTCCATATTTTATTATGATTTTTCACTCAGTAAAGAATGCTTTGTAAGTCTGCCTCAGCAGATTTCATTAGTATATATCTACTTCTTGCACCAAGGGTCACTAAAAGTATGAAAATATGAAATATAACCAATCTAAAAACTTGGAGTAACTCCACTGAGAGTCATTAGGAGCAGCCTCAGTAGCATAATTATTCTTGTATCTAAGCAAAAAAGAGAGGAATAGGCTTTTATTTATTCTTTCTATATATAAAGGACAGAAAATTAAGGTACCACACACACAAAAAAGAAGCAGATGATTAAAAAAAATCTTTTGCATTATAGGAAAGCTTCCACAAGCTACAGTTGAAGCAGGTGCTTAAAGGTAGCCCTAAGATGATTCAGGTGATGATGACAGAGGGCAGTGAGCTCAGTGCAGGCACAGGTCACCTTTGTCACTGGATAAAGGTCATGTACACTATAGCTGTGTATTACATGGCAGAGCCCAGCTCTTGGGTGTCACAGGGTGGTTTTGAGGTGCTGCAATCCCCTGCAGCAGCACAGAGCTGCAGCAATGCAGCTCAGGGAGGCAGGAATGCACACTGCAACATGGCCCAGGCTCCTGGAGAACCAGCTCCAATCCACTGCAGCATCCAGCTGGGAAAGGCTACAGGCAAAGCCCCTGCACAGCAATTGTGAGGGGAGGAAAGGGACAAAGTTATGACATGGGGACACTGGGATTGCATTAGCTCTTAATGGCGTGGCTCTGGATTGCCAACAGCTCCAAGCATCACAAAAAAATCTCTTCCTTTGCCATTATCTGCTTTATGCTGGTTTAAAGGCAGTTTGAAGACAAGGTTCAGCAACCTTGCATCAGGGAAAAGCTTAGAGGAGAGCATAACAATGGTCAAGATCTGTACTGTACACCATAAAATTGAGACAGGGTGATTTCCCTTGTCACTTCTTAAGTGTTGCCCTCCTTATTCTGCCAGTTCACTGAGGTTTCATAGGGGCATATCTGCACACACAGTAGCAGGTGAGACTTTTTGGCCCTGCATCAAGCAGCAAGCTTAGCTCAGGCGCTACTATTCCCCTCCCTGCTTCTGCTTTGTAATCCTAGGAAGATGGTTATTCTGAAAAAAACAATTTATGGCCCTCTGAAATGTCATAAATATTCTATTTCTGTAAGCTTTCTGCTTAACTGTGCAACTGTGAGAGATTTGCTATCAATCTCAGAAGAGTGAGTTGTTACAGCATGTACAGCTAAAGCTTTAAACAATACCTGGGGTTTCAGCAACCAAAGGCAGGGCAGTGACACTCAGCACACTGGGAAGTGGCACTAACTCCTCATCCCTTCCCATCCACAGCTCTGGGCAGAATTTCTTCTTCCCAGCCCCACAAACATTGCCAGTGGGGCAGCAGACACAAGATGGAGTTCTTCAAATGCATTAATTGCAAGAAATACATAAGCAAAGCAAAAGAAGCCAGGACTCTCCTTTTTTCAGTCTTTCAGATTTTAGTCAAAGATGGTCATGAAGCTGAAAAGTTTTGTTACCATCTTCAGGTGCCATAAAAAGCAAATATATAATAGTGGAAGCCAGATAGAAGTCAAACACATGCCCTTCAAGAAATGTCAGGGGTTTTTCATGAAATGTAAGAGAGAAAACAAGAGGAAGGGAGAAAATATTCTCCCTCATACTGACATTTTGATGATGCTCCAGGCAACTTCATTTAGGCTTTAGCTGCTGCCTTGCTGAGCAGCCTTTGATGCTGCCCCAGGCAGTTCTCATCTAGCCTTTGGCTTCTGCTTGGTCAGACACCTTTTGGTGCCATTTCTGATTTGTGTGAGCAGCTCAATTTCACATATATATGACTCTTTTTGTCCATCCCACAACTATGTAAATCGTAGATGTATTCTTAGATCTTAGGCTTGGTCTTTTAATTTCATTTCCTTCAATGGGTTTTTTCCTTTCCTCTCTACAACTGACTCAGAAAATCCCATTCTTTCTGCCCAATGGAATGCTTCACGTGCTGGCTTTGAGATTTTTTTTTTTTGTGGTGCAGAGTAGAGAAATATGCTTTCATTGTATGTATCTCTTATTTAAATATTTTATACACCAGATGTTGAGTGCATGTCTGTCAGAAACAGATATTCCATGCCCTTCTGCTGCAGGCAATTTGTCTTGGCCTTATTGAGCTGGGCTGTAAGAGATCTAGAATAAGGTGGCTGCTGAGGCTGTGAACACCTGCTGATCACCCCTGCATTAACAGGAAGAGCAGTAAAAAGCTGACAGCACATCTCTTCTTCCCTCATGATACCTGAACTTACTTCTTCCTCGACTGAAAAAGACCTGAATTTAGATTAGACTGTAGCACTGAGGTGTCATTATTTCTACTAATTTGAGTAGCAGGAGAGAAATGTTTGACCAATCAAATATTTCTAGATATTTTTTTCCTCATTTTCCTGTCCATTTTCATTCCTCACATTTCATATACATTCCTTTAGATCACACCCTGTGACTTTACAAAGTGATAGATCAACTTGAAAGAACATTCAAAGAAAGTCTAACTATTAAAGGGTCTCCATAATATTAACCTTAAACAAACTGTATTGCATACACAAATCTATCTTCAAATTTATGTGACAGCTTCCCCAGAGCCACACCACGAGACCAAAATCACTGTAATGGACATTAATTCTGCAAAGGAACCACTTGCAGGCATTTGGAGCTTCTCTCAGAGCACAGTGCACTTATCTAAGCAGATGATGCACAATGACTCCTGTACTAACAGTGCTCCACAGGTAAAGTTTGGTGGTTTGTTTGTTTTCTTGGTTTTTATTTCTGAACAAGCTTATTCAGGGAGAAAAAAAAATCTATCAACAATTCAAATCCAAGAAGTAAATGTAAGCCCTGAAGTATCAAGTTTAGTAGCACTGAGTTTTCAGGGCATAAAAATGATGCAAGATGGCAAAGAACTCCAAGATAACTTTCTGGTGAGATCAAATTGCCTGGGGTGTCCAACATTTTAGCAAAAATCCATCCAAGTTCTGCAGTTTATCTCTATGGAAAACAAACATGAGAATGACTTCTGCATGGAGAAAGGCACTGCACATACCCAAAAGCATTACAACACTTATCATCTACTTCATAATGCTGCAGCCCTGACATCTTATAGCTTTTGTATTGATGCAAATGAACTTTTAACTTTAGGAGGACAGGAACATTAAGCAGCATAAATTTACATGAGGCTAATGCTCGTATGAATGCACAAAAACAATCCCAGAGATCTGTCTGGATGGTTTACACAATGACATGCTGGCATTTTACTTTCATGTTTGGCTGGCAAATGCTCAGTATTGATGCACAGTAATACAAGCTGAACAACAGTTCTCAAAGAAACACCTACACACCAGAATTTGCTTCATAATTTTAAAATTAAAATTATTATCTTTTTGAACTCTGATAACAGAATGTAGTTCCTTTTTGCTGTAATATTTTAATGTTTTATTTGTGTTTGTATTTCTAACCACACTGGAATGTGAATTCAGATTTAAGTCTTTAAAAAATTTACAACTGTTCTTTCCCAAATAATCACAGAAAGAATGTTAAGGAATTGGAAAGGACCTTGAAGATCATCTTGTCCCATCTGCCATGGTCAGGGACACTTCCCACTAGTCCAGGCTGCTCCAAGCTCCTTCCAACCTGGCCTTGGACATTTCAAGGCTTGAGGCATCCACAGCCTCCCTGGACAACTTGTTTTGGTGTCTCACCACTCTCACAGCAGGGAATTTCTCCCTGGTATCCAACCTATATTTCCCCTCTTTCAATTTTCCATTTATTCTTGTCCTACAACTACTGTTCCATCACAGCACCTCATTTTGTCAAAAAGCTCCACAAGTAGCAGGCAGATTTTGCCAAACATCTCTGAGAACAGCCCCCTCAGTCAGAATAATATATTGTTTGGGATCTACCAAACAGCAGAGATGGGCTAGCAAATGCAAAATTTGCATCATTGCCAAAATTCAGAATCCTTAAAAAAACTCCCCCCCAAAAAAACCCCAAAAAAACCTCAAAACCCACACTTGTTAACAAACCCTTTTATAAATATTAGCCCAAGTCCTCCCTTTCATGGTGAAGCACAAAATATCTCCTTTAGCTGTACCAGCACCTGTTCAGCTGGGAGCAGAGCTCTGGTGGGAGTTCACAGGGAGGAGCTGGAGGGGAGGACCAGCTCTTTTCACTCTCATGACTCAGGACTTGAGGGGATGGCAGGGAGCTGACATGGGGAGGGTCAGGAGGAGGTGGGCAGCCCAGGGGGGACTGGGAGCTGACATGGGGAGGGTCAGGAGGAGGTGGGCAGCCCAGGGGGGACTGGGAGCTGACATGGGGAGGGTCAGGAGGAGGTGGACAGCCCGGGGGGTGGCAGGGAGCTGACACGGGGAGGGTCAGGAGGAGGTGGGCAGCCCAGGGGGTGGCAGGGAGCTGACATGGGGAGGGTCAGGAGAAGGTGGGCAGCCCAGGGGATGGCAGGGAGCTGACCAGGGGAGGGTCAGGAGGAGGTGGACAGCCCGGGGGGTGGCAGGGAGCTGACCAGGGGAGGTTTGGGCTGGAGAGCAGGAGAAGGTGGGCAGCCCAGGGGGTGGCTGGGAGCTGACCAGGGGAGGTTTGGGCTGAAGAGCAGAAGGTGGGCAGCCCAGGGGGTGGCAGGGAGCTGACCAGGGGAGGTTTGGGCTGAAGAGCAGAAGGTGGGCAGCCCAGGGGGTGGCAGGGAGCTGACCAGGGGAGGTTTGGGCTGAAGAGCAGAAGGTGGGCAGCCCAGGGGGTGGCAGGGAGCTGACCAGGGGAGGTTTGGGCTGAAGAGCAGAAGGTGGGCAGCCCAGGGGATGGCAGGGAGCTGACCAGGGGAGGTTTGGGCTAGAGAGCAGAAGGTGGGCAGCCCAGGGGGTGGCTGGGCTCTGGAACAGCTGCTCAGGGCACTGGCACAGCTCCAAGCCTGGCTGAGCCCAGCCAGTGCTTGGAGAACCCCCCAGGCACACAGTGGGGCTCTCGGGGTGTCCTGTGCAGGGCCAGGAGCTGGAATCAATGATCTGAGGGGTCCCTTCCATTTCAGCACATTGACTCTATGACAATAATTCCATAATCTGTTAGGAATTGAAAATATCATGATTCTGTACCTCTTTTCCTCCTAAATGATGATTATAAAACTGATGCTGTTAAAAGGTCCTTCCCAGTTTTTTACTCTCTCAACCTGAATACTGTTTATTCCCACCCATATATTGAATTTCTACCCCATAGTTTGTAAAATTACCTTTGCTCCAGAATATTATTATGGGGTCCTTTAATTAGTGCATCACCAGTGACTACAGTTACCAACAGTACAGTGAACTGAGTTGGGTAAATCATTATCTGCTGAGGCTTAGATGTCACAAACGTGCTGGGAAAGAAATAAATTATAGATCAATAGTACTGGGACTGGAATGATCCATCCCACCTCATTAGAACCACCATATTTCAGTACAGTTAACAGTTAAAAAGAAAATGAAAAAGTCAACCCCTTAAATAAATCTTAATAAGGCCAGTCCTTTAACTACCACTCTACAAAGATGGGGGAGGTTTTAATGCACAATCATAAAATAATTTAGTAGCAATATCATTAGGAAGATCTGAATTTGAACAGTTCTTCATAGAGCCAGTATGAACCACTAAAGCTTCACAGCCTTGCATGAATGGACTGGGCTGGGTAGCTGGGAAATTGTTGTGAGATTTCTAGAGGATGGTTCATCCTAAATGTCTTCAAACACATCCCTGTGTCAAGTTTATCCTGCATTTTGGGGAATTTTCAGGAGCTTCAAGTGGTTAAAAGGGTTGACTGGAGCAGGTATGAATGCACCAGTGTGTTCACCTGTACCAAACTAAATCTTACCACTGGAAGCTGTAACAAGTCAAGTGTAAGACTGCTATTATAGAGGAAAATAGATTTAAGGTAAAAAAACCCTCCAAAACTGAAGTAAAACAACAAAAAACTCAATAGATATTTATTTATTTGCTCCAGTCATTAGTAGAAGAGTGGTTCTCTCCTTTAGCCCAGAGTGATATAACTATATGATGTATTTATGTGAAATATTTGCTGTCTCCTTGCAATTAACCCCCGCCCCAGAACAGCCCCTAGAGAGGATTTGGTTGTTGTCAAACAAATTTTGGATTCTCAAACTGTACGTAAAATCTATCCCTCAACCAACAACTTAAAAAAAAATATTTTTTTCCCAACTTGAAACTTGTCCAGAACTACCAAAGACAAAAAGATGAAAAAAAAAATTAAACGAGTAAGCTAAGGAAAGGGAAAAAGAAACAAAAAGGGGGGGAAGTCATGCAGTGCACAAGAATTAGAATAATAATGAGCACGTATTATCTTACAAGAGATACAGTTCTCTTCAATATATTGTTATTACACAGCTCAAAATCACATCCTGAGAACAGCAATGAAAAAACCACGTGAAGCCCTCCAAGCTGCTTTGGGGCACATCGCTGTGTTTAGAAGGAGCCGTGTCCTGCAGGAGAAGCGCAGGAGCCTGGCGTGACCCAGAGCGCTCCACAAACCCTTCCCGGCCTGTCCCACCCTGGTTTAACCCCGCAGGGACCGCGGGACAGGCCCGCAGCACACGGCCTGCCCTTCCCAAGGGCCACAGGGAACAGCCCGAGGGAGAACTGCACCACGGAGAACGGCAGCGGGAATGGGTAAAAGGTGGGGGAAAGGGGAAAAAATAACAAAAAAAAGAGAGGAACAAGGCGAGGCAAAGGAGCCACAGCCCCGCACCCCTTCGCTGGGCCCGCTCCCCTCAGGGCACCCCGCTACGCGCCTGCGTCACACCCGCGCGCCGGCGCCTGACGTCACCGCGGCGCCGTGACGCGTAGTTGCGCGCGCCGGCGGGGAAGGTCGCCGGGGGGACGCCGCCATGCTGTCCGTGGCCGCCCGCGCCGGGCCCTTCGCGCCCTTCGTGTCCGCCGCCGCGCACGCCGTGCCCGGCCCGCTCCGCCCGCTCGTCCCGGCCGCCGCGCACCGCGAACACAAGGTGCCGCTGGACGTGAAGCGGCCTCTGCTCTGCCGGGAGTCCCTGAGCGGCCGCGCCGCCCGCGGGGGGCTCGTCGCCAGCGCCAGCCTGAACGGTGCGGGCCGGGGGAGCGGCGGGGCGGGCCGGGGGAACGGGCTCAGCGGGGGCCCTGCCAGCCCTCCCGGGCACCGCCCGGCCCTGCCCGGCCCACGGGGGAGAGCCGGGTCCGGCCCGCCGGGCCGGGGAGCAGAGCCGGGAGGGAGAGGAGGCGGGCGGGCTGCGGGGCCTTGGGCCGGTTGGGGTTTGTAAATGTTTGGTTCCGTTGTCACCGCTGTAATTGTCACACATTTACAGCTACAGAGCTTGCTCAAGGGCACCTGAATGGCAGCCTCCTTTCAATGACTCAGAATGGGCCAGGCTGGAGGGACACAGTGTGTCTGTCACCTCTGCCCGAGCAGGGCCAGCACGGATTGTGTCCGGGCGGGTCGGGATGTCTCCGCTGAGGGAAACAGCTCAGTGAGTTTTATTTTAGCGCTGAGGAAATGCAGCCAAATTCTGTCATTGGGGAAGGTTTTTCACTGCAGGCACGAGAACAGAGGTGTTTTACGCAGGTCGGGAAAGCATCGGCCGGGGAGTGACAGCGAGGTGTTCTTTAGAACCCGACCTCTGGCCCGGGGCTGGGCTGGCCCTGCCGCTCGGGGCTGCAGCTCCTGCAGGGCTGTGCCCAGCTCGGCAGCTGCCGCTGCTGGATCGTGCGGCTTCAGCTGCTGCAGAGCACTCACGTCTGATTCTGGGAAGGGTCGTGCTGCTTCAGCTGCTGCAGAGCGCTCACGTTTGATTCTGGGAGGGCAGTGCCGTGCTGAAAATGCTCAGTAGCAATTAGAGCTGTGTACTTCACCTGACCCTCAGCTGTAAAGGGTTTGTTCAGGTGAAAATTCTACAAATCTGGAACTGACATAGCTGACATTTAGCTGTGCTCTACATTTCAATTAACATCAAACACGCTTTTAACTGAGCATAGCAAATTTTGTAGAAGTTAGAATATTACATGTTACTGAGCATAGCAAATTTTGTAGAAGTAGAATATTACATGTTACTAAAATCTTTAAGTCTTATACTGAAGTAACTTAGTATGGAGCACTATCTCAGAATTTTGATTTTCAGTTTAATTTCCTTGCAGTTAAAATCCTATACCAATTACCTTCTCAATGCTAAGTTACTTGTATATAAATGTAACTATTGTCCTCATTGTACTGCATATAAATTCCTGAGAGCTTAAATACTTTGAGACATCTGTTAACTTTATACCAACTGCTGGAAAATATAAAGACTAAGTAATACTCTTCAAGTAGCAGGTTGTATTTTGGCAAGTAATGTGTTCTGTCCTTGCCATGCTCTTTTCTTTGGCTCATGGATTTTCAGTGGAGGAAGCAGATTTCTTATGCCGGAGAAACTCATGGGAGGCGTCTTAGTTATCCTTCATATCCTGTTACTTGAGCACACAGGTTTGATGGGGGAATCCCACTTGAAATTGGATAGTTGTTAGCCTTATCCCTAAATCCTTTAAAAAGTGTGCTTGGGGACTGAAGGTTTGAAATTATTTACTGTGGCTTTTAGCTAAGACAACAATTGAATATGAAAGAGGATGCCCTATATTTATAATTTTAAAAATGTTTAACCACACACTTCATACTATTACAGGCATAGAGGTCACTTCAGACAAAAAATAACATAAAAGTGTTACACTGCAGATGGAAACCTCACTACATAATATTTTCTTCTTAGCAGCTCTTTACAAGGAAACATGTGAATGGAAAACAGGTCTGTCTTTTCTGAGCTAGTCATGGTATCCTGCTGGAGTTTTTTGTTGAAATTTACTGACACAGTTCACTTTTTTCCCCCAGAAGCCCAGAACTTTTCACAGATTTTCTGCACCCTGGTCAGGCTTCTTTTTCAAAGAGTAGGGAAACCAGTTTCACAGATCACCTGTTGGCGTACCAAAAATTCCCTCCGAAAACCATTTCCATACAACATGAAATGAAAACACTTAATTAACGGAATCCTACTGAGACTTTGGAATAACTTTTACCCATTTTTCCAGAAACACCCCTAAGAAGGTACCATTTCAGATGCAGGGCAGTGTGTTTACCTGCAGCGGTGTCACGTGCTGTCCTTTCCCGTGCAGCCCCTGCCGGCGTGCGCTGTGTGCACAACGATGTGGCCGTCCCCGACTTCTCTGCCTACCGCCGCCAGGACGTGCAGGATGCCAACGCCTCCTCCCAGGGCAGCAGCGACTCCAGGAAAGGCTTCTCCTACCTGATGACTGCAGCCACAGGTGTAGCAACCGCCTACGTCGCCAAGAACGTCGTCACCCAGTTCATTTCCAGCCTGAGTGCCTCTGCTGACGTGCTGGCCTTGTCCAAGATTGAGATCAAGCTGTCTGACATTCCAGAAGGCAAGAACATGGCTTTCAAGTGGAGAGGGAAGCCCCTTTTTGTGCGTCACAGAACCCAGGCAGAGATCAGTCAGGAGGCTGGAGTGGATCTGTCCCAGCTGAGGGATCCGCAGCACGACCTAGACAGAGTGAAGAAGCCCGAGTGGGTGATCCTGGTGGGGGTGTGCACTCACCTGGGCTGCGTCCCCATCGCCAACTCCGGCGATTTCGGCGGCTACTACTGCCCCTGCCACGGCTCCCACTACGACGCCTCTGGCAGGATCAGGAAAGGCCCCGCTCCCCTAAACCTCGAGGTCCCAACTTACCAGTTCGTTGGGGATGACACGGTGGTGGTTGGCTGAGAGACGAGTGCCTGCTCACTTCCATGTTCCTGGGAATGTACACCATACTGTAAAACCAGAAGTTAGCTGTCTAGATTCTCAGCCAGAACTATGCTTGAATACTGTGTTCAATTTCAATAAAAACTTGGAGTGAGCACTTGTTTCTGACTTACAATAAGGTGTATTTCTTTGTGTACACGTTTCTAGTGTGTCCAGCCAAGGAGATGCTACGGCAGACACAGAACACAGAGCCCTCCTGAAGGGCTGCTAATAAAAGGCATTGAGCTCCAAATCCACAAAGAGATGTTTTAGCCAGCATTGGTCCTGCCAATACAGTGCAGAGCTGGTGTTTCACTGCATGCAGAACAGGAGAAATAAGGTTTGCTGTTTCTAGAACAAAGCAAAAAAGACACCAGTTATCTCATACTTTGTGTTTCCTTCACATTCTTTTCCACTAGTCAGAAAGTACTGTCCTGCACTGATGTACTCCCTCAGTTGCAGAATAGAAACTAAAATGCTCAGAAACTACAGAGAAGTCTGAGAGAATTTTTGAGATGCAAATGATAAAAGCTTATTTACAATAAACTAGTAAATAACCCAGACTGTTAGAATTAAACATTACTAAGCAGACACTACAATGCAGTGTGACATAATACTGTTCTGTGGATATAGTGAGGGAGAGTTCTGTCTGACAGCACTTTGACAATGGGGGTGTCATTCATTTCAGAGACTGTCACAATCTATGCAAGTAGCAGTCAATAAAAATTGAAAACCATTGTATGCAGCCTGTTTGGTGAACAACTCACATCCTGTGTACATGCAGATATTAATTCTCAAGTATATTTTTCTTTGTGCCGTATGAAAAACAAGATTGCTTTCTCCCTCTCTTCAAATGGATCTAGAGAGCACAAAGCTCCTGTAGCTGAAGCAAAGGGACAAGTAAAGAAAGGTTCAGGCAGGTGAAGTTAAAGGCATAAGGACCCAGATTCTGACTTGGATCCCAAAAAGCCCACCCAGAGGAGCCCTTGGCTGCCAAGGAGCCAGGGGAGGGTGGGTGGGTGGTTACAGTGGGAGCTGCAGTGCAACATTCCAATAACTCCCACTTCTGCCTCTGACTCAGAGGCATCCCCAGAGCCTGGCAGGTTCCAGAGGGGGCCATGGCATAAGAAACAAGGGCATTTACTAAGAAATGTCAACCAGCAGCTGTTTTATATTACCCAGCCTTAGGTGTTTGTGTTTTAAATGGAGATTCTTTTATTTTCCATGTATCTAGCAACTTAGCAAAACAGCAGTAACTGAGAAGTCAGCCCAAAGTGATAAACTTCGGGTGAATGTCATCAAGAGAAATGTGGGTTTGAGCCACTTCCATCTCCAGCCCCAGCTAATACAGGGCCTTGCTCCTCAGTCCAGGTTGGGAGCAGTGGCACAGCCTGGAGCAGTTTGCTCATTCCCACACCCATTGCCATCCTTTGCTGGTAGTGTTTGCAATGAGAGGAGGGAAAGGGGACCCTGAGCACTTCAGCAAGGCTCACTGTGTTCAGAAAATTTGTGTAGGAATCATAAAAGGACAGAAGTTGTGACATATAACATGGTCCCTTAGGTAAACAGCTGCATTAATATTACATTTTCAAAATTAATGATGCTTCAACTTATTAAAGCCTTCATTTATATTTTGTGCCTATTAAAGTACATAGTGCTATAATCCTATTTGTAAGCAGCTAGAATACTAGAAGGTGTTAAGTAACAGCCTCCATGGATTTATCAGGAACAAATCAAGTCAATGCAATCACATTTGTTGCTATAGTAGGATAACAGGCCTTGGGAACAGGAAAATTAGCAGTAGCTACCACAGTTTTAAATAAGATTTTCACACCATCTCACAAAACATTCTCATATCCATTAAGGAGCCTGGTATAAATTGGAGTATTGTAGAAAGCTGCTGTTCCCAAAGCAGTGCTGGTGGATGAACTACCAGCAATTCCCTGCTGTGAGGAGCTCAGTGAGGCCCTGTGAGTCCAGCACTGCCCACTGCTCGTTAATCAGCTGGCAGAGAATGAGCTCTGTAAAGCTGGATGTGGTGATGTGGTGGTGGTTGGGTGTGTGTGGGTACAGCTGGGAACTTCAGTGCAAAAACGATTAGAATTAAAAATAACCTGGACAAGTAACACCCTACAAACTCAGCATGTGCTGTGATAGAAACTAATAGCCAGGGAGCAGGTCTGCAGAAAAGGATTTGGGATACCCATGAAAACAAGAATGGATGGTTTATAACATTGTCAATGCATCAAATGTTAAAATAACTGAAGATTAAAATCTGTGGGGATAAATTATAATGTTAAAATGAATGGAACAGTTGATACAGGAATAGGGGAAGCTGAGCAGCTGGACAAATTAATGGAGGAAATAAATGATTACAGAACATTCCTCTTGTCAAAGTTGCAAGAGAGAAAAAAAATTGAGGGAAATATCACTGAATGCATGTGTTACACTGAATTCTATTTAAAAGTGTCAGTTTATAGCCTCAGTCAGAGGTAGGTCTCTGAGCTATTTGGGCTTTTTTTCTGACTCATTAGAGTTGTCCTTGTATTGTTTAACATGCTGCAGCACCAAGAGAAACAACACATTATAACTTGGTTTGCTCAAGGAGACACAGAACTGTTGGCATTTATTGTCCTAGCACTACTGGCAACCCCTTTGTGTCACACCTGTGATAGATTTTCTTCATTAACTATTTAGAATTATAACATTTTAATAACCTCAAGACATAAATTATGGCATTGCCTTGTTCTAGCAATGCATAATCAAATTGTAATATACCACATTGTTTACTAAATGCACTTTTCCCATCCTATGACATTAGAAATTTAAAATGAGCAAATCTGGAATTAAAGCACATTTGAAATGCATATGTTTGTTGGTTTTACCTAACTTCTACAGGGGCTTGGAATGTGAGACAGGAGGAGAGTGTCTTTTCTGCCTATAAGTAACAGAGAATTAGCAGGAGAAGAAAACTTCCACCTCTAAAAATAACAGAGTATTGATGGCTCATGTCAGTCAGTCAAAGAATTGGCAGCTGTACAAGGACTTCATCTTCTCCCACACCAAGCAGAAGTTACACTCATAGAGGCAGAGGTGGATCAGGAGGTAAACAGTACAAATGAAAAAAGAGTCTTGCTTCTGGACTTAGCACCAGCCTGTTTTTAAGTTACCTCTAGTATATATTCTACTGTAAAAAGCAGCTTTAGCAAAAAATCTACATTAAAAATCACCAACATGCAGGTTCTGTGCACAGCTCTCTGCAAGCAGGCTACTGGTGGTGTTGGACTGAGCTGGTTCACTCCACCACATAACACAGTAAGAGAACCCCAAATACTCCTCAGAGTCATCATATAATCCACAAGTAATTGCAACACACAGAATGAGAATCAGCAAGGTTGGAAAAGACCTCTGAGATAATGCCAGCCTCTAGCTCCCACCACAAAGAAAAAGTGCCAGATTCTTGAAAAACTCTGCTGGTTTGCACAGCCCTAGGATGATTAAAAGAGTTTCTGAGAAATGCATCATTTCCTAGCAGGTCCAGGAAATTTTATATCTATGGGGATTTAATGGTTAAAAGGAGATAATATAAACTGCTTGAATATATATCATGAGAGGGCAGATTTGGCATGCACAGAAATTTGCCTTCCTTGCCTACCTTTGTAGAAGTTAACGAAATAGCAAGAAGCAGCTGAGAGGAAAGTTTTATTTCACAGGTTAACAGCAGCAGGGCTGTTTGTCAGTCAGTGTGGGGACCAGGAGGAGGATGATTTTGTAACCCTACAAAATCATGATGATGATTTTGATTTTGTTGCCTGATTTTGTGCATAACTCACACAGAGCTGGTGACTGCCTACAGCACCATTTAGGCCACAATTCTGTCTGAAAACAAACCAACCCAAAATTAGAGGTCTCCTTCTGGCTTGCAACAAGTGTGACAGAGCATTTCAGGTGTCAGCCTGAGCTGTCCCCTGGAGGATGTCACCTCTACACAGCAGCCTGTCACTTGTGCCAGGCCACACCTGGATTTCCCCACTATTTTCAGATCCAACTGAACTGCAGTTTTGAATTAGGCAGTAAAATATCACGGGCTGCAGTGGCTTTTCCAGCAGTTTGTCTGGGATTGTAGATACCCCAAAGGTCCAAAGTACACTGAGATATTGTGCAAGCTGGAATTTTACACACACAACAAGATGTGGCTGAGATTTCCCACTGAAGTACCCAGAGTGGCATGAAACTTCTGCGTTTGCAGGAATTCTTTCTCTATAACAGCATCAATTTTAACTGTCTGATTAAAGACTGCATATATAGGTAAAAATGTTTTTCTTTTTACACTTGGATTTAAATGCTTTTCACACTTGGATATGCTTGGATTTAAATGGGTTTACTTAACTATAATGGTTCCACAAGCAGAAGCCACTATTTATTCTTGTTTTCAGTTCTTGTAATAACTCTGCTTCAGATTACAGTACAAAATAAAAAGATCTTTTTCCTTGCCACTGTACGTGATACAGACTAGGAAGATAAATAACTGCTTCAAAACATTTGGGTTTTCCAACTAAACAAAACATTTCTCACACGGCATATCTGACATTGTGTATCTGATAGAGAAATTCTTGCATTATGGTAACAAAAAAGAAAAAATTTACCTATATGTTTATATATGTTTATTGTACATGCAACTAAGTATATGTCACGCTGTTCAAAATTTATCATTCAATATTTACAAGGGTATTTTCTATATCAGCTTTTGGAAGGTTGGAATTCATCCAATAATTTTTAGGCCTAATCACAGCAACACTCAGAAGAGTTGTTGGTGATCATTTTTCTCTCCTTGCCTTGTGCCAATCATTTTTCAGAAACATTTGTTTTTGAGGACAGCTTTGTATTTTGACAGATAATGTGTCCTTCCTTTGAATTCATAGCAATAGATATGAGCCATTCTTACAAGCAGTCTATAAATCATCAACTTTTCCACCCTGAATTTCTGCCATCTCTGGGCTGTTTCACTGAGGTCAGTAAAGGTTGGCATTTCCACCACTATTTGTCTTCCAAATTTTTTCTCCTCTCTGCCTTTTCCTTCATTTCATTTCCCAGGCAAACACACTTCTACTTATGCCAGCAGGCATCACATCCATCAGCTTCTCTCAGACAGGAGGGGCTCCACAGGCTCTGCACTGTGAGCAGTCACACTCTGAGCCCTTCTCATGTCAGCTGCACTCACACCCCAGGGAAACACCAGGGATGGGGCACTTGGGTGGCTAAAGAAAAACCTGGAAGATGAGCAATAAAATCAGGGAGCTTGTGGTTATGGATTAGGCAGCCCTGATGTCCAGAGCCCCTAGAAATAGTGTTTGTCTTAATTCATCCAGCATTTTTTCTACAAAGGAAGCATAAATATCTTCAAAGATCTCTCCAGTCAGCACCAAATGAAGCTGCTGCAATCAAAGCACAGCACACAGGAGGAGGCAAAACATCCTACAGGTGCAATGGTAGACTAAATATGCCCCATTTAAATACTAAACTGAACAGGGCTGTGAAGCTTCAATCTTTAGAGGCAAAATAAATGCCCCATGAACAGCAATGAATTACAATTTCCCAATTTCCAAAGCCCAGTGAGCACAGAATGGTCAGAGGCACAGTCTCTACCTTTGGGCAGAGAAGATGCAGCAACCTATGAAAAATCTCTTGGATCTGTGACTGCATTCTTCCCATCATGTTCATGATGTTAAAGTCATTTTCCCTTCCATTTACCTTCCACAAAGCTCAGAGGCAGCAGAAATTGCCTCATTCTGTGATTTTTAGCTGTCTTTCATTCATCAGCAGTCTTATCAGCAGTATGTTTCTCCCAGGTGAGATATAATCTATTAACATTTTTGGCAGCTTCTTGTGTGTTGCTTTTTCACTGTTTCTACCCAAGTGGGCTTTAATGGAATGCTTTTTAGCTAAAATATGTTTGTTTGGACAGTACAAAACTAGTTTTCTTCACTTTCTTCTGTAATTAGCTTTATCAGTACCAGAGGAAAAAAAAAAAGCCAAACACTGTACATATTTGGTCCCTATCTTATATTCTTTGGACATAGTTGCAAAACAATTCTTGTTTCTGTGCATCTTTTGGAAATATCTACATTTGTCTTTGCTTTCTATTTTGACATAAATTACAACAATTAAATAATACTGAAGTCCCTGATGAAAGTTATCTTTAGCAACTCATTTAATTCTCATCTAAGGATCTCAAAATGCTATTCCCATTATCTTCTAAGCTGCCTCCCAGTTGCACTGCAGTGTGTATTCTGAATGACACACTGCTTTGAAGTCTAAATGATACAAGAAAGTCTTGGCTTAGGGATGTTTTTGACAACTAATTGTAGTTTTTGATAAAACTCTTCCAACTCTGTGAGAACATACAGCTCAGTGTTTTCATTATTCTTGTTTCATATTTTATTTAGAGCAGTATTAGCTCATCACTCACTCATCTCCAATCTCTGACTCCCCAGTAATGCCCTTCAGAGTAACCACAGAAACTTCATGTGCAGCACAATTCACTTCTGTTTGAGTTATGTACTAATCTTTGATATATCCAGCTCATTCCACCAAGCTGTTATACTTGTACACATCCTTCAGATGGTTTCAAGTCAGATTTCCTTTCAGCTGAGGAAGGCAATTCAGGTATGACACAGCTCTAAGTCCTGTCCTTTCCCCCATGGCCATTTTTAACCCCAGCAGAAGGACACTGATGGCAAGGAATGGCAATCCTTGGAATACAATTCCTTGCAGAACAGCATGGGTAACTTTAAAACAGGTTAAGGTTATGTAAGGGCACCTCTGCACAGGTTCTGTAAACTCTATAGATTCCTGACAGACTTGCACCAACACATTTGATTGGTGACTGACCTGAATTTAAATTCTTTTAAACTCTTTATTCATGCAGTACAAATCAGAAGAGAACATTACAGCAAGACAAGTAATTGACAGAGATCTAAAGACATCTGTTAGAAACAGACCATACCTTCTGCCAGCACAGTATTTAACACCAGCTTCTTTCTCAGCTTGTAAATTGTAAATGGATGAGTCTCCCCTCACAGAGAAGGGGAGTAAGTGGGTAGGAAGATGCTGGGGAAGTGTTTTAAAACTCTGTGACTGCACAGGAACCTAACACTGCTCAAAACACCAATCTTTTAAAGACATTTGAAGGAGCAGAGGAGAATGTTCTGGTATCAGGTGAAGGACATTCAGTGGTAGCACTCAGCTACCTTAAGTCTTCCCAATTAGATCTCCCAACTCAACAATAAATAAAAGGACAAATGGATAAAAAGCATGCAGAAAAATCACCAAACTACAAAAGCAAAGCAGAAGAAAGGAAATATGGATTCCACATGCTGTCATTGCTTCAGAATGTGGGGAAGGCATAAAATTACAAGTGCAACACAAGTTTCATGGAGTAAAGGTCAATCTGTGGATTTGAAGTCAAAGCTTCCTGCTCAGTCTCTGGTTCAAGAGAAGCCCAGAGCAAAATAGTGCTGGAAATCCAGATGAAAGACAACTCTAGTCTTGCATGTTTCCTTTTCTCTTTCCAACAGTATTTGTTACTGGTTGATGCTGTAGACAGGGTGGGCCAGTCATGACCCCACACAGCTGTGTCAAGGAGCTCAGTGGCACTGGAAATTGTCTCAGTGCCAATAATCTGCCTTTCATTTTGCAACATCTATGGTTAAGCATCAAATTGCTGCAGATTTATTTAGGACTCTTTGGGTGAAGCACCCTTTACACAGTGCATGGCAGTTCCCACTAAAGCTGCTGTTATTATCATTACTGTGGAAAAGCTTTCAGTGTAAAAAGGTTTATGGAGGCAAGGTTTATGCAGGCTGATTGCACATGCACCTCCTACACTGAATACACTCCACTGAACAGAAGCCACAATAATTCCATATAAGCTGCAGCAGAGGTTTGAATAGCCACTGTAATGTCTCCCTTAGAGCCAAGCCAGCTCCAGAGCAAACAGACATTCCATCTTCCAAATGAGACAGGAGAAGGCCATGAGAACATCCCTCACGAGCAAAAACATTTAAAACTTACATGCAGACTTTTAAAACTGGCATATATTTGAGGTTATTGGTACTTGGATATTCAGTAATGAATGCTGTGGTCAATAAATATCTTTGGGCCAGGTAAGGATGATCCTGGATGTACTCAACAGCTAAGGAGGAAGAGCAGCATAGGAACCTGTTTGGGTTTGCATCAATTCATTTTTCCTGTGCTCTTTGACAAGAAGATAATGCTCTCATTTACTTAAAAACATTTGTTGCTAATGTTACACACTATTTCATTACAGAATTCACTAAGTTGGGTCAATATTTTATAGATGTTGCTTACAGAAATGATTAAATAAACTCTGGACCAATCCTGCAGTGCAGCACCAACCTCCAAATCAAGGAGAAACAAGACTTTATCAGGTAATTCAGATTTGTAGGCACCCGTCCTTTGTTTTGAACAAAAAAAAACCTATATTTTTTAAACTATTCATTATTTAATCAAGTCTGTTTACCTTAGAATGATTATCTACTTATTTCAATCTTGTTAATGCAGCTGTAATTCTTCAAGTATTTACAGAAATAAATCAAAAACCAGGTAAGCTATCTGGTTTTTGTAAATAATATATTAAATTTTCTTCAAAGAAAATAATTAATTCTGAACAGTAACACTGTGTAGTAAAAAAAAATCCCAATAAAGCATGCTCTAATTATAATGCCAAAGCTTATACTATTTTTGAAACTTCTGTTGGCTATTTGATAGACAATAAAAGAAAATTACTGTAGGTTTTCATAACAGTTGTCAAATAACACCATAATGCCCAACTGATGACTAATCACAATGCATAATTCCCCATAAAAGTTAATTGACAATTGATTTTCTTAAATACTGAAAGAATTCATCATGATGAAAACTGCTACAATAAAATCCCAAGGAATTAGAAAAGATTTATCTCTATTTGAGCATTTCTGCAAATATTAGACCTACTGAAGAGAATAAATAACAAAGGTGGGTTGGAAACACAACATCCTCCTCGTTGACAGACAGAATATGAATGATGAGGATGCAGCTAAGGGGATCAGTACCTTTCTGTAGGTGCATCATGGTTTATGTGCATGGCTGGTGCATTTGCTCTCAAGCCCTGCCAACACACCCAGCTCTGGGATCATCACCTCAGTGCTTGCAAATATGTGACAGAAATTGGGAAAAAAGCATAAAGATATAAAAAAGAAGGTAGTTATAATATGGAACACAAGAAGGTGGAGCCAACAGTAGCTTTGAGGGTGATTTTTAGAGGTGGTGAGCATGACCAGGTGGATTTCAGGATGGAGAGGAGTCACCAAGGGAGGCCACAGTTCTGGCTAAGACCCCCCTCAAAAAGCACAATGAATTTTTCCATACCATATTAAATTCAAAAGAAGAAAGCTAGAAAATGTGACTATTATGTATCAAGCTTGTCTAAGGATCTTTAGGCAGTAATGAAAATAAAAAGACATTTCCCTGCAGTTCTACAGTGTCATGGGGATGGGCAATTTGTGTCCTTCAGCAAACCTCACTGGGGTTTCAATGGGAAACTTTAGGCTGTCCCAGTGGGATCAGTCAGAAGGTACAAGTGGCACAGAGTGGGACAAAACAAAAGGTGAAAGGCTATTGCTGTATGAGCATGTGACAATTTAAATTTGTTATGCACTCTCAAGAGCACTCTGCCCAGCCCAGAGGAACTGTGCCCAAGGGCAGGACCATACCAGGCTGGCTTTTAAGCTGCTTAAGCTTCTTTCATGAGCTTTCATACTAGAGGTGCCAGATACATTTGGACAGTTCCTCTTCTATCCAAAATATTCAGATTTTCCCTAGTGTTTGAATAAAAACCTTTTGTTTTGCACTTTTTACAGGATGCATTGCATTCCCAGCTACTGCAGCAACGACTTTTCTACAGTACAACATTTTTTGCATTGATCTCATTAAAAGTTAGACTAAATGAGAAAGGATGTTTTTTATATAACTGATAAAGGAAAAAAAGGCAAACAGTACTGGAATTCTTCCCTGTGAGGGTGGTAGAACAGGCTGCCCAGAGCAGCTGTGGCTGCCCCAGCCCTGGCAGTGTCCAAGGCCAGGTTGGATGGAGCACCCTGGGATAGTGGAAGGTGTCCCTGCTTGTGGAAGGGGTTGGAACTGGACAATCTTTAATGTCCCTTCCAACCCAAACCATTCTATCCCTGTGTGATTCCACAATTGAAATGATCAGCTGAGTCATGTAAACTGGAGCAGTTTTGAGATGTGTCCCAGTTCAGTAAAACTATGTGACATTAGAAAGGGAAATCAGGCAACAACCTCTACCTAATTAATCCATTTGCTTTTTGCATGGTTTTACCACATGCAAACAACTAAACTACAGTTCTAAAGTGTCATTTATTTTCCTTACATGCAGAAAGAATAATATCAGTTTAAATAGAGCACAGAACTAACCAAGATGCTCAGGGCCTAGAAGCCACATTCTACATTGAGATGTTAGCCAAAACAACAGCAACAAAAACAACCTCACCAAACATAAACCATACTGGTAAAATAAACTAAAGTATTCAATTCTTGTATGAAACCATTTGCAGGGGGCAATGTTGAGATAACAGGCTGAAATGTTGCAGAAAGCACACCACTGCCTGCTCAAAAGCTGGTCTGAAGGGAATGCTAAACTGTCAATAACACAAACAAATAATAATCCATTTACTGTCCAATATTCCATAACAAATTTAGAATGGCCAGTTCCTCTGGGAAAAGATACAGAGCTTGTTATAACACACTAACTATAAACCCATAATCCTGTTTACTGTTTTCCATAAAACAAGAGTATGAAAGCATTTCCTGAAATGGAAAGCCACACAAGTCTGAGCTTTGTGTAAGTGGGTAACAACAGCCAGACTTGTGACTTCTCTCCCTGCTCAGGAACTGCCTTCAGTATGAGAGTTCTAAATCATCCATGCTAGTTAGCCCTTCTCTGCATGGGCTTTTGCATCTGCCACCTCAGCTGAGGCAAATCATCCCTGACTTAAATCTCTTTTATGGCAAATACTGGGAAAGGCTTAAAAATAACACAAACCCAAAGCCCAACATGATACAGGATTTCTTTATGGATGTCCCTGTCAAGAAACAGAACTGAGAGGAGTAATTCCTTAGGTTCAGTTAAAAGGAAGCCAAACTCTGAAAACTATTTCCATCCATGTAGAATAATATTTAGTACCACTAGTTCTCATGTTTCAAATTAATTACCAAACTAAACTGGGAGAACAGTCTTTTCCATTAATTGGGAAAAAATTTAAAAATCAGTAAAGAGCTTGCTGGGTTGCTTTCCTGCAATCCCCTTACTGGAATCAATGTCCTGATCTTGCTGGAAGTTCAGTGTGATTATCCATGGACAAAACAGCTCCTGGATTCACATTAGGTGATGTGCCAGCTGTGATTTGTGTGTTTGTGCCCACACAGGTAGTGAAGTCAGTCGTTTAATGCAAACATTGCCCATGTTGCTCTGGTGCTGAGGGGTGAATGTGTGCAAATAGGAATCTCTGTTAGAGGAGATGGTTGCACATTCTCACAGGATGATTTGTACCCTCTTGAAAAGAGCCTGACCTGCTCCATCACATGAATCCCCCACGTGAGGTCACACTGCTGCTTCCACACTGCTTTGTGCTTTCACTGCTCCCTCGAGGGTTTTTTCTGGCTATAATTAGAGTTAATCACATTTCAAAGTACCAAGATAATTATCTCCATGTCAAATTAGCTCTTTTCAAATTAAAGACTGTCTCTGCTTAATTTTTCCCATTTTGAAAGAAAAGCAGTGATCCCCAGATCTTTTATGTCATTTCTTTATGAACATGAGGCTATGATAAGCTACTTTCTGAACCGCTGCTTGAATGCAATTTATTTTACATAGCTTTGCATAATAAAATAGCATTTTAGATAACTTATTCAAAGGGCAGATAGTAATTCTCTGAGGATTTCATTAAATCACTCTTTTCATGTTAAATTAATGTGCCAAGTTAATTTTGGAATAAACAAACCAAGATATTTAATTGCTTTGTGATAAATATGTAGTCCTTGCCTAGAATTTTATCATGTAGTTTTAAATTTTTAAACTCCATATATTTGTGTGCATCTCAAAAGCCTTAAATTTATGTATTTACTGGTACACACAATAAGATGTATTTAATAAACTGGTAACTCCATGTTCATATCAAACCAAAATTTATCTTTCATAGCTATTTTGTATCCTGTGTTTTCCTACAGCATGCAGAGGGGACTTTTTTGGAAGAAGTCAGTTCTAAACAAATTGACACAGGAAACTTGAAGGATAACGATAAGCTCTGACAAATGAGAAACAAGCAAAAAATGCAGTTCCACAAGAACGAGACAGAAAACCTCAGGACTGAAGTCAGATTCGCTTTACACCAGGTTTTACAAGCCCACTCCCCTCTTTTTTCCCCTTCAGTGAATGTCCAGGGTGTGCTCCAAAATGCACCATGCAAAGTGCAGTGAGTGGAAAGCAGCTTGGCTCTGGTTTGAGGTTCAGCACATCGTGCCCCTGGCTGTGCAGGGTGCCCAGCCCCAGGGAAGCATTCCCCAGCCCTGCTGAGACACCCCTGGGATGTGGGCAGGGTCCAGGGTGGCACAGGGACCCCAGGCAGGTGCAAAGGAGAGCTGCTTTATTGCAAAAACCAGGCTTTGCTAAGCAGTCTGCTTTATTGCAAAAACCAGGCTTTGCTAAGCAGTCAGGCCTTTATCAGTCACACAGCTTTAAATCATAACAAACACAATTCAAGCAACCCCCACACACCAGGATGTGAACACATGATGGTTGTAGAAATTGGTTTTTACCCCTGATTCAGCTGAGTCCCTTTCCCACAACCCTTTACTCAGCCAAAGCAGCAGGCCTGAGCCATGGTGCTATGACCTTCCTTTAGTCAGGTTTTACCTACGTGCAACACTGAGACACTCAGACACATCTCTGACCCTGCAAGTGCTCCCTTCAGCCTTAGCACTGGGGGAACAACACCACCCCCCCTAAACCTGGGGCTGGAAAGACAAGCATGCACTGCCAAGCAGCAGCTAATGCAGCACCTTCAGTGAGAGAGAGATTTTGATGAGCTTTGTTGCTATAAAATAAGCTGGCAGTCCAGCAGCAACTATTTGCTAATGCTTCTAACAGGGAGAAAGATTTAACTTGAGATTTCAGAGCCAAAAGGTACCTTTGACAGCCATCAGCAATTATTACTATTGCTGTAACAATACAGTTGGATGCATATTTCACTTTATTTCTTGGCAATATTTCATGTTACTTTTAAAGGATACAAAATCCATTGCAAAGCTAACATTTCACACTCATTTATGCAAGCTTAATTTTGGAATTAGTGCTCTTGATGTTTTCTTTTGATAAGGTTGTAAAACATTCTTGAAAATTATTTCATTTTTTTAAAATCTTTTCAAGAAAATTATACTCAGCTAGAATAAATTATTGCAGTTCTGCTGCTGCCAGTGAAGAACAATCTTATTTAGGGCAGTTTTTCAGCATGTACTACAAACTGGAGAAGGAGCATCCAAGCTGAACTGTCATACAGACACCATATTTTTATCTAGAAAAATTAGTTATTTCACAGCTTTGTAGCTGAAAAGTTTCTAATGAAGCCTCTATAGAAAATAAAGTGATACTTGATTCTATTTATGAAATTATTTCATGTAGAAAGAAATGGTTGCTGGATTTATTCCTAGTAGTTATAAGGCCTAGGAAAGTTTCCCTTCCTTGTGCATCCATAATTCTCCAGCTGATCTCACTGCAGGCTCTTGTGCCAGGTGGGGACACAAGTGTCCAATGCTACCCAGTCAGGGGCACATGGAGGAGGGGAGCCAGACTCTCATCATCCTCCCAAGATTTGGGGCCATTTTTCTCCTACAGCAGCATTTTAGCAGCTAAACTATCCATTTTATTTCATTCTCTATGTGACAGTATTATGGCAGACAATAATTCCTCCCTCTCATGAAAAAAAATTAAAAACATGTTTAATTTTAAGCAAAGGCTTAAGACTCTAAACTCAAGAGTAGTAGAGCTCACCAAATCCAAACTCTCAGTAAAGTAACAACTCTACAGAGCCCAAACTTTATCAACTGTGAAGCAGCTGCTGAAATTCTTCATTGACTCAAGCTGAAGAAATGTATATGAAGATTTTTAAATGCTGCTGAAATTCTTCATTGACTCAAGCTGAAGAAATGTATACAGGGAGCTCACAAATTATATTACCTCAGGTTTTGAACCATATATTTGTACATTCACAATAATAAACTAGTATTTCATAAAACCATAGAATGATTTGGACTGGAAGGGACCTTAAAGATCATCTAGTTCCAATCCCTCTGCTGTGGGGAGGGAAACTTTCCACCAGATCAGGCTGTTGAAAGCCGTATCTAAATATCATTTACCAAATATTTCTTCTTTCCAGTGCTAGAAGAATGTGCAAACACATTCCAATTTGGGGGACTGCATGAAAAAGCAAACCCAGTTTCTTCTGCATCCCCCCACACTAAAGCAGAGCTCACTCCAAGTGGAGTACACCTGTGGGAGTAGAGCTGATTCAGCTAAGTGCTCAAAGGGTTAAGCCCTTGGTTCATTTTCAGTGGCTTAAAATTCTCATCTCACGCCTAAAAAGTCATTATTTGTCTGAATGAAGAGGAAGAAGGAGGAGTAGATGGCCCAAGCAGGAGCAGAAAGGGTAAATGCTGATGTGTGCCTGGGTCCTGACCAGCTCCCAGTTGTGACCACCCATCCTCAGTGGGGTGAACATTTGATGATAGGCTGCCTGTGCAATTGAGCACCACAAATATCTTCTTCTCAGCTGCACTACAAGCCTAGGCTGCACTTCTGAAAATAATCTCTTTTTTTGAATACATAATTTTGAGGGTCATTGCCCATGGATTGCTGAAAACGCTCTCTCTGGGAATCCAGACTTATTTGTTTGGCCATGAGTTTCTATTTCACAGTGCAAGATAAGGCCTATTTGCTGCTATTGCCCATCACTGTGTAATCAGGTTCTGTTATTATCATCAGTTTATTCATTCTTCTGTAGCACACTGTGCTGTGCTCAGGTTCAATCAGAAGAGATTTATGGGAGGAATGACTTGTTTGTTGATTTGCTTGCTTCCTCTCCTCCCAGACAGATGCACATGCAGCTACATAGCTAAGCAACAAAACTTAAAGGCTTCACAAGCCTAAATTGATGTAGCCTCTGGAAATGTCTTTGAGCTGAGTGTCCAATTCTCAGTTTGCAGGGGAGCATTAATACCCAGCAGCTCCCACCTCTTCACATTACCACAAATTGTTTCAGTGCAGGGTAAACAAAGGGAGAAAATGAGGGCACTGCTGCCTACATTTGGGAAGCACTGCCAAGGGCAGCAGGCCAGGGCCAGAGAGAAACTCAATTCTCCTGCAAGCAGCCACCCTGTGGAGAAGGTTGGCAGTGGGACAGCCTGGCTAAACACGTTGTGATCTTGGCCTAAGTGGCATTTCCTGATCTAGGTTTTATCAAACTGAAAACCTTCTTGCCTATATTTACAACTACCCAGGTGCTTTTTCCTATTACCAGAAGCACTTCAGGGGTTTGCTAATGCACTGGAAGCACCTTCCTGATAAGCCAACATAAATTGGTAGTTCAATAAATCAAGAAGCATTATGCTAGTGCAGGATGTGGAGGGAGATCATTTCATTATGCTTATAAAAATAAAATCAAGAAACAATACACATTATACTACCAAATAAAGGTGCATTTCTGTGTACAGAGAATGTGAAGCTTAATGGGAGAGGAAAATAATTACAGGATATTCTATTCACCAAAAGCCATCAGGACCACATGACAACTGGCAGGACAGGGTTATTGGAGAGGGTTGCATTAGAAGACAATGTGCCTTATGAGGAAGATGGAGGCATTATTAAAACACAATGCACATGCAGAGTGGTGCATGCATTACACACTGACAAGTAAATGCTTCCCAGGAATATAGATTGCAGTAAGTAGAGCTTTAATTATTTAATTTCCTTGTTCAAAACTCTAAGCAAAGCTCTAGCCAAGGAAGCATCCTTCCAAATTCAAATAGCACCTTTCTCCTATCTATTTGATAGTGCCCATTTAATAAGCTATTGCCACCAAAAAATAAAAATTAATTAATTTTTCTTTAAAATTACATTAACAGATGTTTTATATTTAGATTTCTATAGTAAACTGAAAATTGTACTTGAGAAGTTAGACCAACATGTTAGTGCTTCTATTTTCGTTTTTATTTGGCATATTTGTTCAATAAAATCAGCCTCTTTTTTAATTAAACACATTTTATCCCTTTATTGACATTGCATAAAGTCCAAAAGTCACAACAGGGAATACTTTATTGAGCCATTCCACATTTCCTAAAGAACTGAAAGCACTCAGTTTCACCTCAAACACCACAATGCTCTAGAGAAGGAGAATACAATGGTGATTATTAACAACAATAATCAGCCAGTATCTGCTTTCACACTGACAGTGACTCCCCCTAGCCCTGGATCCAGCTCACCACACCCTGCAGCCCGGGGAGCTCCTCTGCAGGGACAGGAGTGCCCAGTGCCTGCCCAAGCTGTGCTCCCCAGCCATGGGGACAGCAGCCAGATTTTGGCACGTCCCAGCAGCAAAGTCAGGCCTCAAGTCAGCTTCAGAGTCCTTAACCCTGAGCAAATGAAATACTGGGGGAAGATGAGTCTGTACATTTGAATTAGACTTTGATTTGACCCAACAGAACCCCAAAACACAGAAACAAGCCCAGTGCAAGCAGTGCTTGGCAGCCCCACAGAGGAAACACGGCCAGACGGGGTTTCCTGAACTCTGGAAGGCTGGTCCTGACTCACACATGGGCATGAAAGGGAGCAGGAAAAGAAAGCATGGGGAACATCATCCAGATTTTGAGATATCCAAATCCTCCCTAAGTCCCAAGGGTACAAAGAAAGCACAGAGTCTTCCTAAGTCACAGGGATGCTCGCAGATTTTAGTGTGACCCTGTACCAAAGCTTTACAGGGCAGTGCCCCAGGCTTGTGCAGCCTCTCCTCTCAGCACAGGGACACCCTTATTCTCATTATCTCAAACACAGGATTTCCAAGGTCTTGCCTCTCCTCTGGCTCCTTTCTACACCAAAGTGTGGTTACTATCAGCTCTTCTCTCTGTAATAGTTTATACTCTTGGGTAATCAAGCAAAACTTTCTCACAGAATTGTGGAGGCCATTTCATCCCACCTGCCCTCCCTCTCCCTACCCCAACGCTGCATTTCCTGTGGGGTAGCACAGGGGAGTTTTCCCCTGTTCCTCCTCTGGCAGTCCATTACCAATAATCATTGCAGAGCCTCCCACATCTGCCATGCAGTGTCCCAAATGCAGATCCTGCTCCCCATCCCACCTGCCCACAAACACTGCAGCTGTTTGGACAAGCACAGGAAAGCTGCAGCAGCCACATGGTGAGAGAATGGGCTGGCAGACACAGCAGAAGTAAAAGGAAGGGAAATCACTTCAATCAAATTGTTGGAGGTTGGTTTTGGTTTAAAAGATAACCTCTGAAAATATCTACATCAATTAAAACTTAATCTCCTTTGTGATCATTTAAGATTCCATCCAACAAAGGCAGTTTTTGCAATATACCTCAAAAAACTTCCTATGTGCAAAATTTCCCTCTATTTATGTACCCTGGTTCTAAATGCTACTGCTCTATTGATTACTGTAATTCAGCTCTAATTGCACTTTTACAAAGCAGGATGAATAGATCACAGTAGAGCTAGGAGGAAGCCAAACATCAATTATTAATATAACAGAGCTGGCCTTTACCATGCCTGTATTATTTACCTTGGGGAGTTTAGGAACCTGCTGAATAATATTTATCCTCATAAATTAACCACTTTAAAATATTTGTTTTCATTAAGAAAAGCAACCAGAGTAATGAAATATTCTTTCAGCAAATGCAAACAAGCCCTCAGTGTCTGTAATGATACATGAAAACCTAATGCCCTCCCTCAGAATGAGTGTTTCAGAAAGCAGGTTTGTGTTGCTCACCAGAACACACAGAGCTGAAGATCTGCAGATTGGCTCAAATGCAGCACAGGCTCTTTGGTTACTGTTTGATTCATTGCTATTTGCACAGCTGGTTTAGCCTCAACAGGGATCCAAAACCAGAGAATTTCAGCAATGAGAAAAAGCTAACAATAAACCTGGTCTTTCCTCAGAGAAAATTACTAAAAAAAGGTGAATATATCCAAGTCCTGTTTCCCAGGCACATTGTGGCCAGCACTGTGACCCTACACCAACCTCTTCTTTGCTTTGCTGTCACTCCCTTTGGTTCCATGTCTTGCCTGTGCATCTTGTGCTTCACTGCTCCAGCAATCTGCATTTCCATTAGCAGCAGTTAATATTGACAGTTTATACTCTAACCTTGTGGCCTATGGCTCTGGCTGATGATTTGGATATATGGATTTTTTTTTTTCAAATATATATATTGCTAAGCAAGGAAATTTTTAAATTATTCCTCTGACCTTTGTCTCTTCTATTTGGATACTTCACCTGCTCAAAGAACAGTCATCCCTTTTTTTACCACAAGTTTGATCACCTGCAGAATGATCTGGCTTAGTGCAGAGTCCCCCTGGCCAAACCACAAGGGCTGCCAGTTTGCAACCACATGCACAGACCCACCAAGATTTTCACCTTCAGAGTGAGTTTCTGCATTTTCCACAGGCAGATGGTATCACACACAATTCCTCTTCAGTATTTAACTGCTGTTATGAAGGCAACTCACGTGCTGCACAGATTCTGTGGTTGTTCTGTAGGTAGAGGCAAATTTCCCCTGATGAATAAATACTATGCTTAAAGGCTATTGTTTCCTGAATAAAAATATTCACCAAAGCTAATTCTGTAAATTTCCACTCTATCACAATCAAAAACTCACTGTACACTATTTAATTAGCTGGCCATTTGTAGCTAGGGCTGGAGGCATTCATCATCTTTCCAAAAACATGCACATCACCATCTGTAACATCCAGTCAGTATTTTGGCTCTGAATAAGATAAAACATTTAACACATTGGCAGCTAAAAGTTAGGTTTGCTACAGAAGCCTCAAATGTGAATTCTGTTGCACTGCTCCTTTGAGAGTACCCCAGCATTTGCCAGTGTGGATAGTCTCTAATCAAAAAGCCTGGAGGGAATCCAATGAAGTCTGTGCCCAACATTCAACTGCAAGAGTATTAATCCAGCTTTATTCTATATCTGATTAAATGAAATCAGCCCTTTCTACCCATTAGGCATCTTTCATCTGCTCCTGCAATATATGTTTTTATTTCTTTTCAATCCTTTGGAAATAATATCAGTGCAGTAGTAGTCTAGCAACTGCTAATCTCTGATAAAAACTTAGGGCTAGATTGTCCCTAAGAAAAACAAGATACTTCTTGGATTTGCTCAGGAGCTGATTAGAAAGCCCTGGAGCAGCACAACCCTTGGATGTGAGGAATCTCATGGAGGAGCAAGGCAGACTGGTGGCTCTGGCTCCATCAGCTCCCTGGCCCCAGACCTGGGGGCTCCTGGCACTCCCGCCTGCCCCATCCTGGCTGTTGGGGGGCAGGGGCACACCCAGCCCCACTCCACCACTCTAAACACATTACAGGCAGATTCCTGGAGCTGAAGATTCCCCTTAGCTCATTCCAGAGTTTCCCAGAATACAGCCCCTCCTGTGTGCCCAGCACTCTGCCTCTTCCTGGGTGTGAAGTGTTGAACTGGACTGTGCCAAAGCCCAGGGGAGATGGCCTGACCAGCCAGCAGCTTCCTCTGTCCTCAATATGTACCTTCCCTCTTGGGCCCAGTGCAAATTGAATTATTAGCGAGCTTTAATTTACTTCGTTATTACCTGCAAAAATGCTGAATAAGATTATTTTTGATGCTGATTCATGAGAACAGCCACTCATTGATTCCTTGTTGACAAGCATCTGCCATGATCTCAGGGTCTGGCCATTCTTACAGCACTTTCCCCTGTTTGGACAATGCTGCACACAGTGCTAGTTTGCCATAAGAAGTCAAAACTTAAGCCCACCACTCCCTCTATATTAACCAATGCCTTCAAAAGTGTTGGAGTTTATTGAGCAACTTCACAGATTTTTCCTTTATTGTTCTAGAGACCTGAAATGTGTTACAATCCTACAGATTGTTGCAAACCAGTAATAAAAAATGAGCAAGCTCTTCCAAAATCTTCTCGAAAAAACCTCCCACGGTTCAATGATGAACTCTGCTCCTTAAATACCACAGAAATCACACAAGGGATCAAAAGCAGGACAAAACATTCCTGGGAAGAAGGCTGCACTGGTTCACTGTCCACCAAAGCACTTGATCAACAGCAATATTGAGCAGTGCTACCAAATTTAAACAGCTATGCAGGGACTTTGGACATAAAGAATGAAAGCAGCTTTATCTGAGATGTTGCATCCTAAAAACAGTGTAAAAACCATGCATGAAATAAACACCAACAATTAAGACAAGTTAAAACAGAATTACTCTCTAGCAGATGCACACATTCACGTGTTCCCTTTTTCTTGCTACTCCCCTCATGTAAGATATCATTAACTTGATCCAGGCAAAAACTTTCTCTGCAGTTCTCCTTTTTCCTATAAGCCTTGAAGTATTAGACAAATGGATCTGTTCAGTGAAAGTTTTGTTTTCCTTCAAGAAACTGAGATGAAATGCACTTTACTCTTAAACTCAAAAAAGAACCTTAGTAGAATACCCACGATCTTATTTAAAAACAAAGGAACAAATAAAGAAACAAAAACACTACAAAAAAACCCCAAGAGACAGCAATTTTTTAGGTGACACTGTACTGAGAAACTTTAAAGACATCTATGAATATTCACTTTTTCATACTGTGCAAACCACCTTTATTGCAACACACAAGTAGCAGCCTGTTATATCTAGACCAGATATAATTTTATTAATAGAAAATTTCTCCCTTCAAATGAAAGCCTCCCATGAATATTTATCTACATTCAAATAGGAATGCCTCTCATCTTAGAAAAGGATTCATGAACTTTAATGGCAACTTCAGACAATTTGATAGGCTTATATTTCCCTCATGTAAACAGCTCTGCATTAGCATATGAATGTTATTATCCATGCTTTAACTTTGCCAGACACTGACCACTTTGTTGCATTTTTAATGGCTTACCTAAGAGTTTTTTCATTAAACATTTTTGATCTACTGTTAGCTTTGATGTCAACTCGAGAAAGAATTTTGCCTGTTTCCATATCAGTGAGCTAAAAGTTACCTAGAAACACTTCACACCAGCCTAAATTACAGCAAAGGCCTTACACAGCTAGACTTGCTTCTCTGTTACAGCACAGGCACCTGAGGAAAACACATTGAGCACCAGAAAGGCTGCCAAGATATTTGAATCTGTACCCCGTGTAACATCATTGTCCTTCCTTCTTACTTACTGCAGTAGAGGTTTGGGAAAAATTTGAATTCTTATTTCACAGAAAAAAAAAGGTACTTGAAAATAGTTTTTTATAAATCCTAAGTGAATTCAAATTATGTGTATAAATGTGGACTCACATAGAGAGGGGAGAGTTAGAGATCCTCCTGATACCTTTAAAGAACAAGGAACTTGATTTACATTTTCCTGTTATCTTTTCTGTAATAATGATCAACATGTGGCTGATACCAGAGTGATGAGAAGGGCTTTTCCTGTATGGAGGAAACCTCAAATATGGTAATTATTAAAGTTCCTGATGGATTTCTAGCCCCAGAAGAGATACTGCTCTTCAAATTTCCCATTTAAAGTATCTATTGAAACTTTTCCTAGAAAGAGAAATAGAGAAATAAAAAAGATTCTTCCTTTCCAACTTGTTTAACTTTTATTTTTACCTTCTAGACTCATCTAGAAAAGAGTAAATAAGATTTATGGTTATTTTTATATAAAAATATCATTATAATGAATTGAAGACAAGGCTACAGTGGTCATCTTCCATGTGCACACTTGGATTATAGTAACATCTATATTTTTACATGCTTGATAAAAAATCTCTCTTATTCAATATTTTCATCAGTTGAAACTGATTCCTATCTGCTACTAATGGTGTATATTCTCATATAACACTCTGGGCTATGTTTCTTCATGTCTCAGTTTAAGAAATTAGTGAGAGTGACTCCCACAACAAGAAATCCCACCTAGGGGGTCATAAGCAAATGGATGCCTCAAAAAGTTGAAATAATTAGATAATCCACCATGACACAGGCAGGAAATTGCATGGATTGTTCCTACACGTACTGCAATAGATGTAGCCCTGGAGCTTCCTTGGATTAACTCAATTATTTGCCATCATCTGCTCATCAGTCTACTTGTGCCTGAAACAAATTCCAGAGTAAAATAAAACACAAGGAACTCGCTATATCCATGGACTGGAATTGCTCGTGTGACTGCTCCAATCCCTGATTTACACAGGGCCAATGGGAAGTGCCATGGGAGTCAGGCTAATCATCAATTTTATCTTTTTTAGCACTATGCCCTAGAAAGGAACAAAATGCCCTGCAGTTGGAAGAAGTGGGTAAACATTTAGAGTGACATTCCTGTTCCCCACCCTCCCAGTGAAACACTGCTTCCAATTAAATGTGAGAACTTACACCCCTTCCAGAAGCAAGGCTCGAGCTGAATTGTGCTGGTTACTACTGTGGCTTTGGCTAAGAGCCACCTGCAGTCCAACACAAGCTTTTCACACTTGCCAGTTCCCCTTCTGCTTAATATTCCTCAGTTATTTTCAGTACTGGTCTAAAGTCAATCTTCCAGGACGTAGATCACACATTTCCTTACTACGATTTTTCTTTGTTTATCAACCCATCTCCATACTTTGCAAATAACTTTAAATTGGTAAAATCAAGGTCAAACCTTGATGGAAATGCTGTTTCCCTGCTTAGCTCTGTGCATGTACCTGGAGAGATCCAGGATGTGCTCAGCTCCTGGAGCTGCCACCAGGGTGTTCTAACTCCATCTCACCAAACTTGCACTCAATATGTACTGACAATAGAAGGAGTGAAGCAGCTAAAAGCTGAAGTCTTCTATACTAAATTTTAATTAAGAGTCTGTCACCATCTGAGTTATTATTGTTACTTTAGGAATTACATTGCAGCATAAATTATTATGATAAAGAAACCTGGCAATTGTGATCTTAGCCAAAGTTCCTGAAAGAGGTTTCACTTGCGTGGTGCCTTTTGGCCCACTGGGGAGAAAGAAATTCAGGGGTTGCTTCCACTTGGAAGAGGAGCTGCTGTGTTGCCAAATACTTCCATCATTAACAGTAAATGCCCTGTCCCACCTCTGAAGCCCACATCCTTGCCCAGGGCACTCTTACAGTTTCCCACCTAAGTATTTATTCCCCTTCTGGGGCTCATGGTCCCCACACTTGCTCTGCCACCGTATCTCCAGCTCACCAATGTTGTGCTGTTGTCTCTTGCAAACACACATCAGCAGAAGGAAACCCAGAGAATCCTCTTACCCCATGTGTGCATCCCAAGCACAATTTGTTTGAAACGTGAGGGGTCCCGTCTTTGGGCTGGCTGTGGCAAATGTGGGATGTTATCAAACAGCACAGCTATCAACTGTTCGCAGTTGTGGATTCAGAATAGCTGCTTTTCCCTTTAGAAAATCCAAACTTTATCAAACCATGGGGAAAATCAGACAAAAGCCAAAACACAAGTCTCAGCCAGAGACTCTACCACCACCTGTGTGCTGGGATCCCTTGTGCTGTCCTAGTGCCTGTGGGTGGTGGCAGGGAGCTGTGGCAGGGCAGTGTCCTGGCAGTGCCACACAGACAGGAGCAGCAGGAAAAGCCACATTGTGCCACACAGAGAGGAGCAGGAGGAAAAGCCACATTGTGCCACACAGAGAGGAGCAGCAGGAAAAGCCACACTGTCGCCAGAGCAGCTCAGGAGCACTCGGATGCTACCCACGGGAACTCCTCCATGACGGTCCCCACACAATTCTACATTGCCTCGGCAGCACCACTGAATCCTCTGCTGAAAGGGGAAAACCAGAGCTCTGCTGGCCAAGGAGCAAATAAAACACCTTCCAGTACGCTCCAGTGGGATGAAATGCCAGCATGGTCACACCCACAGGTCCCCCAATGACTTCATCAGGGCGCAACAAAACATTAGTTTCCAACTAAAATCAGCAGAGGCAGCAAGATATTTACCCATCCTGACCTTATAGTAAAACATACAGGGAGGAGCAACAGAGACAGAAATTACAAGATAACACCAAAGAGTGAATGAAAGGTTTGACATCCCCGTAACCTCCGAGGACTGGCGGCTTTCTGACACTGAGAGCTTTTAGGGAACAGAAGCCATAGGAGGAGCAGGGGCAGCGCTGTCCCTGCCGAGCACCCCACTCCGCCAAGGGAAGGGGGAAAAAGGGAAAGAAGAAGGGAAAGGAGAACGAAGGGAAAGGAGAACGAAGGGAAAGGAGAACGAAGGGAAAGGAGAACGAAGGGAAAGGAGAACGAAGGGAAAGGAGAACGAAGGGAAAGGGAAGCGCTGCCCCGGGCGGCTCCGCGGTGCTCAGGCTCCCCCTGCCTGCATCCTCGGGCACCAAAACAGCCAGAGATTCTCTCCTCTCGATTCAGAACCTTCTCGGACCTCTGGGCTGAGGTTCCTTTCCCTTCGCACCAAGAGCCACATTTATTCAATTTACAAAAGCCTGTCTCTTGGCTAATGTGATGCAGATGTGGCTCGTTTCTCAGCAGACACATTCGATGTTTTTACTGTGTCCCCAAGGCCACCCAAAACTACAACAGCAAATAGCTGAGCATAATATAAAATTCAGACTGAATGAGAGAGAAATAATCTTGGTGGTGGGCTAAGCAGAGTGACTAATAACAATGTGGAAGATTAAATACATTTTCAAGAGACTTGAAGACTTTTGTTGTTGTTGTTATTTAAAGTTTCATTACCTCTTTTGCTAGGCTGGGCTTAATCATACAATTTTTTTAATTTCGAGTCTGATTTTTAAAGCCCATTTCAGAATAAATCCTTAAAAACTTCAAGTTGCAGCATTTTAAATAGTCGGCAATGCAGCCTTCACAAATACAAAGCTCTTGGGTGAAAAAATATCACTGCCTTAGGCTAGGGCCAGAGTTTCACTCCTGTTAGCAGAAGTAAAATGATTTGCATCATTTCTCTCAGACTGCCGTAGCATGTCAGGATGTGGAGAGTATTAGAGTAGACTAATTTCATTATTAAGTTATATATATATACACACATAGATATAAGAAGCTGGAATCTTCCTGTATTTTTTTGCCAAGAAATAACAGCTTAAACAATTTGTTATTTTTATATGTTTACCCAGGCTTCACCTTAGATCATTTATTGTCTGAAAAACAATTTGTTAACATTAAAGACAGTCAGATTTTGCCCTGCATTATTTGGGTTTTGTTCCAGAAGCAGCATTATGTGTTGGTTGGAAAGCAAATAAAACATGTTTGTACAGCTGATGTCATCTTCCTCCGGTGTGGGTCCTCACAGCTCACACACCACCACCACCATCAATTCACAGCTCTCACCACAAAATAGATCTGGCAAGAAAAGCCTAAAGCTCATTTAGGAAAAATTGGGCAAATCTTCACCTTTCTCAGCTGGGTCTCATCCAGCAGATGTGATTAACTGGTTTGGCAGCCACTCCACCAGAAATCCACAGCACAGCATAACACAGCGCTGCTCTACAGCTTTATCTTAACGCAAATCAGGAGGTTGTTTACAGGTACTCACAAAGTGATAGATACTCCTAGTCCTCAGTTCAGAATCTCTTTAAACGAGCATTAAAATAATGGCCATGCTCTGTACAAACAGATCCAGGCTCTGCTAGGTCCCCACGAGTGGATTTCACCCAACGTCAAGGACCCTCACCGAGACCCTCAGGCACAAAAGGGTCCCAGGGTCTTGCACTTCCATCAAGCAACTTTTCCAAGGCAGTACCTTGGTTTGCAGTTGCAGAGGTATATCCCTGCTCAATGCTATTCTCTCAATATCTTTCTCAAACTACATTATTCATCTGGTCAAATTATCTGGTTTGCTTCTGTTCTTCACACAAGGGACAGCTATATTTGAACAGCAGTTAAAATTACTCCATGTGTGCTTTGTACAGACCAATATGGCATCTTGAGTAATTTTTTTTCATAGTTTCATATTTAAAATATAATAAAATAGGTATAGGGTTTGCACTCAGGTTTGTGAGGCCTAGTTTACCATTTTTTATGGTTTTTTTTTTCAAAAATACAACCCCAAACTAGAAATTTGTTCTTTAAGCAGTCTTGTTCCTTGTTTTCTATCCAGCTCCAAGACCTTGAAATATAAATAGCACCAGAGTAAACCAGGCATTGAAACATGCACTAACTCTTTCTGCAGGCATAAAGAAAAGTGACTCACTTGTGACAGGTATATCCATTTGATCATTACCTGAAAGTGTTCAGAACATTCATCCCTGGGAGACAAAGCATCCTGCTAGGGCTGAGGGCTGTCATATTTTATGCAATTCATGCCTTTAGTGAACCAAGATTATTACATCCACCAATATAAGCCTAAAGGGGAATCACAGTAGAGAATTAGGCTGCAAATTTTCTCATTAAAAGGAAGTTGAGAATTTTGGTCTGGACCCAGAATCTTCCCCTAAGCTATGAGGCTTTCACAGAAAGTCTCATAGTACAGCCTTCTCTGCTACACATCTGTTATACACTTCATTGCAGAGTCTTCTGAAACCCAAGTTCCACGAGACTTCCCCAGAAATCTTCATTTTCACATCCCTCACTCCACACCATGTAAGAGCAGCATCACAACACATCCAATAAATCCTGAATCCTATGCACAGGGAAAGGCAGACAGGACAGCACAAAATAAAGAGCAGCAGCAATGTTACCCAATCCTGGTTCCCAAAACAGAAACTAGAAATTCCCAGTTCCCTAAACATCAGAGCTATTTGATCTCTGTGGAAGGAAAGGATTCTGACTCAGCCTTGTGTTTTCTGTCATAGGCTCAGCAGGAGTTCCTGCAAGACTCAGCTGGACTCATGCTGAGCAGCAGGAGAGGAATGCATGGAAGGAATGTTACTGTTGTGCTGCACCTCTAATCTAACCAGGTTCAATCATATATAAAAAGATTAGCTTGGGTTTACCAATCTACCTAATCCACATTGTCTCAATTTGCATCTCCTGCCCAATCTCAGTGTTACAGGGACTGCAGCACCTGTGCACCCCTGTCAGACCAGCTGGAAGCACCACACCATCCCTGTGCCTCTCTTCTCCAGCCTGGCACAGGGAGGGAGAGCAGCCTTGGCGAGGCTCAGCACAGCTCTTCAGCCTCAGCACAGCCTGGGCAGGGCTCAGCACAGCTCTTCAGCCTCAGCACAGCCTGGGCAGGGCTCAGCACAGCCCTGCAGCCTCAGCACAGCTCTTCAGCCTCAGCACAGCCTGGGCAGGGCTCAGCACAGCTCTTCAGCCTCAGCACAGCCTGGGCAGGGCTCAGCACAGCCCTGCAGCCTCAGCACAGCTCTTCAGCCTCAGCACAGCCTGGGCAGGGCTCAGCACAGCTCTTCAGCCTCAGCACAGCCTTGGCAGGGCTCAGCACAGCTCTTCAGCCTCAGCACAGCCTTGGCAGGGCTCAGCACAGCCCTGCAGCCTCAGCACAGCTCTTCAGCCTCAGCACTTCCACCTCCCTTTGGAGCAGTGCTGGCACAGACACATCCTTCTCCCAGCAACAACTGCCTTCTGTTGAGGGGACAGCTGAGGAATCAGAAGAGCTTTTCCATGTGCCTGTTCCTTGCTCATTACTTGGGCTCTTCAAGCATTTCAGGAAGGGGGCAGGGTCTGCTCAGAAAAACCCTGGTTTCAGAATCCCTCAAGAAACCAGCAGAGATTTGATGGCACATCTGTCCCTCCTGCCCTGAGCTCTCCCAGGTCTTCAAGTGGAGTCACAAACCAGCACACATAACTGCATGAGTCCCTACAGTTTTCATTAAAATATCCATCTTCTAGTTCCATTTGGGAGGTTATGTTTCTTCCCCTGCCCTATCCACCACTGTCCACTCTCTCCCTCCACCCCCATGAGCTTGCAGCTCCTCAGAGGGCAGGGGTCAGATGTGGCACAATCCTGTCTCCTTACCCACACTTGACAACACTGCATAAACACTTGGGAAAATATGGAAGAGGTGTTTACAGTAGCTGCATTTCATAAGAGAGATTTATAGGCCTATTAAAAATTATTAGGCTTTACTTCTTCAGTGACAATGCTGCTTTCATAAACTGCTCACGACAATTTCATATCCAGAGTCTGCAGGATGCTTATTTTAACATTTTTAAAGTGCCATATTTCCTTCAACATTAGGGGAGTTTTTGTTTTGTTGTTTAAAACAGCAATTCCCTGATTCTTCTGACCTAGCAAGTCAGTATAAAAATATACATTACACTTATGGCATGGATGGACAGCATGGCTGCAGGCACTGCAGTGAGTAATGCTGAGAAATGCTCCCAAGTGTCCAAATAACTAAAACTTGCATGTTTCAATTGCTGTATTGTGCATGTGCATCTTCAGTTGATTGGATTCAGGGACCTGGGAAAAGACTGGGAAAGTCTTTACACCTAAGCATGGTAGGCATGGAGGCAGGACACTGAAAATGTTTTTTTCATATTGGATACAGTGCTATATCTCACCCTTCCACCCTCTAATTCACAAAGAAACAGAAGGATTAGTCCCATCCTTTCTTACTCATGAAGGCAATATTTCCTTCCTTTAGCATCCACATATCCACTCTCAATGGCTACAAGGAGAAAACAGGACCATAATCCTGGATTTTGCTTCAGTGTATTTGCATACATACTTCCTTGGAGTTCAAATTAGGAAATCATTCCTGCTTAATACATGAGCTGCAGATGATACAGCTGGGAAAAGGACTAAATTCAGGAGTAGATTCATTTTAATCTATACAATAATAATAATTCAGAAAATCAATATTTTCAGAATTTTGAGCTGAAGTGATAGATGGAAAATGCCCAACCACCCGAGTTTCATTTGGGTTTACTTGGGAGAAAATTCCTATCAGAACTTTCTCAGCATACAAAGACCTTTGAAAAAGGCTTTTTCTCTGTTTACAAAGGCAATCCTTTGTATGATACAGACATTTCAAACAACAACAAAAAACGACAATAAAAATGTATCTGGCTGGAATCTATTACCTGCTTCCATAAATAATAACAAAACACAGCACTATGATTCTGTGCTACAATTGCCAAAGAAAGGATTATTCCTCTTGCTCAGGAGGAAACCAGAGCTCTGTGTTTGCAGTCAAGGCATTTTCAAAGATTTCTGTCCATCACATCCCTGGAGTCTGCAGTGCTGGTCAGGTACTGCAGGTTATAGACAGCAGTTACAGTCAAATGGTGTTAATAATTAAACACAAGGCTGTACAGAAGCAGCCATCATCATTTACATGCTAAAACAGGTGAAGTCTCAGTGGTAAATCACAATGACAAAAAATGGTTTATCCAGGTTAATCCTAGTTTAATAATAGAAATGTTTCAATATATGCCAGATGTCTTTTTTTACAGAAAAGATGAACATGACCTAAATAGGAGAAGACTGATTTCACAGCCAGCTGAAGCCATTCACAAGAAGAGGGGACAAAATTCCAAGCTGGCAGGTAAGAGACAAAACAACTTGAAGTTTTCCTTCAGACTTTGGTGGCCCCCACTGTGCAGTGTAACCCAATAACACCATTTGACACCAGCAAGTCATCACTGACCAGAAAAGAAATCAAAATTCAGCACTAGCCCAAATTATCTGCTGTTTGCTAAAACAGGAAAGATGCTGCAGAACAAAATGTTGCAATACTCCAGGGCAGTGGTGTTTGTAAGCTGAATGACAATGACTTTCAAGGTCCCTTGCTAAAAAACAACTGGGTGGAAGTAATTCCCTAATTTTTATGGAGCTGAATACAATTCAAAACTGCATGGAGTGGGGCATCTTTCTTTACTGCAACATCTATTATTCCCAGTGCTAATCTGCTGGAAAGAAACTATCAGCCTGAGATTATCTAATGTGTACCCAGCTTCCTGAGCAATTCTGCTTTTCCTCTAAATACAAAGGAAAATAAATATGTCTGGAAAGGTACTCCTGTGTGTAGGGAATACAAGAACAAACTCCTTTTTCCCTAATTAGCTACCCTGGAATGCTTTAGCATCAATGATGGAAGTGGCATGACTCACAGGAATAATTATTTTTATGGGTACAAACACTGTGCAGTCAGGACTGGAGCCCATATAATTATTCCCAGTAAGTGCATTGAGCAGATATGGAATTTCCCACATGTATGATTGCAATATATAAACCCACACTTGTATATTTGTAATTATTATTATTGTTGCTTTTACTTTAAGCACTGCAGACATAAAAACTCGGGAGTTGTTCCGTGCTGTGGAAAGCAGACTGCAAACTCTGAGATCACAGCTGGGAAACAGAACTGTGCTCACTGAGGGCTGTTATAAAATTAAAATACAAAGCCAGATGAACAAAAGGAAGCAATACTCAAATCAGACACAAGCATGGGATTTGGATACTTTAAAAAAACCATCCTAAAATATCATCTGGAGTTTTAGAGAATGTGGAAAATCATGTAGAGAGAAAAAACTGCCTTAATGTCAAGGATGAACCACTAAATTCTAAAAACCATTGATGAGATAAATACAAGGCAGAGTGAACCCTATGCCAATGCTGTTTGTAGGCATGGACATTAAGAATGCACAAAATGTCAAACAATAGCAACGAATGCTCCAGAGCAGCTCCAGAAATGTGCAGCTTTATTCTTCCCCCTGCCTAAACCACATGCCCAGTTATAGCCACTTCCCTGCACACCTGCAGCAGGTGCTTTTAGTGCATCTGTTGGACCTTTGGATACAAACTTTAATTTACAGTTAGGGGCACAACTGCTGTTTTCCTCAGCCAGCTAATAGTAACAGAGAGAGAGAGAGGCATCAACCTTTGAGATGCCAGTATTTTCACAAGCACAGGCAGTGTCCTCACAGCATCAGATATCAACCAAGCCACCTCAAGCAATAATTATCTGCAGTCAAGGCTGAAGCACATCCCAGAATTAAACATTTCATTTCACTGAAAAAGGAAGGGTAGCTAAGAAAACCCCCCAGTGGGTGTGAATGATGACCTGTCCAGAAACACAGAACCCACACAGCCACACCTGCAGTAACAGACTCTGCCAACAAACACAGCATGGAACAGAAGACAAGGTTTTACTGTTTTCTCCCCATGTCATGGTCAATAGGCAGCACACCAGGGATGTATTTCTGATGGTTTCACAGAAAGTTCATGCTTACAGGGTTTTGGACCACAACTTAAATAAGTCAAGCAACGTAGTTAATAAAAAATCCAACCATCTAAGGTCAGGCCAAATGTGGTGAGACCTTGGAGGTGCTATATGGATGCCCCAGGACCAGGATAACATCACTACAGATGTGTAAGGCTTGAGCACAACCCATGCAGATTTTAGGAAGAGCCTGTGCAACCCCATAAGGAGGGACAAGAGCACAATGAGGAGATGCAGCCTCGTGTTTCTTTAAGTGCTGTGGGGTTTTGTTTCACTTCATTTTTATCCCAAACAATCTTTTTGTGTTATCTAGTACCTTCTGAGAGTTCTGAGAGTGATCAAAATCTTTGTACAACACTTTGTGGGTAGCTTTTCCCTCTCTGTTTGCCAGGATTTCTCCCACATGAATTACAACAGCAACTAAAGACACAGAGGGGAAATTTGTCAAACATACTATAGGTCATTTTTCTTTCTGAAAAAGTAGTCTTTGTAGAATATAATCTTGTATTAATACAGATATGGCATTCCTAAAAATTACAACAGATAATTAGATCATGGACACCTTCAACAGCAGGACAATTATTTTTACATTGTCTGCAGCTAGTAGCTAAGAATAGCAGATAAGCTATTTCTAGACAACCCTAATAAGATTGTGGCTTTATCTGAGCCCAGAGATATCCTCTTTCCCTGCAAGTTGCTAGAACTCAGCACCTGATAGATGCATTTGTTAGAACCTTTCCATAAATCCAGTAATGAAAAGCAAAGTCATTTTAAAGGCAGCCAAGTGAGATTGGCAATGCCAGCATTTCAAAGTAATGTCTGAATACACTAAAAGCTTTGTCTCCTGAGTCTCTGAAAAACTAGCAAATAGATAAATTTTCTTAATTACTCCATCTTCCAATCAAATTTCATCAGTGCACGAGAAGTTTTCCTAAGCAAAGTCTGCAATCTACAATGACTTCCTAATTCCACACTTGAGTAGCTGGCCATGGTGCTGAGCCACAGGGGGGATCCATGGCTGTGTCAAAAGCTCAGCCCCAACTCACAGGTTGGATCCCATGAGATTCTTCCAAGCAAACCCCTGAACACACCAGAATCCTGCTGTTTGTCTTTGTCTGAATCCTGAACAGCCAATTCACAGTCTCTGCAACCAAAATTTCCACCAAACGTAATTCCTTTCTTCATAAAATTAAAAAAACTCTTCAAATACTTCATTTTGATGTTGCTTCCCTCCATCTTTACATTGTAAATTATGCCACAGCATATTAAGATTTTTGAATTACATATAAAGCATAGAGCTTGTCAAAGTTCCCGGAAGTCATTAAAAAAATAATTCCAAGTCACCTCTTTTTCCAGACCATTTTGATATCAGAGAAATAATATTTTCTAAAGAAAAAGCCAAACAAATCAATTTATCAGGATTTTTCTTCACAAGTTTTTTATTTGGCCTTGGGAAATAGAATAGTGCCAGGCTGTAAGAGCAGGCCCAGAGAAGGAACACATCTCCCAGTGCAGGTTCCTATGCACAAACCAGACCTTGCTCACAACCACCTGCATTGCCTACTGGTATTTCTTTCAGAAAACATAATTATTCATGCCCTAACTAGACCAAGAAGCACCCTTCTGAAAACGCAAAATTATTTTTCATCAAGTTTTGTTTCATGTTCTAGAAAGAGCCCAGCAGCAAATACCTCACCCAGGGACCGAACGCAGAACAGCGATGCTGGGTTTTGTTTGCAGGGAGCTCATCAGCTTCACCCTGCTGTGCAGGGGCTTCAAAGAATCACTTTAAAATTTAATTTGAAATTATCAAGTAGCCATCCAAGTCAGTTTTCATGGGTACAGACAGACACACACCAGGATTGTGTCAGATGGGGATCGAGCACTACTGATTTCTTCTCTGGCCAGGCTGAGCTCCCCAGGCCAGGTCCCTGTGCAGCCTCAGCCCCCACTGAGGGGTCAGAGGAGGGGCACAGGGCACCCTGCTGCCTCCTGGGGCACCAGGGCACTGAAAGCCCTCATCATAGCATGGCTGTAAATCACAGAAAGAGAGGATGGTGTTGAGGAGAGGAAAACGGGGACGTGACACGAGGCACAGCTCCGTGCACAGGGCAGGACCAGGCACTGCTGGCAGTGCCAGCTGTGCCCACTGCAGTGCCCCACAGTGCCTTGTGCCACTGTCCCTCTTCTCCCCACCAGGTTTATGCCTGACACCCCTCACACACAGTCATTCACAGAGAAAAAAAAGGAAAATCACACTTCTGCTGAACTGAAACTCTTTCAGAGTGCTGTAACATTGGTCTTATTGATTCATCTATTTAAAGCAATGTCAGAATTTTGTCATTAATATTTGATTGGTATTTTTAGACCCTTACAAGAATTGCACAGACCATAAAAAGGTGTTACAGTAAAGCACCACAGGCAGAAGAGCATTACTCTGAAGCCTGGGGGATGTTGGTTGGCACTGTGTTCTACATCTTACAGCTCTCACAAGGTGTCCTCACATCACTGCCAGGACCTGGCTTCTCAGCACACATGGATTCACAAATGAAATTAAATAAAAAAGACTGAAAGTGGCAAAATAAAACAAAACTCAGATTGTGGATATTCATAAACAAAAAGTAGCATGATTTGTACCCATAGTCAAAATAAATTCAACAATGTGCATTGAGGATTTGCACATTTTAGCCAGTCTTGTTACAGTGAAAGCTTTGCAACTAAGAATGCATTGTTGTAAATTAAAAGTTCTGTCTTGTTTCTTCAAATTCAAAGAAAAATAGATCTTGGGATACTTTAAGAAGCGTGTGTTAGCCCAAACATACTTAGTATTCTGAAAACATAACTCACAACAGGAGCAATCACACTTTTAGAAGCAAGGAGAAGAGCTGCAAAGAAATCCTGTCAATGAATTTATGCGAGGGCTTATACACAAACAGAACTAAAATGCATTTGTTCTTCAGAGTACAAACTAAGTTAAAAATGGTGTCAGGAGAATAAAGAAGCCCAGAAAGCTGACAGCAACCTATCCACACTAATGACCTAGAGGAAAATTCAAGCTGCCAGTGGAACTCCCCAAACTGTCAGCAAATGAGCCCAGATGCCTTTGATGGGAAAGCATCTCCCAAAGTTTGCCATCTGACATCTCAGACCATCATCCCACAAAGATGTTTGGTAGAGTTGAAGCCATTCAGACCTTTGGCTGTGTCAGTAGAAGGATGCCAGTTTTCATTTCTAGAAGAGCAATACTGTTTGTATTTAGTTCAGATGGAGGTGGCAGTGGTACTTAGACTTCCAGAAGCCTGAGCCATCCCAGTGTGTCACCCACAGTTATGCAGTTTGTAACTTTGGTGGGCTGAACTTTTACACCCTGGGTATCCACAGCAGTCTCTGCTCTCTAAAGAATTTCAGAAGTGAGTTTTCAAAAATTTTTGAAGTTAATTAAGGGAAGAAATACATTCTTTATCTGTAGTAAAATACTCACAGCTTTTCTGTTGAGGTGATGTAGCTCAGTATAGATGTGACCTTTAGCAGGGACTTCAATTTTGGTTACATTTAATATTCCAGATTTCTCAGCAGTTGCATTGTTGCTCAAAAATTGTCCCAAATGTGACAAAATTATGAGCCTCTATGATTCCTCAGTTTTTACTTACATAGCATTCAAAATACATGAGATTCAGGAAGATTCACACTTAAAACATTTTCAAAAATCAATACTACAACTTGAGCACTAATTTATTAAAATTTAATATAGAAAGAAAACACTATATTAAAAATTGACTTATCACCAGGGACTACAGCAGGGCTGCAGGAATTTAAGACCAACTAATTGAACCCCAACTAGATCACTTGGCCAGTACTCCTGAAATATGCAACAGATCCTGCCCCTTGAATAATAAAATACTGGAAACGCCTGCCAAGTTAATAAATTTTTGTGTCTCACTGAGGTTACAAAGCACATAGCTCCCAAGTGACAAGCTCCATACCCTTGGGTGTGATAAAATTTCCTACAAAGTAGCTGAGGTAGTTTGAATCTTTTCTCCTGTTCAGGGCCAAACTCTCTCTCCAAGCTGTTCATGGTGTGTGCAATGTCAGTGGGAACTCACACACTCATCCTAGAGTGGAACTAAATTTTAAGCTATGTAAAAACACCACATTACTGTCTTTTATAAAGCCTGAGTCTGCTATTATATTCACAGGATAAGTAAGAATAAACTCCTTTGAAGTCAGTAGAATCAAAACTCTAAATGCCAAGAACAGAATTAGATCTTCCACTCTGGGCTCTGTACCCGACAGGCACAAGTGAAGGACTGATAAAATTGTATGTATTTAAAAAAAATAAATGCAGGCAGCTTTAAGAATTATCCTGCCAAGAAAAGCATGTTAACAAAGTCATGAAAGACTTTTCTATAAAAATAAATTCAACAGAGAATGGAAGGAAGAAAAGACAGACACATTTATGCTGCTATGATTTTTCATGGCCAGAGAAATGCAAACTGAAGCAGGAGAGATTTGTAGCTCATATTAAAGACAGTATCTGCCAGTAAAGCTCTTCCCAGGCAGGAGCACAGTGGAAGTGTCTTCTGACAATTCTGATCAAGAAGTGCCCTAGTTAGTATTCAAGATGCCCATCATGATAGATTAGATGAATAATTTTGGTTCTTTGTCAGGACTTGGATAATATCTGCCTACAATACATCTGTATCACTGCACTCTTAATTACCAAGCAAAGGACAGATAAAACAGCACAAAACTTTTCTACACATCCTTTATGCTCAGACAATGACAAGCTCATGTAAATTATGGCATATATTACAAAGCAAACACTGCTCCTTTGCATTTTCACTCTCTACACACATGTAGCATTCTGAAGAGCTGAAGGGAGAGGGTTGTTAAACAAGATTCATCAAGTTAAAGAGTAAGCTGCAGGACCTGAGACAAGAAAAGTTCAGTCCCCAGACCTCTCTTTATCATCTTATGGTAGTTATGCAGAACAAGATTTAGATTCAATCTATTTGTAGATAATTGATGGAGAAAGAACTTGAGGGTGACACAAAGACATCAAACTGTTCTGCAAGTTCTTTTCCTGTTTTCTTTAGAATTAAAGCTTCCTGTCTGTCCAGATTGATGAATAACAGGGTACAGAATGTCCTCTGTAAAAAAAATGCTTCATTATTTCACATCTGCATTTTATTTATGTATCCATTTAGTCACATGGGGCTCCAGAAAAGGGGCTTCTGCTTTAGTGGGCAGTCATAATCTTGGGATCATCTGTGGGGTTTTTTAGCATTTTCCCCAAGCAATTAAGGAGCAGAACACAAGCTTTTAGGCTGCTCTTGTCCTCTTTTCCCATAAAATGCAGGTTTGTTGTAGTCTTGGGAGATTGCTTTGTGGCCTGCAGTGGATGGCAAGAGCTGCTGTGGGCATTTTGTGCTCTTTAGAGCTAAGGCCCTTTTGAACAGTTTCTGTGGAGATTTAGATCAGAGGGCTTAAATCCTATGCTCCTATATTCTGCATTTCTTCCATTCTAGATAGCATGACTTGTTCCTTTCCCTACAGCCTGATGGATTTCCTTCAGAGAAAACTTATTTCCAAAGAATTCTAGATTATCTTCTGTTTTAAATAATTTAGCATTTGCTGCCACTGAATATCATATCACTTTAATGGATACTCTTAAATACCTTAAAACTGTGTTTGCTTATTGTTTTACTGTTTTTATGGGCAAATCAAATTAATGATCAGCAGATCTGATGTAACAGCTTGGTACAGAAACCTGAAAAATAGGAAGTAAAGGAAGAAAAAAAACCCAAGGCAGTTCTGAAACTCCATCCTGTGGTATCATATCTGCTGTGCATTTGTGCAACAGGAGCTGTTACACATCACCCAGCACACAGCAATTGATACAGTAAACCACTGGCCTGGAAAATTGCTATTGAAAACACATAATCAACCTTTCGAACTCTATAAACCCAGGGAGATGCAAGATGCAATTCTGCTTCCTCAGGACTTGCAGCCCAGTCAGTTTAGGCTCCAGCTTTGGAAAATGGAGGTGAACAAACTGCAGAAAGCTGCTCTTAGAGATAAGTTTGTTCAGAATCTTGTCATCCCATATCTGGCATAAACTTTCTGGACTCTAAGTCTTCTGAAAGTAGATAGGCCAATGGAACACACATGGGAACTGCATATTCTGAAAAATTCTCCACTGCCCCAGAAGTATTAAATATGTATTAGCATATATGTATACATTAAAACAAAAAAGAGGTTTGCCTTTTGATTTACCTGACTTGATGCAATTCCACCTGCACTGCTTTGGTGGTGCCTTGCATAAGAACTACCAAAGCACCTGCCAGGCTGAGGTGCTGCTGGGTTTTCCCCTCTGCACATCACTCTGCCAGGGGATTCCCATATATGCAAGGTTACATCATAAAAAGCACTTCATTATTTGGCACAGATGGGGAAAAAATAATAAAATATATCATTTACTGGTCTGAAAGATATTTTCCTATAGTAAGGGATCTAAGCACTTCCCATTAAAGGGCACCCATCTTCAGTATATTTCAAAGTTTCCATGGAAGCATACTGCAGTACAAAAATCCACAAATAAATGACTGGCTGTAATTTGATGTTTGAATACATTTGTGCAACAATTAAATCTACCTTTATCATTTTAGAAGGCCAGGTTAAAATTACTCTTCTCATGCCAAAGTTCTAAAATTGACTCGAGATATGGTTCCTAGTTGGGCTCACAAACTGCCTTCCACAGCAATTAGAATGGATTGAAAATATTGATCAAAAGGTGTAGCACTTTTATTGGAGACTCAGGATGTCATCAGTAGATACTGAATGTGACCCTGGCAGAGGAACTGGCTCCCCCAGGTGAGGACATTTACCCCCCTGTCACACCTTTGCCCTTTTCAAGCACTAAATACTTCAGAAAGCAATGACTGAGCCAGCGTTTCCCAAACCTTGAGTTGGCTCCTGGAGATGTCAAAGTTGTTGGGAAACTATCATGGGCCCACAGGCAGACAAAAAGAACAGCCACACTTGATCACAGGAGCTTCATCTGACCCTCAAAGCTGTAATAACAGACCCTGTGTGGCAGATAGCTCTTGACATTAATTTAAGGACACTCAGATCACCAGGATTAACAGCTCTTGGCAGCATTTTACCACCATCTCAAAGAGAAGCAGCTTTAAGACAGCCTTTCATAGAGTGTGGATTTCTGGTTCCAAGCTTTATCTCTAGGCAAACCCCCACTGAGAACTGATAATTCCATTTTAACCTACATCCAGCTCCTCTTAATTCTAAAGTGGTCTTCTTGAAAGTAGTGAACCTGGTGAAAAACCTGTGACAGGTACTAGCTTTTGACAAAGATTCTTGGCTCAAGTCTCTTTCATTTCTGCTAAGGCTATTTTACAGCCATCAAAACTTTGCATTATCTCAACCAACCACAACTTGCTGAGTTGAAAAAGCCTTTTAATCTAAAGATAGAGGTGTGCTCAGTGTGACAGGTTTCTGGGGCAGGAGAGGTAGAACGAAAAGATCCTGTAAAGATAAGTAATTTAAGATAGAGTTCATTCAGCAGCTCAGCATTGAAGGGTGCTCCTAACTTAGTGCATGGGTTAAAAAACTTGTTCACTGCCTTCTGACCCAAACTCAGCACCAAGTATTAACCTCTGGATTTTTTTCTCTAATAACATAACTTTCTGGCCAGATGTCTGCTGCTTGTTAAGCTGTTCCTCATCTCTGCTGAAGAGTTTGGACATTATTGCCTGGACAACTGTGATGCTCAGAGGTGTGAATTTGCAGATTACAGCCTTCCTTCCACACACATATTGTAACATCTCTCCATATTTGCTTAATCTATGGGAAAAGTGACCTTCAGACCATGCCACATACTGATGGGACTGGACCAGGCAGGATTTGTTTGGGTTCTGTTCACATTTTTTTCTTCCAAACTCTATAGATTAAAATTTCAACATGCATCACGCATATAAAAAAAAATTATGCCCATATATGAATTTATCAGAACTTATTTATGAATAGTTGCATGTTAAAATGAAAATGTTCTAGGACTTTTGCTAATTTACTTAAGGGAAAGCCATGGATTTAAACTATCAATTTTAATTGTTTTTGAGAAAATGATAAAAAGAGAACTACACCAACTCTACATTTTTGATTAGGAAATCAGGACTAGAAAATTCACCAAGTCATTTCACCCCTCTAATAGGATTTTTACAACTTTGTTTTTATATTAATGCTATCTCTTAATGGGCAAAACAAAATTCAGTTGTTTTGCATTACCAGGTTGATTAAGGAACCAGCAGATTGCCCATCTCTCAGATGGTCCTCAAGCAGGGTGAAAACACAAATGAGGCATTGCTGCATCACCCAGGGGCTCTCAGAGGGGCCTGAAAGAGAGACCATCAGTTCCCTCCCATTCACAGGTGCTGGAATCCTGAAACTCTCTGGGCTCTCAGAGGCATCTCTGCACATTTTCTGCTTCTCTGACACAAGTCAGGGACAGGCTCTCAGCCAGGCTGGTCACAGATGCTCTCAAACTGCAAGCAAATGACACTGAGACAGTCTAAAGCTAAACTAGATCATGTTATCTCTTTTAAAAAAATAGAAATAAGGTGTTTGACTGATATTGGCAGGCTTAAGAATAAGGGCTAGTACCCCAGAGAAGCCTTTTTATACTAAAAAAAACAACACCCAACCAAAAAAAAAAACCAACAAACCCCAAACTCAACCAACAAAACTACAAAATAACCCACCAAACAATTTGCTAGTCATTTCCTCAGAACATCAGATCCCACAAATCAGTAGATGGCAAAACCACTACAATTTCTAAAATCTGAGGGATGTTGGCAAAGAATATTTGAAATAATGTAAAATTGCACTTACTAAAGTGGCAAGAAAAAGGAAGGAAAAAGGAAAAACCATGTTAAACCCCAATCCTGTACACACAGTTAAGTGTGCTACAAGTTGATAAGAAAGACTAATATTTAAAGTCAAGTTCTCCATAAAAAAAGTTTATAAAATATGTGCTGAGGACTGCTTCCCCTCTAGAAGACAAATTGCTTTTGTTTAAAAGATACCAATTTCTTATCCCAAGTTTTAGCTACAGTTCTGCTTCTTGATAGTTAAAATGAATTTTTACAAAACACCTACATTAAAGTGGTGTGGCAGGAACACTCCTTCCTGGGAATGCTGAGTTCAGCCCATCCCATTGGACACAATGCTATGGAGGAAGTGCGTGGTGAAAATTCATCATCATTTGGATACCAGCAAAAACCAATTTTTGTAATTTGCTGCTTATTAAAACCTCAATATTTTCCTTGCCACAAATCCACTGTATGAGGAAGAAAAAAGAATTCGTTTTTCATTTTCAATGTCCTCTTTTCTAAAGCATGTGGCTCAGGCAGTCAAATATCCAGGTACACAAACTCACTGCAGGTCTGCATGGGTAAAAGTAATTTCAATATTGCAGGGGTTGTCTTCATATACAATGGAATTGATGGAATGTGGGGTTTAGAAGGAAATGATTTCAAATTCAGGGCAAGAAGCCAACTGAAATCATAGGTACACTTCATGCAATGTTGTAGACTGCACACATGTTTGGTCCCATAAACATGTAGCAGTTTAGTTTAAAACAAACTTCTTGGGTAGTGAGATCTTAATGGTGTTCTCCTGCAGCATAAAAATCATAAAGCTGTTCTGTGTAACTTCTGGAAAGTTGTAAGAATGACCCAGGGTGGATTTAAATTAACCAGAGCTCAATTCCATTGATGATATCTGTGGGTTTAATTATTCTTGCTTCTTCGCAAATGAATGTTGTAGGGGATTTTTGCCCTATTCTCTTATTTTTTTCAAATGATAATTTTAATTTCACAAGCCTAGTGCTATAGCAGCAATGCATAAAGCTGCCATGCAAAACACTGTAGTTCCAAGCACAACTTTGGATTTCATTAGTGGCATTTACAAGTTGAGATTTTACATTTTGATGGAAGATTAAAAAAATCTATTCCCTAGCCCTTTTTTAAAATCTTGAAAAGACACATTGCAGAGCTCTGACTTCACCACATAAGTAGCAGGAACCACTTGGACCCTGAATTGGCTCCCCCAGGAGCTGGGAAGGTCAGAGGGACAAACAGACAGCTAGGGGACACAGGAGGGACAACCACAGCCTAAACCCGGCCTAAACCCGGCCTAAACCAGGCCTAAACCAGGCCTAAAGCCGGCCTGCCCCTCGGATCCTCAAACAATCCACAAACCCAGCTGCTCCTGCATTTTTTGCTCAAGTACCTTGCTAAGGAACTCTGTTCCATTTCTTGTATATATTCTTGAAAGTTTTAATCTCATTTACCCTGACTTAAACCCAGTTTCAATTCACTGTGACAATTCAAAAGGACTAAAATTAGACTGCAATTTTTATTCGCAAGCTTTTTGATGAAATGAATGCTTGGGTTTCTGGGAGAGTTCCCAAACTTGCATTTCTTTGGAAGTAAAAATGTAACTATAGTCTAGATGTTTTGCAGGGGAAACTGAGGATTAATGATGAAAAAAAAGTCACTATCTATAGCGATATTTTTTAAAAGAACTGTGAGTTATTTCAGATATTGCACGTGTTTATATATATGCATATTATCTTTAAATTTTAAACCTCATTTGCATTTTAAAAATGACAGTGTAATTTGCTTTTCCCAGATGTATCACTCTTAATCCTAACAGCTTCCCAGTCTTTTTTACATTTCTATTATCACTAAAGTTCAGAAGAGACTTCTAATTGATCCAAATTACATATTCAAATTAGACTTTTATGAGCTTAAATTAACATACCATAGACATTTTATTTAATTTGGTCCCTAAAATGTCGCTGAAGTAATTTGGTTGTAATATATTAATTAGTAAAAATTCAGAAATTATTGAACTATAATAAATTCCTCTATCTGAATATTCCTCTTGAAATAGCACCCCAAATTAATTTATAGCCCAATATGGTGTTATGCATTCACAACTCTTCCTGCCTCAGATTCTTTAACATTTATTTATGCTGATGCACTTTTGTTCACTATCTCACAAGAACTAAGAAATTAGAAAAAGCCATTGCCAGTCTCTTCCTAGGGGAGATAATGCCTTAGATCCAGGTGTTTGAGGCTTTTTTTGGCTTTTAAAAAACATTTTATTCACATACAGAAGCCTAAAAAGATCAGAGAGATTGCTAAATTCTTTGCAAAACTGTGTTATTTTAATTAAAACATTTAATTTGGGAATTCTATTTTCTTACTTGATAAGTTCTCCTGCAGTAGGGAGAACCACAGATTATCCCCTGCCATCTCAGAGCTCCTCTCCTGCCCTAACAGAACCCCTGAGAGACTTCCAGGGCAGAAGGAGAACCCTGTCAGCTCTCCCACCTCCCCACTGCCACCCACCCACCAGGGTAGCATGTAAAGTTTGAAAATGGAACTCCCAAGACTGAAATATATGTGTTCATTTTTCAAAGTTCCTCGCAGCCCCCATTTCTTATTACTGCAAATTTAGAGTGTTTCAGAGCCTGTGTAGATCAGGTTCTGCCATTGGTCCAAACCCCTTTGCATTTCCCTATAAACACAATTTCAGCAGTTCTCTGTCTCTTGGACCCAGCCCCTCCTGCCTGCAGACAGTGCCCTGCAGAGCTGCTGCCCCCACCTGCACTGGGATTCTCTGGAGAGCAGCAGTTACTGTTTGATACACCTATCCAGACACTTGTGCCTTTGTTCCAATGACCAACAACTAAATCTAGTCCTGGAAAACCAAGAATCTTAAAAATAAAAAAAAAAAAAAATAAAAAAGGCTACAATCTGTATCTGTTGATGAAATGCTGCAAGGAGTGTTTGTCATTTAAGTGTGTGGCTATAGCTGTTGGCATCTTGCTTCTCTCTGTACTCAATTTCAGTCTTTGGGACTAAGGTCAGTTTTCAGACAGTTCTATTTTACCCCTGCAAACTGACAGTTTTCCCAAAGATTTGAATGATGTATTTTGTTTAGCAGTTGGCTGAGCTGAGCGATGGCCTCGTCTGCGTGAGTGATCTGCTCCCAGAGATGAATCAACTGTGCTTTCCTCATTAAGTCAGTCATCTGCAGAGCTTTCGTCCCTTCACTGACAGTTCAGCTGGCCATGAAATAAGACTCAGAGTTCTGCACTCTGCTCACGAGTGCTTGCACCCCTCTGTTGGGGTTTAACCCCACTGCTGACACAGCACCAGTGCAGCAGCTCACTGCCCTGGGATGGGAGAATCAGGAGGGGAAAGTGAGCAAACTCATGGGCTGAGATGAAGTTTAATAGAGAAAGCAAAAGCTGCAGGCACAAACAAAGCAGATCAGGGAGTTCTTTCACCATTTCCCATGAGCAGGGCAGGTGTTCAGCCATCCCAGCCGAGCAGGGCTCCATCGTGCTTGGTGCTTACCTGAGGACACAAATACCATCACCCCAGACATCCTCCCTTCCTCTCCTTCCCCCAGCTTTATCTGCTGAGCATGATGCCAGATGGTCTGGAACACCCCTCTGCTCGCCTGGGGTCACCTGTCCTGCCTCTGTCCCCTCCCAGGGTGTTGTGCAGCCCCAGCCTGAATTATCAACACTCTTTTCAGCATAAGGCCAAAGCACAGCCCCATGTCAGCCCCACAAAGAAAATTGGCTTTATCCTAGACAAAAGCAGCACACCATACAATACTGATGAATGTTTTTCTACTGAATGTAATCTTGTTCTTACAAAATTAAAAGGTCTGGGTTTTTTATTCTTTAGCTGAAGCATCTATGCATGTTAATCACTCCAGACAGTAATGGAAAGATGGCAGAGGAGTGCAATCTTCTGTGAAGGAGTTTTTCTGGAGATGAAACTGGCCAGAATTCTTCATTCATAGCAAAAACCTGCCTGAAATTTGACTTCAGTCCAACTTAAAATTAAATCAAATATTTTTGGAGCTGATTTCTTAAAGGAAATTCCATATGCTGCATGCTATAAGAAGGCCAAAGGTGGAAATTTTCAAAGCAGTTGATATGACAAAGAGCACGAGCTCTTTGGCCAAGGAGTGTGTCCAATTCAGACCTTTCCAGCACCAAATCCTGTGGCCCCTGTGATCCTGTCTCAGTTTCTCTAGATAAGTGTCTGGGGAAAGGGAAGATTTTCTACACTTTTCTAGGACTTCTGGAACTGCAGCTCCACAAGCCTTAGGCCACAGTGTAACATGAAATTTACCATGAAATAGTTCACAGTTTCTAAAGTTACTAAAGAAAAAACTGTTGGTCCCAAATTCCCTCAAAATACTGTTCAGATATGGACTGATCATCACACTGTGTTTTCCATGCACAGACATTCGTGTGGGAAATGCTGGACAAATATTCAGGTAGGGTTATTCTGCATCATTTTTCATGCTGTTTTCATGCCTAGGCATGCAGAATTTCTGATGCATTTTTTTAGAACAGATCATGTTACATGGATGTAAATGCACTCCACAAAAGAAGTTAAAAGGTCTCTTCCCTTCAGTATTTCCTAGGCTACTCCTCTTTTCCTTACAGTATTTAGAATCTATAAATGAGCGAACATGCTCTTAATGAACATAATCCTGGAAAAACAACTTGACTTCAATTAAAAAAAAATAAGTAGCAATTAACTCTGAAGAGATTTTCAATGACAAAAAGAAGAAGAAAAAAAAATCTACTAACCCTGTATTGCCATCAATTCCATAATTAACAGCACCTTCCAGAGCTCTGAGGGTGGCATGAAATCTCCCCAACAGCCACAATCCCTTCCATACAATACACTGACAAACAACCTTGCACACAGTTAAAATATGTCTTAGTTTAAAGTTGAAAAGTTGTGCAAGTTCTCAAATATATTGGATTTTATAGCAGAATAAGAAATACAGGTAAACTGCTGCAAATTTTCACATTTTTGCTGCCACTGAATCATAACAAAGAAAACCACAGTTCTGCTGAAGCAAAGTACATGTGATCAGTAACTGAGGTGAGAGAAATCGTGGAATACAAAATCTACAATGCCACAAGTCCATAAAAATCAATAAACCCCCTTCAACACAGAATGAAACACACATCAGCTGATGCTTTTGAAGTACAAAGGTAGAAAGTTATTTTTTTTAATAAAAATAGCTCAAGTGAAAAAATATACTTCTCTGCCTACTTCAGGATTATAGTCAAGGTTTCTTGAGTCATTGCCTTTGTGTGTTGTTTTCTGAAAAAAACCTTCTCTTGGGACCAAATCTCAGTCTCAAAATAACCCATCCTGATTTCAACAAAACTTCTCCTTTGTAAACAGCACTGGAGAAAAATTTTACAACTCAGAATAATTCAAAAGTTGTAAGAAGGAGGTGGAGGGAATCCCTCAGGTGTAGATATTGCCACAGGGGAGATGGAATGCAGCATGTGAACTTATCTTGTTCACAGTTTAAAAAACATTTTTGTGTGTCTTTTATTATTTAAACAGTATGTTACAAAGTAGATGAAACACAATAAATCCATCAGAAAGCTGTTCAAAAGGAACACTATCAAATGTAAAGGCACTGGGTTCAATCCTGTCTTTGGCTAGTGCTTGGCTGTGGGTCTTTGACATTTGCATGCTGGAATGATTTGAAGAGAAACAAAATTCTCCTAGACCCCTTTGTAGACTCTTAACTTTGCTCACTAGTGAGGAGAGTCACTAAAATAGTCCAGAAAGATGGAAAGGACATGATCCTAAAGAGTAAATCATCTTCTTGCCATTGCAAGACAAACCCTTTGCAGGACAGTCCCTGAGCAGGCTGAGAAACCCCACCATGGCACAACCACGTGCTGCTCCAGAGTGGAAATGCTGCAGTGTAATACCAAATTTCCCCAGTACCTAAAGTGACTTATAGAGGACAACCCAAAATTAGCCTCCCCAAAAAGCCTACCTTGAACTTCTAGCAAGCTCATATCACACACCTTTGTGAGCTCACTATTCCCAAACTAAGGGGCAGTTCAGCAATGCCAGCACTGCCAGGCATTCAGAGTCAAGGAGGCTGAGCTGTTTCAGGTGGGAGGGACCTGCAGGGGCCATCGTGTCCCACCTCCTGACCAGCTCAGGGCTGGCCAAGTTAAAGCATCTCATTAAGGGCACTGCCTTCAGACCCTTACACAGACACTGATACACAGCAGCACTAAAACAGAACATGTACAGTACAGATAAAATGTAGTTTCTGACTAGAACACTGCTTTCTGAGCAACAACAAGCCTTCTCAACCTTGAATTTCAGCAGGTAGGCAATAGCACTTAATCTGCAGTAGCAAAGCTGACAGTGATTATAAAATGATACATATCTAATGTTCATTTTATTTCTTATTACAGTCTGTTCAAAATTAAATTTTCTCCTAGAAACTAAATTACACTAAGAACTTTCTCCTTGGACTACAATTTTGGATCTGGAATTGCTGTGAAATATTATTCAATTCATATTTAAACTCATTTATCAGAAGCCACTCTTGCCTCCCTAGGACTGGGAGAGGCTGGGGGCAAGGAGTCTGTTTGTTCCTTATTCCTGATGCTGAGCCAAGCCCTGCTCTGTCAGTGCTTCCTGGGCTGGGAAATGAGAATCCCTGCTTTATTCAAAAAGACATACTCGCAGGCAATACTTGACTTTGAACCCAGATAAACAAAAATTCAGAGATCTCAAGCAGTGACTTTGTGGCATTCGTATCTTCACATATTTACTAAATGTATGATGTTCTGCACCAAAATAGCACAAGGACAAAATGCTCAAGACATGCATTCCTTTCATTTTTAATACATTTCCTGAGCAACAGAGATTGCAGCTGCTGCTTCCACATCTTCTAGGGCTGCACAGAGGGGATCTGCAAGGAGGGAAAGTTAACACGGCTATGGCAGTTTAAATAAAAAAGGATTAGCCTTGCCCCTAGATGCATGGAAGCTGCACCTGGAATTTTAATATTGATCAAAACATTTGCCAAGTGCCACACAGCCCTTCTGAAGCTCTCCAAGGGAATATTTACCATCAGTCAGGCTCCTAAGGAAAACAGCATTTTCCATCACTGGAAGGCGTGTTCTGTTTTTCTAATTTCATAGGGCAACCCAGTCCCCAGTCCCAGTGTTATCAATTCAATTATGCCAAAAGCTGCCCACAGTAAATCTGCCAAAAAAGCTTTGAACAAAGAATAAACCAAAAAATCAGCAGACCTGAACATATTTTTTTTTAAGGTAAGACTTCAACAGATGAAACTAAATCAACTTCTTATCAGTCAAATTGCCCCAAGGTCTTAATATCTTTCTATTTCAAAGGGTCTGGACAGAAAAATAGCTGAATGCAATATTTTGACTGAATATCAGGGGTTATGTATAGATATATGTAAAATACTAAACCATCCCTTCTCCTTTTATTAGTTTGCTGTTCCAATGCTTAAATGTGAATCAAGTAAACTTTGCTTGTTACTTACTGTAACAGCATATGGCCAAATTGATTTACAATAAACCACTTCCTATCCTACTTCCCAAAACCTTGGCAAAATCTCAGAACTGCATAAAATTCTTCATCCTGCCCTGGTTTCAAGCTAGACTAATGAAGTAGTGCCTGATTTATACCACCAGACACCTCTGATCATGCACCACAGATGCATCAGTTTATCAAAAAACATTGTCAAATTAAGAAAAGCAGTTCCTGCACACTCTTACACATCCTCTGCTTGAGCCAGGCTTACAGAGTCTGATCCACTGGAATCAGCAATTTGTGTGATTTCCTGCAAACACTGGCACTCCAACAAACTCAGAGCTACTGCCATAAATAAACACAACTTTGTCAGTTGGACATGGCACTGGAGCCAGCGAGGAGAGCTTTGCTTTGCTGTGCCAAGGGCTGGATTTCCACTCCTGGCATTTCACTGTGCAGAGAGGCACAGCTGACCCTGCCTGTACCCACAGCCCTGCTCTGACAGCTCTGCCTCCCCACTTGGTCTGACCCTCACTGGGGGAGCCTGGAACCTGTGGGAATCTTTAAAATCAGTGGGGTTTGGCTGCAAAAGCCAAGCCTCAGAGATAGCAGAATTGTGATTGTAGCTAATAAGAATGGTCAGCAGAAAAATTATGTAAGTAGAAAAATAAGGACAAATAGAACAATGGTCTATGTATTAGTGCTTGTCTAGAATAACTCCCTAAGCTGCAGAAAAGTTTATCTTGCAAGATATTAGGAAGTTCTAAACTTAATAATGGAGCTCTGTGCATTGTGTTTTAAGGCTTACAAGCAGGTATTGTATTTGAAATGAGCAGGCATTGCTTTAACCAAAGTCATGTGTGCTTATAGTGGTTGAATAGAACTACTGTCAATGTGCTTTTGCTTTGTGTGATTGGTCCAAAAACTTTTAAAGTAAGTTGTAACATTAAATTCTTGGTCTGCTGCCTGGGATGTGAGCTGATGGCATCTTCCCATTGCCATAACCACGTAGTGAGACTGATGCTGGAAAATAAAACAGCTCAGGATGTGTTCCTAGCAGTCCTGTCCTGTCCATGATTTGTACCTAGCCCCCAGCCAGTGACAGAACCCACACCCACATGGGTTTATTTAACCCCACCTGGATCGTGGTTCCAGTGGCTGAGCAGGAAGGGGGGTTTGGACAGGACAGAGGCCGAGGCAGGAGGAGTGGCTGCGCTGGGGCGGGCGGAGGGAAGCGCCGGAGCTCTTTGGGAGCACAGGGCATTTCTCAGCAATCAGAGATGCACTGCAGCTCCTCTGCACAACAGGCCTCTGTACCAGCTGCAGAATCCCTCCCCTGTTTGCTCCAGGAGCTGAACAGCAATTCTGTCCCTTCAATCTAACAAACAAAAAGGCAAGGGGGTAAAGAAGAAGTGCTTAATAGCCTACGTACAAAAGACACTTTTATCCTGATCGATGTGATTTCATATCACTGCTTTTGATTTATACAAGCTGACTTTTTTTCATTCACATCATGCATCCTCTTGAGTCACAGATTTAATTAAGATTAGGAAAATGAAAAGGTACTGAGAATTAGTCAGATCTTCGAGACAATATCTGTAACAGTTATTCATTCAGGACTCGCCAGAAAAGATCCTGCATATAACACATAATGAGGGGAGAGAGTATGTACCATACCATCGTTTCTAATGTATGGAACACAATGTAATTTTCTGCTAGGCAAATGTCAAACATGATTAATAATTAATTTTGGAATTTAATTGTGGAATCTCATACATCCTATTCCTGAGCTTGGTTTGTTCAAGATAGAGATCTCCAGAATGCTTTGGATCATCTGGCTAAGACATAACTAACATTTCAAATATGTTTCCCATTCTTAATGATGATGACACACCACAGCTTAAGGTCTCCTTTTCCTTACACATTCTCTACAGTTTTTTATCTAAACACAAGACTGGCAGTGAAAATAAAGCAACTAAATAAAATTGATCAAATCTTTTGCAACAACAAGAGATGCTGCAGCTCCTGCACTGACTGAGGATATCACAGCCTTGGTCAGAGCAAGCTGCTCCCAATTTTGGAGTCCCTGTGACAGAGCCCCAGGAAAAAGGAGCACTGGTAAAGTATTATACTCTGATACTTACTGACATGTACAGGCAGCATTTAGCTCACTTAAATATTGCTCTAAGCAGGAAGAATCAGTAAGACTTCCCATACTGACACTTTGCACAGAGGGTTACTTTTGTGCCCTCCCTCACATTACTATTCACAGATTCTAATTTAGATTAGAAAGAACAAAAGGTAGCAAATGTTTGCAAGTCTGCTCAATTAGGGATGAAATAATTCTACATCATCATTCATTTTCATGCATTTTTTTTAGTAAAGGGGGGGAAACTTTGAAACAGTAAGTGTTCATCAAAATTGCCCTTTTCAAATTTTTCCTTTGGACATGTGATTTGTGGCCCAGCTTTTCCTCCCTGGCGGAGGCTGAGAGCGCTGGGGGCTGCCTGAGCTGGTGCTCAGGACAAGAGGGACAGGGCAGGGGCTGCCCCAGCAGCAATGGCAGTGGGCAGGGAGGCTCACGGCACCTGTAAACTCTCCCAGCAACACAGCCACAGCACAGGGCAGGACAAGAGCACAGTAATAGACCTGATAATTGCTCTGTTCCCTGTCTTGCAGATACAGCCCCCCTCTGCTTTCCCCCCACTGGGAAGGGGATGGCTTTTCTGTTAAGTGCTGAGCTTGCTGAGGCCATTCCCACAGAGCCTCCAAATTGTGGGTGTAACCTCCTCAGGGCAGTGTCTAGACCAGGAAAGTAAAGACCATTTCTATTCCCCAGCACCTATTATCCTGCCCAATGCATGCACAGCAGTGGCAGACACAGGCTGCTGGTATAGATGCTTCACCTCCTGCCATTTCTTAAATCCTTTTGTGCTATAGAGACAGAAATGTTGCCTCTAACACAGGGAAATAAAAGTTACTTAACACAAGATCAAGCACAGCCAAAGAGAGAAACAGGAAAAGCACCATAAAACACTGTTGAAAGAAGAAATTGTAGGAAAACTCAGAAAAGAAACCCAGAGCACTGAAGAAACCATAATGTACAATGAAGGCTCTGAGAAGTCCTTATGGCAACCTTTCAGTTGTGCAGGGAGATGGGAGATGCTCCATCCCATCCACAGGATGGGGTTGGACAGGGCTCTGAGCAAACCCATCTTGTTAAAAACCAAGGGAGTAAACTAACTTAAATATTGAGGATCAAAAGCTGTAACTGAACGACCATGAAGTTTAACAAGAGTACTGTAGTTAGTTGTATTAAACATCCTGTTGAGGGCTTAGGATGATGACAACTGATCCATAGGCATGAATGGGCATAGGTCTGTATAAGAACACAACAAATTATTGTAATACAAACATAAAAATATAAATCTCTACAGTTTTTAAAAACACACTCGCAAATATTTATTTTGCACAATCTGTAGCAATTTTACATCAAATTACTCATAAGCATGTTTTCATACTACAGTGCCTCTTACTGTTATTTCCTCTCTCTGCTCCTCATTCCACACCCATAACAGAAAGAGCATAAAAGGGAATTAAAATTCACAGCACACATTTCAGATACTGCATAATCTGAGTTGCAAACCCACAAGTGAGTCACGAAAGACATCCCAAACCACTTGGCAGCCAACTGCAAAAGCCTAACCTCCAGCCAACACAGATTTGTTAACATGGGTTTTTAAGTATGATGATACCACAAGTGCATTACTAGCAGGTTAGAGATGTTTAAATCCTTCTTGAAGAACCAAAGAGAAATACCCTCAGGAAAAATAATTATTTAATCAGAGCAGGCTGCTTAGCTGTACATTTAAATCTGAAAAATCAGTGTCTTGCAGGGGATTTTTATAAACAAAGGGAAAGGGCACTCAGCAAACTGCCATGGAGAAAAATGCTCTTGTTCAGCAGGAACTGAACAGAACAGGCCCTTTGCGCTGTGCAGAAGTGCTGTGAGCTCCTGGGAAGGAGCTCCTCTCAAGTAATTTAAGGTCTAACATTTTCTTCTTAATCTAGAATGTTCTGTAATAACTTTCTAGACATGAATTACAACGAGGCTTTGTAGTCTACCTACTCACACAAAAAGAAATCATCTTCTAACCGTGCATACCACAAATATTCCTCACTGAGGATAGGATAGTGAGAGGATATATTCCTGACAGTGAGATCAGCAGTATTTTCCCAGGAATACATTTCAAACTGAGAAATTGTAAATCCTCTGTGGAGGAATAATCAAAGTATCAAACCTAAATCTGTAACCTTAAGGATTGTAGCAAACCCATGTGCTCTGTGGTTACAGCAGAGACTTTAATTCATATCAAATGTTGAAAAGCAAATATTTTTGTATTATCATGTTTAAAACCTACCTTCAAAGAAATATGGTGAATAAATATGAACGGTATAAATTAAATGTACTTTCCCTTCAATTTAATCTCAGATGCTCTGAAGTTATATATTAGCAGGTAAAAGCTGCTTATTCTGGGGTTCAGTAGTAATGGTTCAATATGAAAGACAGCACCGTATACAAAATGACTCTCTGTGCCTTGGGGAAGATTATTTCTCTGTATTGTAGTGCTACATAGTACTAAATCCCCCTCACTCCTCTTAATACTGCAGAAAAATGTTTCACCTTCACACATCAAAGTGTGCCAGTTTAGGATATCAGGGGATCAGTACTCTCCAGAGAAGAAAGCAAATAAACATTAAAATTTAGAAATGAAATGGAAGTATCTGGAAAAAAAATTGACAGAGAAGAGCAATTTTTATGAACACACAGATGAACAAAAGAAAACAATGAGCAGAGTCTGCAGGTATCTAAAACTATCTGCTAAGTATCTTCAGGAGCCTTTTATATTTCTACCAGCACTGGGAACATAATTAGAAAAGGTGTTTCACAAATATTTAGGCAAGTTAAGATCCAAGACTGATGTCCACAACCTTTAGTATTTGCTCTAGGTCCCCCCGTGCTGAGGATTTGTTTGCGGCGCGGTTCGATCGGTGCAGAGCTCCCATCCCAGCAGGGACAGCACAGCCCAGCAGGGACAGCACAGCCCCGCAGGGACAGCGCAGCCCCGCAGGGACAGCACAGCCCAGCAATGCCAGCACAGCCCAGCAGGGACAGCACAGCCCCGCAGGGACAGCACAGCCCCGCAGGGACAGCACAGCCCCGCAGGGACAGCACAGCCCCGCAGGGACAGCACAGCCCAGCAGGGACAGCACAGCCCAGCAGGGACAGCACAGCCCCGCAGGGACAGCACAGCCCAGCAGGGACAGCACAGCCCCGCAGGGACAGCACAGCCCCGCAGGGACAGCACAGCCCCGTGCAGGCACCAGTCAGGGGGAGATGAGCTCACCAGTGGGCACAGTAATTCTGGAACACTCCTGAGCATGTAATTCACACCTACTCGGGAGGGATCAGATCCTGAGCTTGGTAAAACTCCAATTAGATAAGCAGGGGGATCAGTGCATCAGTGGGATTTCTCTCTTGGTCAGCATTGGGATATTTTTTCCAGGTTTCTGTGCTGCTCAGGAGCCCCTCAGAGCTAAGAGGTCTGACACCAACTTAGCAACACTGACCAAAACCAGCCAGTCCATAGATCAAGTGTTGGCTTGCAGCAGAGCCTCTGAAACTTAGCACCCCCTTTGCCTGCCCTGTAATATCACCTGTAGCCAGCCAGGCTTCCTCAGCAGGAAATTTATTTTGTAATGACAAAGACTAATAATTAAAGATATTTTATATTATAGAAATATATTTCCCTTTAATTCCCTTCTCTTTAATTACTATGTTTATATTTCTCTTCAATTTCTTTGGGGAACTCACCACTCCAAGTTCAAATTGGTTCTCAGTCAGGCTCTACAAAATAATCTCTAGCTTGCACTTCACAAGCTTTATTGTCAATGCCATGGGTTTTGGATTATTCACAAAATCCTTCTGCAGTTATCATTTCTATTAATCAAGTTGTAGTGGCTGAAGGCCTTTCTGAAGCCTACTGCTCCCAAGATGTCCTTTTTTAAGCTTGGCAACCACATGCATTTGTCCAACACAATTACTTTTCCCCAGGATTTCCAAATTTCTCCTTTACAAAATATTTTCCATACTCAGCCTAGGGTTTCAGAAGAAATACTTTTTTCTATTCTATTTAAAAGTAATATTTGGTGATCCTCTAAGCAAGTGCTTTGATGTGTGTCTGGTTTTTATTTTGGCTGAAGGCCCAGGCTCAGAAGCAAGCCTGGCAGGCAATCTACCATAGCAAACACCCCAGGAGAAGAGGAGAAGGGTTTAGTGGAAGTGGCAGCTGCACACACAGGCCATTTAATGCTTCTGCAGACCCTTCAGATGCTGCTCTCCCAGGGCACAGCAGGAACAGGAGGCTCCTGTCACACCTCAGGGAGGGACACAGCCAAGGTTACCCACTGCAGGTAAGGTAGAGTTCTACTGGCCTTCCTGAAAAATGCTCTGCTCTGGGATTTGGTTTATGCTAATACCAAATTTAAACAACAATAACCAATTTATCATATTTACAGCATTTTTAATAAATCTGTAAAAGAGACCAATACAGTATCAGCAGGGGAAAAGGGGAACCACTTGACTATGTACAAGGAAATGGGCATATGGCTTGTCAAACAATCCAGCACTCAAAGGATCCAGGCATCAGGAAATGAAGACTCCAGCCACAGAACCATGAGTGTGCATAACCATGCAGAAATCTCTTAATTCTGAATGACACTTCTATCACAAAAAGCCCCGTGTGTTTTTATAGCATTGTGTACACTAGACAGCAGGGGGAAAATGGAACAGACAGCTATTAAAAGCGTCCTTGGAACCATCATAAATACCCATTTTCATTTTTGGCTTAAAATTTCTCAAGCTCCATTATCAAGAGGTGATTTATCATCTTTCATTTTTCACATTATCTGTAAATAGGTTATTCCCACTAGCGTTGCTGTAAGAAACATTTGTCACAGCTGTAAGAGGAGGGAGCCTGGCTAATTTCTGGATCCAGAAACCAAGATGAATAGCCTTTCTTCCCCTGCAAACAGCTCTGAACATCAGTCAAATCCTTTCTTCTGTATTTTCAAATCTTACAAGTACATTCAACCTCATTCTTCTCTTCATACTCTGATACTTAGAATGATCTGTGACACTACACTTGTTACTAATTATGATGTAAGCTTGTAGAAAAGCAACTTGTTTAAACTAGGGTGGTAAAATATGGAAGTATGTGGGAAAAAAATACTAGAAGAGGGAAGCCCATTGTTAGAATATCAAATAATTACCATTTCCTAATAATAAATATTTGTCAACTACCAGTTTAACTCCATTAACCCCCTCTTCTCCTCTCTAGCTGATTAACCTTCCAGTGTGCAGAGATGTATTCTGGCCTACCTGGACTACAAACCTGTTCTAAAAGAGCATCTTCCCCAAATGTCACTGGGTCCCTGCTCAGCTGGAGGCACCTGTTTGCACCACTCTGCACCACACAGTGAAGGAAGAGCACATGTAAGCAATGAACACTATATTAGAGCATCAGGACCTTACTACTGGTAAGAGCCCTGCTTAGCAGTGTTTTAAAAAAGTCTGAGAAATACTCAGTGATTTGATAATCTACTGAGTGTCAAACCTTCATTCAACACTGAAAAAACTGAACACTGGATTGAAAGAAGTGATTAAAATGATCCTTTTCAAGGCTCAACCTACTGCTAATTGGTCACGACCATCCTGCAGAACTTCATTTGTGACACCAGCAGAACAGAAATTATAATGCTACTTTAATAACCTGAAAGAACTTTGCCACTAAAAGACTGAATCATTTCTTTAATATTAAACAGTACATTTACTCTGCAAATGATGGACCAGTATTTCACTGGAATGCAGAGTTTTTAGCCAGCCAAGACTTTTCCTTACTAAAAAAGAACAGAAATCACTGTGAGCTGAATCCCACAGTCCTTTCCCCTACAAAGCTCTCTTTGAGGTCAATAGAAAATTTGGCTATTAAAGAATGTTGAACTCTGACCCCTGGAATAACACAGCACAAATCATATTCAGTCTTGAAAATAACCTCCAATCCTAGGTCTGGAAAGATTTCTAAACAGGAGAAACAGGACATCCTTTTTCTAATATTCTTTACTAAAATTCTCAATCCCAGAAAGGTTTCAGCTTAGTCTGCCAAACCATTTGAGCCTCCAGTCAGTGGCCTTTATTGTTTACTGCACACTTATTTCTTCTTTTAGGGTAAGAAGAGGTAACAAAGACTATGAATTAAATCACTTGAGAGCAAAGCAGCATTTAGCATTAAACACATCAAGCACAATAAGAAGGAATATTGTCAGTAAGCTTACTGTGCTTTGCCAAACTGCAGCAGCTGTGGGTGATGATGGACAAGGAGAGAATGTAAACCAAACACTTTCCTTTTATTGTGGGGGATATTTTAGGTGAGCAATGTCTAAAACCAGAGTGACAAAAGATCAAAGGAAAAAATTGATATAGCTGTAATATTCTGACAGAGAAGATCTAGTGGTCAGTATTCACAAAAACATTTCATTCTACCAAAACCATGGTCAAAAATATTACTTTTAAAACTCCTGTCATGGTTTCCAACTATTTTTGTCTACCAATTTTCTATATCCATTAAAATAGAAGACTCCAAGTCTTGTATAGCTACAACTCTACTTGACCACAACAATCATTGTGTGTAGATCATAGTTTGGAAACATTAAACCTCAGATCAAACAGCCACTCTATTTCACATTCAGCTTGTCTTTGGTCTTTTTTTTCTTTTTCTAAATAGATTTTCATTTTATGTCTGTCCTTCACTTTGACAGTTTTGAAGAACTTTCCCATGGTCTCAGACTACTTTCATTTCGCTCAAAATAATAACTTTTACTTAAAATGATATGATAGAGAAATTTCACAACTCGCTCTCTTCTAACAGCTAGTTATAGGTGATTAATCTTAGTCCTATTAGGTCTGAAGAGTCCCTGAGCTCCTCAGTTGATCCTTTCTAGACACCTAACCAGGGGAATTCATGAAAGAAATGCCTGAAACAAGATAAAAATTGACCAGAATATTTTATGTTTCAGTCAGATCTGAGTCATTCACTTTCAGTTTAGCCAAAGATCAAGGACACAAAATACCAGAGCAGTCTCCTGTCCTGGCTGCAGATGTGTTGCCACCCAGCAGAGCAGCCCTGGCAGGGCTGCAGGGAAATGCCACTCATGTTACAGTAAAATAATCCCAGCCTGTGCCTGTGTGCTTTGCTGCATCAGTCTCCAGTCCTGGGGCTGGGGTTTCATTGAGAACCCCTGTGCCTTCCCACAGGAAGGATTTTATTATCCTTTCACACCTCAGCATGAAGGTATGATTATACCTCACAGATGAAAAAGAATTCCATACTCATTCAGATAAGATGGTTCATCAAGGGTGAAATGTGTCTTTACCTCCTCTTTTCTTTCTTAAATGCATTTTTCCTCAAAAATCACAGCCCTCACTCTGGAGTTTTCCCTTAGACAATTCAAGAGGCTCAACCTTGGTGCTGCTCCCTCAGCAGGTGAATGTACCCTGACACTGAATTCCCTTCCTTGGCCCTGGCAGAGCCAGATCCAGCCCCATAATGGCATTCAGCCCTGCCTGGAAGGGACACCCAGGGCACAGCTGCTGCTGCTGTCCCCATGGGCAGCACCTCAGAGGGGACACTGCACCAATAGCACTGACAAGGATTCAAATGCAAGCTGGGTTTTTTCCAGATGTGTGACTTTTACTTCTTTCTACCCTGTGGTGATTTGAGACCTTGAGGAAAATACTCTGTAAAAACAGAACTTTAAACTGTACACTTAAATGCCAACTTTACCACTTGCATTTATTGTAACTCATTAGGGTAAATTAGGAGTGACTCAAGGGGTAAATTATTGCATGAAAAATACAAGGAAGACACTACTGATATCACATGACTTGTGCTGACTAAGCAATGAGTTATGATGCTTTGAAGAATGACAATTAAATGAGAATAGTGAGAATAGCATTGTTTCTGGAACAAAACAATATGTAAATTTAGATACATTCTACTTTTCCTCTGTCAGCATTTTGTTCTGATATTTCCAAGATACTGAAGATGAAAAGTTATTTTTTGGGGGGGAAAATCCAAAAAACATAGACTTGTATTTTAAATTGAATGACCTGTGATAACATGGGCATATGTATATGAAATTAAGCTACTACCTCAAGATCCCAATTCCTCACCAAGAGAGAAGGAAAACCCTCAGACAAGTGTAATGTGAATATTTTTCAATTAGTTGTAAACAAGGATAGAATTTTAAAAACTGCCCAAGTTATTTCCTTAAACAAGGCCACCCTTAAGTCCAAATGTAGGGCCTGCTCTGGTGGTTTGTGAGCTGTGTGGCTCTGTCCTGAATGCAGCCCTGAACTCCTACCTGTGCAGGTGTGTCTCTTTACACTGACAGGGAAATGTTTGTTTTAGCAATCTGCACGGTTGCAGAATGGAAAGATTCCCAATTTCATCCTCAACAGGGAAGAGATTTGTTTTTCTTGGAAAAATCTTTTGATTATATAGAACCATCCCGAGGTCTGACATCAGCTGAAAGGTTTAAAGGCAAGATTGAAGTTTAACAGGAGGTGTGCAGCCCAGTTTTATCTTCCAGCAGTAAAATTTTAACTACTGTGCTGCACAATCATCAAACTGGTTTCCTTATTGCCACCCAGCATGGGCACATTAACAGCAGAGAGAGAGCAAGACATTCAATATGAACTACACACAAAAGATAACAAACAAATGGGCTCTTCCTGGCTCTGCTTTGCCTGTTTCCCCTCCCCAGCCTGCACTCCAAGGTTTACTCTTCCATGAGGACACTCAGCAGAGCTTTGGAGATGCCAGTGGCACCCAGGTGGGCACTCGTGGGGTGAGGTGGAGCTGGGGGATGGTGCTGGTGGCCCATGGGTGCTGAGCCCTCCAATCCTGCCCCAGGAGTGGCACAGAGCTGCCCTCAGACCCTTCAGGCACCCCTGGCATACCAGAACCAGCTCCAAACACCTTCAGCAGTGAGTGCACAGTTACACCAGGAATAAGCCTGTTCACTTCTTTGTGTTTTTCAAGATACATGCAACTCTTATTGTAGAATATTGGATACAAGCAGTTGAAAACTCATGCTACTCATATTAGGCAAAAACATTAGCTCAGTCAATCTGAGTGTAAATAAGTCTTCCAAATATTTTTATGGTGCAGAATGCACTGCACTGCCATGGTAATTTATGCATTTGTTGACTCTGATTTTAAATGTTGAGCCATAACACCACAGCTCTGTGCTTGCCATAATTTCCTTTGCCTCCTTCAGCCACTTCTATAAAGAATTTTATTGGCTATATCAGCAAGAAATAATCTCCATTCTAATACCCACTTCTACATTCAAGAGTAGTTATCTCATATCTCAGCTCCTACTACTTCTGGTCCCTGTGCATGTGTATTAGCTCCTCCTGCTCCTCCACCAGGAAGGGTGCAGGACAGCACCAGGGGACTGTGCACAGAACTGCCACAGAACCAGCACAGCCAGGACTGACTGCAGAGCCAGAGCAGCTGCAAGATTCCCTGGGCTGCCCCAAGGGTGACCTTCATGCTGTGCTTGCTAGGGGCTGTACCAGGGCCAATAAACTTCTGACAGCCTGGGGAGGGTGTCTGGGTTATGGGGAACCTGCAAGTCACAAATATTCAGGGGCCACTGAGCACCACATCAAACAGTGGCCATCCTAAAAAGGAGAGATTATGAGCCCTCCTGCTAAACTCAGTAGAAGCCAGCTCAGCAAACAGGGTGTCCTTCAGACATTGCTATATTTATATTAATTGGATTTAAATGTTACATTTATGAAAATTCATGAGGTAACCTCACAGCCAAATAAACCATTTCTGTGCTGCACATAGCCTGTTACACTTTGGTCTTCATAATATTTGCTTACATATCTAATTAACCAAAAAAAATATTCTACTGAAGTTAAAGATTTGATGTGGATTAGTTCAAAGAACTAAACTTACTCCAAATTCAAGAAGGGGAGAACTTAAACAAGTGCATTCAACATGCAGAAGTTTTAAACGCTGTCAAGAATGATTTAGGTGCTCAGGAACCTGATTTCAGAAACCTATTTGTCTCCTGACACCTAAGCAAGCTAAGCTGCTTTTGGAAATAGAACTGTGTCAGCCTGACAGTTTTGACAATGCCACTCTCTGGTTTCCTCCAGCATCTCATTCCTCCTTGTCCTTTCAGAAACTTCACAACACTAAAATCCAAAGAGAACAGAGACTTCAGCAACTGATAATATATTCACAAAATGCTACAACAGTGTATGAGACCAACTAAGTACCCCAGAATTGTCAGGCAAGTAGCCCATAAATCATGCAGACAACTGGCTGCAGCTGTTCAACAGACATGAAAAGGAATTCATTGCTTAAAGAATAGTTAGCAGAGTCTTACAGGACTGTTAAGAGTAAAGGCATTACTTTTCCTGCCAGATTCTGCTTCATGATTATTTTAGAATGCAAGTTAAATTATTTTAGAATGAAATAATTAATCTCAGCTCTTACCAAAATATTCAGAGGATGAAAAGGTTTGTTGGCAGGATCACAGACACATCTGAATATTCCTGCACCTTCAGCAACCAAACACCCTCAAAAAACAGAGTTGCTCAAAATGAAGCTCCTCATTCTATTCATTGTTGAATATTATTTGTAAGTCACATCTGAAGCAACCTCCTATTGCAAATTTACACCACACAAAGCTCTTCCATTGAAATACTGTTTGCTTCCTAAAGACAACAGGTCACACTTTAAAATATCACTTTTTCAGGAAATGTTCTCAGCCAAAAGCATCCAGGAATTCCAAATAATATGAGCTGAAATAAAATTTATGGGCATGAGAAGGATGCACAGGAAAGCCTGGTGGTCCCTGCTGTTGTATTTCCTCCTTCTGAGGACAGAGAAGGAAGGACAGTGCAGACCTGAAATCCAAACAGGCATAAGGAAATATCCATTTGCTGGCAATCCAAAGAAAAGCTTTCACTTTTCACATTTCATTGAAATATTAAGATCTAATCAAGTTAACTCCCCAAAAACTTAATGAAAGAAACATTTTTGTTGTTGTCAGTTATAAGTCTTGGTTGTTTTTCCCCCTTAAAAGATTTCTGCATTATCATCTACCATATAAAAACACTCAGTGATCAAAGTATTATAAATTAACTGCTGTCAGGATACAGTATTAGTGGAGAAAGCGAGGCAGGAGAGGTATAATTAAACAAAAAAACACATTATAGTAGAATGGACTGAATTTGGTGACCTCTAGCTTCTCTGTAACAAAACCCAATAAGGTACTACATGAGTTAATTAAAAGTACACTGTCCAGAGTGAGCCAAACTCCAGAACAATGCTACAGGCTATTAAATGAAATGATGATTCTGAATTGTAATTACTTTATAGACCACTGAACTCCTTCAGTGGAGAGAAGAGATTTACTAATGATATCAAACATCTCCTGTGATAAAAGGTTAATTATTAAAAGGTTTTATCTCTGAAGGCAGAGTCTGTTTCTGTGTTTATGTTGCTTCTAGTTTTTTCCTACTTTATTAAGAACAGCCACCACCAACCCTACCCTCACTTTAACCCCCCTGAAATATTTTAAGCACTTTTAACCACCTTAATGTGAGGTAGTTCTCTGTGGTCTCAATTCAGGAAAGCAGGTAACTGTATCTTAAGTGCCACAGGGACAAATGCTCAGCTGATATATATCACATTTATGGAGCTTCAGCATCCACCTCAGTGGGACTTAAATCCTTTCTCAGTACATTGCTAAACCAGGTTATTAAAAAGAAATTACAAAAAAAAACCTGTTCCTGAAACTATCATGGAGTATTGACAACCCAGAAATGAATACTTGTATGTGGAATTTCGTTCTCCTGATTCTTATGCAATATGAATGTTCTGTAGTGCATCTAAGTGTTATTGTGCAGCAACAAAATTTTTCAGTCCAAGGTAATGCAGAGCTTCCTAAAAGATCATTAAAGGTCCTTGTGGTTAGGCAGTCATTTAGCTGGTGATCTCATTCTGCAGCCAAAGCCATTAGGACAATATAAAACTGGTTTCAGGAAAGCACATTAGTTAATTATAAAGCAATCTAAAGCAAACCAAAAGGAGAGTATTTGATTTATTTTAAAATGTTTATAGATATTTTAATACTGTGGTTCTATAACTTGGTATCTTGTCTGGGGGAAATGACAATATTTTATTGGAAGAGTAATGCGGGGTTTAGAGTTCTTGCTTTCCTTTTAAGCAATTTTCTAATAATTCACTTCCAGCCCTCCTGACAAGAACTTGTCCAAGCTTTATGCCTGATTTTGCACAAGTCAATACCAGCAACCTTCATTAGGTGCAATATGAAGGTCACAAAAATTTGTGAACAAGAAATTATAGTTTTACAGCAGCTTTCACCTGCTGGTCTGCACACAAACTGCTCCCACGAGCTCAGGGTGCAAAATCCAGCTCAAAGCTTTCTTAAAAACAACATGACAACCTCCCCAGCTGCCTGCACTGTTTCTTTCTGCTCTTTATCCATCTTGTCTGCTTTTCTTGCATTCTCACCACACCTTTCAGCCAGCATTAGCTGGCTAATGAATGAGGATTCTGTGGTTTTCAGCTGCATGTAAAAGTGGGGCTCACTGTTTGCAATCAGTGTAAATGTTAAATAAATCATAAATGTGTTGATACTGCAGCACAAACTGGATGTGTCTCATTCACAACACGAACACAATGATCTTTCAGGAGAAAATCTCTTTGGGCTTTGCATTTAAATAGAACCTGCCCCAGTGGGGTCCGGAGATAAAGCTGGGGCTCCTCTGCTCAGGCTTAAAAATGAAAAATCAATTCCACTGGCTTCTGTCAGTGTTCTGGGACAGCTCCTGGGCTCCTGCCTTACTGTGCACAGGCACAGCTCCAGTGACACACAGCTGCTGATTGCATCTTCAGCTCTGAGATCTCACCAGCCTGCAATAGCTATTTATTGCTTGTTGCTGCATTTCCTCTGCAACTTGAGGCCTTCCCTTATTCACAGGCATTCATTATACTCATCAGAAAGTTTATTTCTATCTCAGACAAGACCAAGCATATCTAAAGAGATATCACAGGCTCCACAGTAGATTCATTTCAAGTCAGGTTTGACATATTCATTCCTAGTGCTTCATATATTGCTAGTGGAAAGCTTATAGCTTTTTTCTCTAATGTTCAGTTCTGCAGGCAAACAAATTTCTGCCTGAGGCACTTAAGTAAGCTAGAAGGAGCTCCAGCATGCCCCCAATCTGCAACTGCCATGAAATGTTTCATAATATCTTTCTCAAAGTCTTTTTCATAGCAAGAATTATCAATTCTTCCTTGGCTTAATCCACTGCTTCCAAAAACAAGTGCCCCAGATCCAGGATATATTATGCAGATTCTGTCAAAGACATCCAAGGTCAACAGGGATTTTGGTTGGTTGGTTTGGCCTTTTTTTGTTTTTAGGTTTTTTGGGGGCTTTGTTTGTTTATGCTGTTATTGTTAGGGGGTTTGGGGTTGATGGGGTTTTTTTTGTGGTAGTGGTGTTTTGCTAGGGTTTTTCAATGATTCAGATTTTATTAAAAATTGGGGAAGATGGGAAACTTGAGGCTCTGAATTCAACCCAGTGATTGTGACTATAGCTGCTCCTATCGCTTGAGGCTCCCAATAACACAGCCCTACACCCACTGTTGTCTACTGCAGCAACCTCAGGGATTTTAGTGCAAGGGAAACAATCTAAACCTATCTAGATGTGTGCCTGGTGGTCCTGCTTTTATCACAGGGAGATCATTTTCCCAAATTAATGATAGCAGAGAGGATTCCTGCAGCTTGTTACTATAGCAATGGCTGCAGAAGAGCTGACATTCTTCACAGGGGCAGTGCTGATCCTCCCATGGCAGGCCTGGCTCCCAGCTCAGGTTCTTCACGTGGAGGTCTCTGCTCCCCCATATTCCTGAGCAGTGACATTTTGCCATGCTCCCTTTCTGCATTCCCCACAGGGCTGGAACAATCCTTTGGCCCAGAGGTCTGAGGGCAGAGGAACTTGCTTTACCCTGTTCCATCCCACAAAGCAGTTCTTGGGAAACTTGCAATTGGCAGCTGCCTTAGGAAACTAAGTTTGGGTTGGTATTTCTTCTCTTTTTGTCCTCCACAGATGGGCACACTTGGCTTTTATTTAGACAGAAACCAAAGCAAGGTCACAGGGAAGGTGGGCAACAGCAGAAATATGCTGAATGAGAAGTAGTGTGCACTACATCTGTAAGGAAAAGAAAGGGAGGTAGGAAGGAAACTAAGGGCAAAGTTTTCTCCTCATTTATCAGAACATATACATCCAAATGAAGTCTTCATGCAAATTATAAATACATTTTGGACCCCTGTAAGCCAGTATTGTCATATTTGCCTCAATATTTTTATGCTGTGGATGAATACATGTACTTAATGTCACTAGATCTGTAAAGAGGAAATGCATTCCTTGATCTCAGACTGCAAAGGTGCAAAATGTGCAGCCAATACTGTACAGCCCTGGAATAGCTTGGAATAGCCACTGGACAGTATCTTTTTAAACCCACCAGTTCTTTATACCTTTTCTGCTATGAACATGCATTTTTACCACTGCATAATGAAGATTCTGACTTCTTCCAATGTCTTCCATAGTCTTTACAACTTTTTCAGTTTAGTCTTTTCAATCAAGTTTCAGAAAACAGTGGCAACAAACCTAAGTTCCACATTGCCCCACTCCCTTGGCTCAGGAAGAGCTCCTGATTTTGCGCTGTAACCAGTCTGGGCTCAGAATCAGCTTTCCTGGCCTCTCTCTATTCACATGAGCAACATGTACCAGCACTTCTCTGCTTTTGCAGTAACTTTACATGTTCACATTACTCCTCAGATCCTCTAATCTTGTTTGAACTGGATTTCCTTCCTCTAGAGTTTCTAGGAGGTGCAAATACATTATTATGTCCAGCCATTGCCTGTCATTGATCAGCCCTGATTTAGCAGGTGTGAAGCAAACTCTGCACAATCTAGTAACTCTGCAGGGGGCAAAAGGGCACAATTTCAATTATAATCCTCATTATTTACTACGATTAAGTGAATTTGTTAACACCAAAGCTCAAGTTGTTTAACATAACTAATTAAGCAAGTAACAGACTGTTCCATCCATTAGCACTGCATTGCTTCTGGAGTTTTAAATTTTTGTTAACTGTTTCTGTAGGAGACTGTTAGTAATTAAAAGCAAAGCAGGGGAACTAAAATCTGGCACCATCTGAAGCATCTGTCATAGGTGAAAACTCAGTACAGGATGTGAACATCTAGCCCAAGCCAAGGCAGTATTTTTCTTTTCCACAAACAACAAAACAAATTAATCATGATATGATGGCAGAACATAAATAGTTGCTTTGACATGGTCACTATGTTCTTCTAAGAGACAGGAAGGACAGCAAAGCATTTTGTACAGAGGAGGTAAAATGCAATCCCTGCTGTCGCCTCCTGTTGTTCTTGTGGCACCTGAATACCTTGGTTCATAGTTCCAAAGGATGTCTAATTCCCTATTTCAAACAGACATATGGTACTGCACAAAGGAGAAAGGACTCTTTCTGTTTTGTATTATGGATTAGTTAGAATACAAAAGCTTAAATGCCCTCAAGCTGAATTGTTGCAGTAAGGTAGACAAATCATAAAGAAAGGCTTCATAAAATCAAGTCTGCTCTCCTAAAATCAGTGGCTGGCCTTGTAAGCTAGCCCCTTGCAAGTTCCCATATGAAAGCAATCCTGGTGTGAGCAGTTTGCTTACATAACAATCTACTCCTGAGTGAAAAACAACTAGCACCCATATAAACTGGTTTTACACCTTTAGATGTAAAAATGAAAATTCTCTCTCACAAACAACTTTTCCTGCGTGTACACACCAGGGGTTTGAGTGCCCAATCAATACAGGATAACAACTTGTTAGTAACCAATAAAGTAATTGGCAAGAAAGCTACTGACCAATGGGAGTCACACACAAGGTCTGTAATACTGTATAAAAATGAGTTATGCAAATAAAGAATGGCCTTTTCCCACCATTATTATGTGGAAAATAGTATTATTATTTTATTCCCACAGTCAGTGACTGTAAGGTTCAGAGAAACTGATTCCTGCTGGAAGCAGGCTCTGAGGCCAAGCCCTGCCCTCCTCTTCACCTGAGGGACCCCAGGGCCAGGAGCTGTCCCCAGGTGCTGCTGAGGGAGGCCCAGCTGAGAGCAGGAGAGGAGCTGGGGCAGCTGCTGCTGGTGGCACAGCTCCAGGCAGGCAGGGCAGCTGGGCCAGCCCCACAGTGCCTGCCCCCCGAGCTGCTGGCAGCAGGGCACCAGGGAGTGCTGGAGTGCTCTGGGAGCGCTCCTGCAGCCTCACACACGCTGCCAGCCCTGCAGGGCAGGCACCATCTGCCTCTCCTTGGGATGCAGGGCCCTGCTTCCTCACTGCAGCAAGGCAGGGTAAGCACACAAACATCCTTTCAGGAGTGGAAAAGTGCACACCAGAACAGATGACTCAACTGCAGTGACAGGCAGGCAGAGAGTCGTTCCCATGCTCTGCACTGCACATTATATTCCCACAGATATATGCTGTGTGTGTATATATATACACACACACACAGCAGACACTGACAAGTGTCCTTCAGAACTGCACCTCCCTGTCAGATTTAGCACATTTCTTGTATTATGGATGTGAAAGTTAAAAACCAACTAACCAACAAACCTAATAAGGCCCCTTCCCCCCAAGTATGAAAAAGGCATTAAAAACTCCATAAACTCCTAGGCAAGAAGTGACTCCTGTTCAGAATATCTTCTTGCAGCTGCTTGTTTCCCAGGCAGTTTAGTTCATTTTATAGAGCCACACTAAGTATTCAAACTCTACAAAAGCTATTACAGTCCATCAAGATAGTGCTGCAGAAGAAAATTCCAAACCTAAATGCCACAAAACACAATCACAACAGTGAGAAATTTGATAGTTCTTGAATTAAAACCTGATGATGCTTGTGATAAGCACTTGTCCTACCCCTTTCTTACACCTTTTACTCTTTGGCTCAGAATTTCTGAGTTTCTATAGTCTCTAGTTTGGCAAGTGATTTGAGGATAAAACTGCAGACACACAAAGGAAACTAACTGCATTCACAGCATGTTCATCTTCTTGTACATAGGCAGACACACATTTATGCAGCAAACCCACCACCTCAGTTCTGCCTTAGATATTGCCTATAATAAATGGTTGGACTAAATAAGGAGATCAAGAAAGTTAGAAACAAATAATTCAAATGAGAAAAATCATTAAGTCCTAATTGCACCAGGGTTTTGTAGAGTGCATGTTGGAGCTGGCAGTTTTTCACTAATCTGGCAATGAATGGCCCACATACTACAGCTATGTCTTTCCCACTAATTAATTGTAATTCTAGAAACTGCCTATAAAATATGTTTCCCCTAAGTACCATTAGGTTCTCCAGATGGAGTCATAGCTCTCTTGTGCTAAAGTTGGGCATCTTATGGTGTTCTAAGCACTCAAACTGCTGAGGGATAAGTACCCAACACATTACATCTGTGAAGAGCACTCCTATTCCTGCCTTCCCCTGGCCTACAAATACCTATTCTGACATCCTTGTCTTTCCCAGATTTTTTAGAGGCTCCTCCTTCCTTGAAAGTCACTACCTTAATCTCTCCCAGGAATGTCTTCCTTTCTACCAGCTCATGGCTGAAAGTTTTGGACAGACATTTCCTCTGCTCCTGGCAGAGGAGAAGGGCACAGACCCAAAAATAGCTGAAAGCACACCAAAGCCTGTAGGAATGATTTCATGGCCCATTTTGTCCTTCTATATATATATAAAAAATAACCCCAATTGATTTTCCAGACAGAAAGCAGCAGTAAGAGGTGCTGTGCCTGGCATCCTGTCCTCTGGTGCTCACCAAGACATCCATACCCAGAGAATTGTGACAGCACTGAGCTGAGGGGCTGCAGAGCACAGCTGCAGTGCCCCCCTCACTGTCCCTCTGGGGACACAAACTGGGTGACTCAGGCTGAAAATTTATGCCCTGAAGCGCCATAAACCACTCAGAGGGACAACAAAACCTTGGAAAAGCACTGGCAAACATTTTGGTGAAGTTCCAGCACAAAAACAAGGCTGCCAACACCTAGGTTTTATCACCTGTTCATGTTTCATTTCCCTTTTTAGGCTGTGGAGAATCATAAGCTTATTACTTCAAGTCATAAATACTTTGTGTTTACTCTCAAAAAATATGAGATAATGCTGAACAAATTAACAAAAAAAGATTAATTTTAAAAATCTATTTCAATACCACAATGTTCCCTAACTATAGAGAACACTGCTATACAATATGTATGTAACAACAAGATTTAATAAATGAAAGAAACGAAATATCTATTTTCTATAGCAAAGCTGCAAAACTTTATCATCTTTTAACTTCATGAAAACCAATTAGAAAAGTACCCTTGAGCTACTATGAACTTCTTTGACATACAAAGAGAACTAAAGAAACCATGAGAAGTATTTAAGTGCTTTAATTTACCTAGCTATTGCATGAAATCATACCATTAGGTCATCTTCTGTGATATCTTTATCCTACTTGGAGGAACACATGAGAAATGGGATTTTATTCAGTAACTTGGCATTGTCCATCAGTAAAGAAAGATGGTGTGAGCTGACCATACTGCCCCAGATCGATTATCTCATTTAAACAGTGCAGAAATGTGGATCTATATATATTTTCTGAGTTCTTTAGAAAATATTTCAAGAACCTAACAGCTACTTATGTCTAATTGCAATTACCCAAAATAGTCCCTGAGTTCAGATACATCCTTCAGCACTTTGGCCATGCAATAATCTCAGGAGTGTAATGTGATTAGAAAACACAAACCCAACTGCAACTGAAGCTTAACATGGGGAATGCTGAGCAAAACCACAGATAAGAGGTTCTGCAGAAATTAATTCTCCATTAATAAAGAGGGAGAGCCCACTTCCCTGAATTAGAGAAGAGTCAAATGCTTTAGCTTACAGACACAAAGATGCAATTTGAATCCTGGTATTTTCATAACCTCTGAACTTTTCTTCCCTTTCCTTGTACCAACAAGGAAATTTTTTCCCAACAATCTAACGAGAAAGTCTTTCACTAAGGCTGAGCTGATTTCTAGCAATTTCTATGGTGACTCCCACCCTATAAATCACTCACAAATATAACCCATTGTATTATCCTATAAAACTTCAGCTGCACAAATTTTTAACCAAAAGTGCTTAACTTACATTATCTTTTGAATTGATGCATAATCCTATACCAAGAATTCTGCATTTGCTCCTTAAATTCTGTGCCAGAATCAAAGCACCTTGACTGAGTACTTATGCTTATTACAGTACATTAATGGCCATGTTCATACACTTCTTTTTCCTTGTAGGCAAACTGAAGCTTATAAATATCCTAGTCTGGGGTTTCCTCTGAGAGTTCAGCTCAGTGTGTGTGACAAGGTCTTCCAAAGCCAGGCAACACTGACCAATTAGAAGTGGTATTTCAGTGGAAGAAGAGTGAAATATTAAAAATCTGCCTTACATTTTCTCAAAACACATACAGCAGAATCGTTTTTAATGCTTAATCCTCTGACATTCAGCGATTTATTGACAAGTAAAGCAATTCAGGCTCTTACAATAAACATCAGTGGGGATTCAGAATGACAGCAGAGCTCATAAGCCAGGAGTCAGGCACGCTGCACGGGAGGAGAGCTGGGAAGCTGCAGCAAGGTCAGCCCTGTGCAGGCAGGACAGGCAGGGGACCCGGGGAGGGGGACAGCCCCAGCGCAGCTCCCAGGGTGAGCTCAGGCCAGCCGTGCCCGCCTGCCCTCCAGCTCCCAGTGACTCACTTCCTCCCATTCCAACCAAGTGTTTGCCCACTTATGAGAAAAGTCACATTTTGCTAAGGTAGGAGGGACTCAGTGTCACATCATAAGGCTCCCCCATCCATGCTCACTTTCATTCTTCAACATTGAGCAGGAAAAGAAGGAACCTCTCACTCTGTGTGGGCTTTGCTGCATGAAAGCTTCCTCTGCTGCTCAAAGAAAACATTTCCTTCCTTCCTTTTTCATTGCCCAGCCCAATCACCCTCCAGAAGTTCAACTCCCCACCCTCTTCTTTATTTTTAAATATAAACCACCACCCCTTTCTCCCAACTGATTCAATAACTGAATAGGGCCAATTGAAGCCAGTAGTGTCTCTGCTGTGCTGTATTAGTGATTTACAAACCACAAGGGACAACAATTCATGCTATTACTATGGAGAACAACAGAGGAACACCCTCCTCCTTTGAAAAGCAAAGTGAAATTTTCAGCTGGAAGCTCTTATAGCTTCAGTGTTCCTTATCTGCCTCCATCCACAGCTGCTGATGACAGCTAAACTCCTGCATCCATCCCAGCAAATTACATGAGTTTAATCAAGTGGCTGTGTGATAGATTTGGTGACAGCAGATTTAGTTACCCTGCTGTGATAAAGGGTTGATCAATGTACTATTATTCTTTCCTTTATTGGCTTTCCTTTCTTCCCAGCAAGTATAATACTACAGTATCACAGACCAAATTTTCTGCACTTGAGAGCATGCCACCAGCTTCTAAATCCAAAGACAATGTTTCCTGCTTCAGCCACAAAGGCATTTGCTGCATCTTAAAAGTCATGGTTTTCTAGCAGTCCTTTTCATTTCACAGAACTGAATTGTTACTGCACAGAATTTTGCATATTGGACACAATTATCTGAAGATTTCTGACTAGTTCAAAGCAACAGTCCTTTTTAAGCAATAGCCAAAGGATTCCTGCTTTATGGTCTTCAATAAAAAAAAGATGACAACAAAACAGTTATTTAAGTCTTTGGTCACATTTACTTTCCAGCCTTGTCCAAGACAGTTTTTAGCTCAAGACCAAGGTAGCAATGTGAGCTCCAGCCACTGCACCACCCTTCCCAGCAGATCTGGGGTCAGAAAACACAGCCTGGCTCCTGCTCAATCATCAGATGATTCAAACACCTTTGGCTGCCTTCTGTAAATGTGTTTGAAACCTTCCTGGAGGTTGAAGATTTCACTCCTGCAGGGTTTGCTGGCACTGCTGGTAGAGCACTTTGTTCCATGGCTCACCTAGAAAATGTCCCCCATGGTTGTAAAAAGCCATCTGACATGTATCAGGACACCAAAACAGGACAGCATTGCCTGGGCTCTTCCAGTTTTGTGTCTGGGAGTTCATTTTTTTGTAAGGTCTTGTATCTCAATTCACTTTGGGATATTAGAAGAACACAGCTCTTTGGAGTAAAGGGGCAGACTTCAAATGAAAGGGAATCTCTGCTGGCTGTAAAACTTGCCCTATCATTCAGTGTGCTGTTATATTTTAAAATGTGTATTAAATTTAACTTTATGCTTATAAAGTAATTGAAAGATCAAAAAAGCAAAACTCCCCTTCAAGCTTTTTGCTTTTACTGCCATTTTCTGTCTTACTAAGCAATGCCTTTGTCATGATGTCATTTCTTTTAGGGCAGTAATTGCAAAAAAATGCAGAGATCATTCATCTACAGTAAAAGTTTGTAACAGGCATTTAACATTGGAACTTACCTTTACATTCTGATTATAAAAGAAAATGACCCATATGGCATAAATATCTTGAAGTGAAATGGGAGTTCATGAATTTATAGCAAATGTGATAAGGGTAAAAAGACTTCAAGAAATCCTGAAATAATGGTCTTTTAATAGATCTAAGAGGAAAACTGGCTAACTCCTACCAGAGTTGGGGAAATAAAGGCACAAATCCATGAGAAAAGTTGCCAGTTAAACAGAAAAGGATCCAGAGCACAGTTCATATAATAAAGTGATCTGCCATCAAATGAAAATTAAAGATAAAATTCCTAGTGAGACAAACCTAAAAGCAATAAATTAGAGTACAAACTAAGATATCTTCATTGATGGATGTTAAAATCTTCTGTGTTTAGGCTTAGCAACTGAAAGGGCAAAAACTGTTCACACAAGGGACTTGGAAAAAGAAGATATAGGTTTGGTTTGTTTTAAAATCAATTAAATAACTTCAGTGTGTGCAAAATTTAAATCCCTGTTCATCAAGGTGTTAAAATACCCATTTCTTAAGGAGATGCCCTGTGTCTTCAATTACTTAGTGATAAAAATACTTCTGAACTCATGGTCTGCGTTACTGGTTCTGGAGCCACATACTTACTTCTTTGTTGCAGACCTAATTCAGGGAAAGAAATTAATTTTTAAATCCAATATTTAATAATAATAGTAGTCCTTTCAGTAGTATCCAATATACTACTGAAAGCACTAAAACTTCATTTTTTTTCATTAGGTTGAAAATCTCTGTTATTAAAAGTTCTCAATTTTTTTCTCTAATCACCCCAGTCACAAACCAAATCCCCATTTTCTAGCAAAGCAAGGCAGAAATGACCACCTTTTGCTGTGGAATTTAGATCCATTTTGCTCCATAATAAAATAATGTCTCTTTTTTTATTCTCTTTTCTGTATTACCTACACAAGAGCTTTGGAAGGCATGAAAAAATCAAACAAATTTATGTGGTCAGTCATTACAAGACAGACAAATATCCTAACGAGGTTTGTCACTGAATTTTCTCTTGCACACAGCAGAATGTAGATGGCAGAGCAGATGAGATGCTGGCCAGGACTACACAAAGCCAGACATATTGCAGAAAAGAAAAAATATAGACTTCTCCATGCTCCAATTCAGTTTTGTTGTAGGCAGAATTACAATCAGGAATCACTTCCTTTGAGAAAATGCAAGAATTCTCCATGTTCTCATGGAGTTTCATGATACTGCTGTGGTCAGATTTATAACACAATTTACTCTATCAAAAATATCTTATAAAATAAGGTCCTTCTGATGAAAATTGAATAAATACAACTCCCACACTTCTACATACCAAAAAGGTAGCTGGCTTTGTTGACTAGGTGGTCAATTTTAAATTATTCTCTCCCATCTAACTCTTAAAGGGCATGGCAATGCTTATTGTGTCTTGGCATGTGCTGGAAAGGTCTTCTTTCCAATTTTCCATTCCTTTTGTCTCCTATTTCTTCCAACAGCCACTCAAACTCCAAAGCAGATTTGCAAACTTTTAGAGAGAAGGGAGAGGAAAAGGGAATTTTTCTGTTATGTGATCACCAGAGGTCCTGAAACAATAAAGCCCAACGAGACAATGTCTGCAACATCAAATGCAGCTGCACTATAGTTACCGAGGAAAGGAATCAGGAGTTATTGCAGAAAAATCCCTACAAGTCCTTCTCACAATGAGCCACAGCACCAGTAAGGGCTGTATTAAAGCCTTTAGATTACAGTGACAGAAACAGCTGGAAGTAAAAGCAGAAATTCTACTTTAAAAAAAAAACTAACTGTGGGAACCTACAAAATCAGATGGTTTTGGGAAAGCTGCAAAAGGCAGGCCTCAGAGATAGCAGAACTGTGATTAGAGCTAAGCAATAGCCGTGAGATAGGTCAACAGAAAAATTATTTAAAAAGTGGGAAAGCAAGAACAAATAGAACAATGGTCTGTGTATTATTGCTTGTCTAGAATAAACTTTTCTGTAGCTTAAGGAGTTATCTAGCAAGCTATTAGGAAGTTTTAAACTTAATAATGGTGCCCTGTGCATTGTGTTTTAAGGCTTAGAAGCAGGTATTTTATTTGAAATAAGAAAGCATTTTTTAACCAAAGATATGTGTGCTTATGGTGGTTGGATAGAACTACTGTCAATGTGCTTTTGCTTTGTGTGATTGGTCAAAAAACTTTTAAAGCAAGTTGTAACATTAAGTTCTTGGTCTGCTGCCTGGGATGTGAGCTGATGGCATCTTCCCACTGCCATAACCATGTAATGAGACTGACGCTGGAAAATAAAACAGCTCAAGGCACGTTCATAGCAGTCCTGTCCCGTTTGTGATTTGTACATAGCCCCTGGCCGGCGATAAAAACAAACAACTGAACTTTGGCCAAAATATTGCACTGTAGGTAATTAAAAGATTCCAACCTTTCTTGGTTACCTATGGAGTAAAACCAAATTTGGCTCAAATTCCCATTCAGGCCTGCAGGAGCCTCCAGCAGCCCAGAGCGCCCGTGAGGGCGGGCAGCAGTGCCCGGAGCTGCACGGCCTTGTCCTGGGACAGGAGGGGACAGGAGGGCACAGGGCCCTCCTGGCATGGCTGGGAGAGCACCTGAACAGCAGGAAAACTTCCCCAAGCGTGTCCATGTCACCAAGCACCAGCTTGTAGAGTGTAACCAAACCACAGCAAGCTGCTGCCTGTGTGCTGGAAAGGGAAAGGGGCTGGGCAGAGAAAAGGGCACTTCTGAAGGGCCATCCTGAGGGCCACCCTGAGGGTGTCGCTCAGAAGTACCTTCATGGCTGCTCTAACTTCTCCCTGCCCCTCCTGTGCTTGCACAGGACATTTCTGGTGTTTGTTGTTCTGCAATCCGGTGTTTCCCGATTCTGCAGTACCACCTAGTGACAGCGGCCACTCCGGTGTCACCTCCTGGAGGTGCCACCCATGCACCAAACCCTGCAACTGCCCCTTTAACCGCTGCTTCCCTGCCTAGTATGAGCCTTGTGAAAGGCCTGGCACGATGGAAAATACAGCCTGGAAAAAACAAAATCATCCACAGACACAAAGCACTTCCTGCCTGCCTGCCTGGAGAAGAGAAGGTTCCAGGGAATCTTCAAGTGTGAAACTCATCCTTTATGAAACCAGCTCTAAAATAAAATGTGGCAATTAGTAAGGCACTGATGTTAATCTGCTTCCCCTATCAGATAACTCTGCCACAGCGTCTTAGTAAGATGAATGTTGTTATTGAGGGGGAGTGAGTCTAATAAACTGTCATTGATGAAGGCAGTTGGCTCCCAGATCTTCTCTAAGCTGCCCTCAGAGGCATTCCTGGGAGATCTAGGCAGGGAATAATTACTTCTAAGCATATACCAGTATTCTCTTGTATACTGAATATAAATGCTTTTATCAGTGTGTTAAAATAGTTACTATTACTGAGAGTTAAAGGGCTGTATTTGTTTAAAATACTTTAGATATTGTTCTTACAGAGCAAAATGAATACTTCATTTATAGGTTGCCTTATCTCAGATTTGCTGGGGAGATTGAGTGGGACAAAGATAATGAGTTTTCACAATGTCACAAAAAGTAAACAAATCCTAAAATTATAAAATAAAATCCAATACAACAAAAAGTTTAAGCACCATTTTACAGAGAAAAAGAACATCACATAAATACGTATTTAATAACTGCTTTTCTTGTTTTCCAAAGTCATTATTCTGAACGTAGCTCACAAAACAAAAGCTTGAATTCTCAACCAGAACTTTCAACACCTATCTCTAATTACAATGCTAAAGCTTAGATAAAAACACACAAAACCTTTGAATGCGTTTTGATCCAGGATATAGATTGTAGAGCTTAAAGACTTATTTTAACTGTTAGAAGTTGTTATTTATGCCTAATATAGAAAGAAAAATTATGTGCAATATGTAGCTTAAAGAAAGCTACAGTTAAAGAATAAATGAAGGACAGCTGAAGGCAATGGGCCAGAATTACCAGTAGCTTGAACTTTTTTTATTTGATTAATAAATATTCAAACCATCTGGGCAGATAAAAAGTTTTTGAAATGAACTGTGATCAGAGCCAATGCTGGACAACGACCTGTAAGGATTTTTGTCAAGAGACAGGCAAAGCCATTACCTGTGCCAGTGCAACCCCTGACTTCACCTGTTTTGGGAGTTTTGGGGCATCTGCTGTCAGTGGGACTGTAGGGAAGTGACATCAGGGCACTGTGGCATGGACAAAACTGGATACCACAGCTCTTGTCACGTAAATGACAAGAGCAATGACACAGAAGTGTTTTAGACTTGCAATTCCATACTTTTTAAAAGCTCACCAATTTCTACAACAATACAGTACAAAACTTCTGTCAGATATATATATTAAAGGTCTGGCCCTGAATAAGAAGTTTCAGTAAATGCTTGTCCACAATTCTGGTGTTAAATCACATTCAAAACTACAAAAATTCTTGGCAGCACTTAATTCACTGGTCACTGCATTCAATGGAAGGCCTGCTGTTGTCTTCAACAGAAGAAGAGAAATGAGTAAAGTCAAATTGAGAGTATTTGAAAACCTACAAGCACAGGCACTGTGGTCTCGTTGGGGTCTCTGGTTTTAAGCAGCCGATTGGGCTCCATGAATTTAAATATCCAAACCCCAACCAAACCTACTCTGCAGCACCATCTAGTGATGCTCCACAATAAAACAGCGCTGCGAAGCTAATTGCATCGTTAATTACACAATTTGTGTCTATCAACTCATTGCAGGCAGCTCACTCCAATCCCTTGAGAAGCATTTTAACCAAAACGTTTAGCTATATGCAAAAAAAAAAACCCCAGAAACCCGAAACCTGGGGGAAGGATACCTTCACTGCCCTGAGCTTTCACTGGGATCTGGTGAGCTCAGCCAGCCCAGGGGAAGAACCTGATCCCATGTGTGCCCTGAGCCCTCAGTGCCCATCAGTGGCATCAATGACTTTCACCCCCATGAGCATCAAAACAGGTCTGACAGCCCTTTCTGTTCAAATCTCAGCTGCAAGGAATAACAGCATCTTGAGGGACTCAAAAAATGTGAATACATGACTGTGATGGTCAAAAATACCCAAAAGGGTAGATCATTGACAATGCTATGGCAAAAATGTGATGAACACTAAGTCTCCTGAATTTTGAGAAATCTGGTCTGTTTTAGAACAGAGGCTGTAAAAAGTGACTCAAAAAGGGGGTTTTCACTTACTTTTATGAATGTTGTTTTATAAAGTGTAGGTTTTGTCTTTGGACACAAACCAAATGTACCTGAGTACATTTTTTTCTATTTCTAGTAGCATTTGTTTAGTGGTGGTTTTATTCTCCCAATAAAGCATCCATTCACTCTTCCCTAGCAGCTGTCATCCAATTTATTCATCAGAATAACAGATCTGCATTTCAACACTCATTTGTAGACAAGTTCCAGCACCAAGTTAAAATAATATCTTCGTAAAACCAAACTGCAGAACCACTTGGGGAGGATATATAGGGACAAAAACCACTCCCATGAGCAGAAAAACAAATTTTTCTGTTTCCTGTTGGTTGAATGCCAAATTTTTATCATCTTCCACTGGGCTCTTCAGCAAACCCAAGCACCCAGATGAACATTCTCTGGGTCTGCTGGGAGCTGAATACTGGACTAAGAGCAGCTGCTTTGTAGCACACCTCACAGGGGAAATTTTCCCAGATATCAGTGCTTGGCACTTGGGACACCTTGAGCTTTTCTGGCCCTTTTCCCCACACACTTGCAGAGCATTCCAGCCCCAGCTGCTGCTCCAGGCTGGCAGCCAGACCTGAGCCAGCACAGGGCACAGAGGAGCCCAAACCCTCTCCCCTGCCCTCCCTCACCCCACTGCAGCCCCAAGGACAGTGCCACTCCAGAGCTCAGCCAGGGGCAGGCAGTCACTCAAAAGGGACACATAACACCTCATTTAAGTTATTTTTCTTCATCAGGCTCCCTGGAGTGACTGCTGTAGAGGATGCTTTAAGCCTGGAGAGCATTGAAGAGGGTGAAAAGATTGAAGAAAAGCCACAAAAGTTTGTTTTCTCTGGGGAAAAATTTGTTGAATAATGAATTTAATGGGGAGATGACAACACCCAACTGTTCAGTTGAGGTCTGAACAGCATCTTTAATGAATAAAATATTAGCAGCAGAAAGCACATTTATAGTCTCTTATAAGAGGGCTTATAAGCAAACCATAAACAAACTATGGCAACAAAAAGGCAACGTACTTGTAAATATTCATGACATTTTCCATTCCACTTATTTTCTTACTAAGATTACTCAAGGCCCAAATCCCTTTTTGAAGACAGTTGCATTAAATAAAAAGGAGTAAAGGTACAAAGGTCATTCTCACCACGCTCAATCCTTCTTAATTATGAATTTATTATGTGATGGTTCTTTTTATGAAAAAGGTAATGCCAGAATTAATTAGAATCCATGCACTTTAATCCACTACAAAAAATTAATTCATTGTACAAGTTCCTTTGGGATTGCCACCATCTCTAGATTTTTTTTTTTTTTTTTAATAATGAGACAGATATTTTCATATCATTGCAAATGACTACAGGAAATGCAAGGCACCATGATGAATCAGTTTATCAGGGAAGCAGCAGAGAGCCTGTGGATCACTGTAGGTGCCAGCTTCTGGTGCAACTTGGTACAAGAACTAAGTAAATTCCTACCTGCTTCAGAACAAATGGTCAAAAGCAGTTTATGGCCATGGCTGGTTCAGTCTTACCCTAAACAGCAGAGAATAACAACTGCAGCAGCTACCAACACCTTATAGACTCCCTAGATGATATTATACCCTCAGTAATTTTAACAGATTTACATGAATGGCTACTTTATCTTGTATAATTTGCATATCAAGTATTATTTCTTGATAATGTTTTTACATTTCATTGTATTAAGCATACTGATAATCTCATGCTATAAATGACTTCATTTATCTTGTCTTGCCATCAGCTATTTGCAAGAATGCTAGTGATAGTAAAGCCACCGCTGCTTTTGCATTTCATATTTAGGGTTTAATTTCAAACTGAGGAATACAACATTGTCCTGATCAGCCAGCCACCTGGGAGGATAAAGGGTCTTTATAGAAAAACACCATTCCATAAGTTTGAGCCAATGTTGCTGTGAAAATCCTTGTTTTATGAGAATGACATGTCAGTATTCTAACCCCCTGTGCATCCTCTGAGAGATGGCAAAGTGCATTACTTTGACCTCTTTGATATGCTGCAGTTTGAGTCATTGGAAAGTTTTTTACAGCCCTAACACGCTGAGCAGAGCTCCAATGAGCAGAGCTGACACACAAAACACCTCCAAAGGGGACAGTGGATGAAGGGGATTGATAGGAATTCCCTGGCACTTACAAACTTCCTCTTGGATTCTCAGCAAGAGAAGAGGAAGAACAGCTCCGAGCACAGAAAACCAAATAATCTGCAGATAAGCATCCAAGAATTTATCCACACTGAAGTCATACTTCAGGGGAGCTCCACTGATTACAGCAAAGCCCACAGTTTGAACAATTTCCAGAGGCTAGAGGCTGCAGCTAAAAGAGCTTTGTCATAACAACACGACAACCACCAGAACCCCAGTCATTCTCCATTCTTCACACAGCAACTGCAGGGTGCTTGAGCTCAGGTGGAGGCACAAGAAAGGAGGTTTGTTTCACAGAGGGTTGCTTGGGGGCTCTTTAGGGGGCTGGTTCTTAGTTTTTGGCTGCTTGGGGTTTTTAGTTATTGTTGGCTTTGAAACCTATTTTATAAAGCACAGACCACTCTGTCACCTGGTGATTAGCAAGAAACAATTTCCCATCTTGGTGGTGTCAGCTGGGCCACTTCAGGGTCACAGCTGATGTCTCAAAAACTGACAGTGATGAAACAGTAAGAGAGACATCACAGACTGGACTGGGGTCATGTCAACAACTTTTGGGAGCAAACATAATTTAGAGTAATTTGTTCTTAGGAAGCAAACCAGTAGCCAATCATCACAACACTATGAGAATTAATTTAACTTTTGTAAAAGTTATCAGAATTCAAAGTAGAATATTTTTTGTCTATGTTTGCATGCTGGACTGCCAACTCTCATCTCAGTTGTGTTTGCACCTCAGAAGTGTATTCTACTGCAGTCGATTTCATTTATGCATTCTCTGTTATGAACAGAAAAATAATCTGACTTTCTGGGCTGCATATTCCTAATCTTACACATTTTCAGTAATGCAAAAGGAAAAAAGAGAGAGGGGAAAGCTGGATAAAGGTTAAACACAACTACTGGCTGAAGGGAGAAAAAAGCATTTTCATTAAACATTTAATTTTTGTGTACTGAGCCTTTGAGGCAATTATGTTGAAAGATCGTGCCCTTCCCACATGTTATACACCCAAGCAAGGCTTTCCTTCTCACTAGAAAACTGTTTTCCAAGAAAACTGCTTAACAGGCAGCTCAGCTGCTCCCTTCAGCAAAGACAATCCCCACGGCCATTAAAGGCAGGGAAATATCAGATACTGAAATCCTATCAAAACAATGCAGCTTGGGAGAATTAAATTGCTTGGTGTATTTCAAGCCTGCAGTACTGAAAACAGAAGCATATAGGGCACATCAGGGACTGCTTTTAGGTGTTAATACACTGTTTGATAATGCATGTTTCTGAGTTATTCCATTAGAAACACACAGAGATGAAAAGTCTTGACAGTCACCAAGACATTTCAAAGCCATGTTTTCTTTCTTAAATAAGATAAACAAGCAAAGTCAAAGCTCTAATAAATTCAAGAGAATAATGCAGATTAAGTGACAGTATATCATTAAAACCAACACATTTCTAACAGAACCTTGGTATTTTATGAAGACACAGTTGGGGGGTTGATACCTTTTGTTTAAAATACCTTTCTCTTCTGCAAGTGCTTGTCCCTGCTTTACACTCTCTGGTCTGTACATGGGTGAAAGTTATTCCAGATCAAACAATGGCAGCTCCAGTTCCACTGGTTCCTAAATAAACTCCACTCAAACCAAAAATGGGCCAGATTTCACTCCTCCCCACAAACAACTAAGAAGGTCATCACATGAGGAAATATGTGAGTTCAATCCTTTTTAATATTCCTCATAAACTGCTAACCCCAAGTTTATCTGACTACCTCAAGAGATTACTCAGTCCACAGAAGTGAAGCCCCAAGGTGTTCTGACACTATTTTATTGAAGATACTGTTGTTCCTTTGTGCTGGAAGAAAGGTGCAGTTCAAGAGTTTCAGTGTGCACAAAGCTTTAAATAGTGGTAGTGAAGATTCTCCTTTTCTGTCAGGCTTGTGAGCCTGTAGATGTCAAACTCCCAGCCCTGTCAGTGGCACCACTGCACTGATGAAGTTTGGCACACAACAGCTTCTGGAAAGGAATCCAACTCCTGCATCTCCCTGCTGCAGTGACATGGTGGGAACACCATTCCTGGACTTTCTCTATCCACCTTAGTGGAAAGACCTGAACCCACACTTTTATTTACATGTATTTCACCACCAGCTGGTGTCACCACGCACCTCAAATTTATGCCAGGTTATTTCACACTTATCTTGATCTCCAGCAAGACATGGTTTGCATAGAAAAAGGTTTAATGTTTAGAATTAAGCACTGACACAGCATTATACATATAATCACCTGACTGGTCTTATCTTCAAGTTTTTAAGCATCTGAATGGAGAAAGTTCCCAAAATAAAAGAATTAAGGCTTTTTTGCTGCCTTTGTACATTATTGTTTTTACCTCATTTTGTACATTGTTTGCACCACCAGCAACCTCCACAAAATTTAGTCTTGTGTGAAGAAAAAATCACTTTACCGATAGTTGCACCTATTGTTTATACTTGGAATCACAATTTTCTACTTCTGTGTGCACTGATGACTAACTTTTTGTGCAAGAGAGGTAAATGAAACCACTAGGAAGGAAGATAGGTTGGGTTATTTTCTGAAACACCAAAATCCATGTGGTAAGATGAATTTGTCCCTAGGATATTTAAAGAACTAGCTGGTGAAATCCTTAGAGCCTCAACAGTTTATTTGTGAGAGCTCAGGAGAGATGGCTACAGTGCAAAAGGTTAAACTTAAAGAATGGGCAGTGCCTGTGGAAGAGGAAGAACTGGATAGTCAGAGAGCAAAAAATGACTGGGTTTCACTGCATTACAAACAACAATGAAGGCCAAGAACAGCAAGCAGGATTTATCACAAAGACACTTCAAGTTAATCTAATCTCTTCCTGCAGACAGGTAACACACTTTATGAAAATAAAACAGCAATAATTCTTTATCTACATCTTGACAAATAAAAGCACAAAAAATATTAGAATTAAGGTATCAGAACAGCTATGCAGTGTACAACAGTCTGTGCACACTACCAGCCTGGAGTGGAGACACTGCAATTTCCTGCCAACTGAAAGGCTGCTCTGAAGGGGAGTCAGCAGCAATGAATCCTTTGTGTCAGCCCTATCAAGTACCAGAATGGCCTGGCTGATGAACTAAGGATTTTGATTATTCAGTTTTCAAACCACCAAAGCTGGAAGGGTCAGGAAATACAGTGGGAGCCTGGATAGACTCACAATAATTTTTAATTGGAGACGTGCTTTGGAAAACAACTTATGACCAAAAGGCCCAAGACTTCAGCACAAACAATCTGCTACTGCAATAAAATGGACAATTTAGCATAAAGAAGTGAAAACTGAGGCAATAAAAATCTACTGCAAAGAACATTTTGCCTTTGTGTCCATGTGGAATGAGGATAATGGCAGCTTTCCTAAATTGTAGCCAAAAATCCTCAGAATAAGTAATGAAAAGTATAGAAAGACAACTCAGAAGGTGTACAGGAATAGCACAGGAGGTGCTATTTGATCCTGCTTCAGAAACAAGAGAGCTGTGTCAGAGGAGCCTAAAGGTTCTTTTCCAGCCCCGAAATACTTGGGCCTCATATATTTTTCTCTGCCATCCATCCAACATCCTTTTCCATCTTCTCACCCTTCCAACAGCTCTATTTCATCTTCATTACAAGTTTCACCACATTTGTGAATTAGCATCTTTTTCATATTAGCATATAATTTTCTACAAGATCACCAATACTTTTCAAGTTCATCTACTCACTTCATTTATCTCTCATTATAGGATCCTTAAGCATAACACCCACTGAGTTTCCAGTCCTTTGAAAACTCAAGCACAGCACAGCTACAAAGTCCAGCCTGCTGTGATTAGTCTTCCATATGATTCACCAATATTAAGGGTTTGGAAGCAGAAACTCAAACTTATCCAGCCTTGGGGTTTTGTTTGGGTTTTCATTTGGCTTGGTCCCCCTCCCCTCACTACTTCTCATAGTAGCAGCTCCAGATAACAGAAGTTGCTCTAAGTGTCTGGAGGCTGGGCATTGCCCTGGTTCTCAGCATCCAGCCCCAAATGCTCATTTTGTCACAAGAAGAGGTTAAAACTGCAGCTGGTCACACAGGGAAGCTTAGCAGGGCATTAACAGTAAATATGGATATACCCCAAAGAGTAGCAGGTAGAAAATGTAGCTTTCAATTACAGCTCGCTGGAAAACCCACAAGTGCTAATTTCATGTTTTCCAAGTATTTTACTCCATTTTTTGTGCTCTGCTAGTTTCTATTTAGAGCCCCACAGTAATTTCTATGTAAAACCACTTACATAATTGTAGTAAGAACCTACTGATCACCAATAAAGTTGGTTGGAGGAAAAACATACAGCAGCCATAAGCACAGACACAGTGTTATTAACCTTTTGTCATGTAAAGAGATCATTAGCATCCCACTTTATAATGAAGAATTAAAAAGTATCTTAAAAATTAGAATGCAAATAAAATGAAAGCTTGTGGTCTTGGATATCAGAACTGCTATCAACTCTGAGTGGACTTGTAATTGCACCTCACTAATCACTAAGTCCTTGAGAACATTTACTAATTAAACTGTCACAATGCAAAATTGCTGAAACAGTTCAGCAATTACAAAGTATTTTTCTTTGTTTTTAGAAAATTCTTCAGCATTTCCAGCATCTCGGGATGCTGAGATCTGTTGCACTGAAAATCAGTCACCTAAAATACCAAGATGCTTTAAGAGAGTTTTCTTGAAGCCTACAGAGCAGAGGAAATATTACAGCAGATGAGTAACAGAGAGACAACAGTTTAATGCTAATAAAACCACCTGAGTAGACCAAGTGAAGAGCAGGGAAAAGAAACATTTCCCCAAAAGGCATTCCTGACTGCTTAGCAAGGAGAAGTTCTGCCCAAATTGGGTGGTATGTGCAGGGTCTGTGTGTTCCAAAGGCTTGAGCAATAGGGGCTCCCTGTTTTCACTGACACCAGCCAAAGTGGAATTAATGGCATTACCATTACAGGGGAGCCTAATGCCCATAACCCCATGAGAATGCAGAGGCTAGCCAGATTCTCCAATGCTTTGTGTTCAGTTGATTATTTACTACCAATTCAAACACTCCCATGTTCAGTTCCCCAGTTTTTAACAGCTCTGCAAAGACTGCAACAAGAGAATAAAGACCAAGGCAAGTATTTCAGCAATCCCTGTTACTGCCCCCACAGCCATCTACTGTTAAGATCAAATCAATTCACCACTTTTTAGAAGTTGATGCTTGTGAAGTATTGATCACTTTGACTGCCTACTGTACATTTAAATAATGTACCCTATGCTCAGGCCTCAGTGAGGGCAGATCCCTTTGATACTTTATCATCTCTACAGCTATAGATTTTGCCATTATTGTATTTGCCTTGCGTTGCACTGGACTAAGGTTGTATTTTTGATTTATAGAACCAGACAGGCAATTTATTCTACTGTTTGCTTCTTATAGTTGTTTAGGTGGGAGTAATATATAGAAGAAGATACTTGCCTAAGTCACTAATATCTTCTCTTGAGTAGTATATATATTTCTTCAGAGAACAAAGACATTTGGCAATTTGTACAAAAGGGAAGCTGCACACTGTAGAAACCAGCAGCATCTCCATGATCTGCTCAGGGTGATTATACAGTGATAGTTTCATACACCCACAGAAGTCTTGACTGCAACTCAGAAATACTGACTTTCCTTAGGGCAACTGTCCTGTCTCTTAGAGTTTTATTTGTTTATTTACCTGTTAAGGTAAAGAGTGAGACAAAGCCAGACTGAAAGACATTCTGCTGAGTTTAAAACTCAGGGCTGGTGTTTAGTTTGATGCTGTCATGGTGTGACACATTTTCCCATTTTCCTGCTTCCCATCTCATGAAGATTGATTTTGTTTCTACCTCCATATTGGCAGAACAAGAGCCCAGGCAGGTATGAAATTTAAATGGAAAAACAATAGACAAACTGGCCCTGCAGTAATCACAACACACAAAAGGCACAGAAGTTGCAGTTCTGCTCAGACCATGGCAGAGAGGGGCCATGTGCTTGGAAACGAGGTGCAGGAGAATGCCTGTTTTCAGCTCACTCTCCAGTTATGGAGATTATCTTCAGGTGCCAGATAACAGAGCAAGATGCTTGTGATTCCCCTCACTAAACTGCCTGGGCAGCTCAAAGGACACAGAGATCACAGCCCAGAACAAACTACAGGATTCGTTGTAAGAAAACCTTGTCAGGATTTCATCCGCAGAAAACAGATACTTGTGATGTTCTAAAAGCATGTTTGCTTCTATCCAGGACGGTGTTGTCAGGCAGCTCTCAGCCTTATTCCTCTTAAAGAGCTCCCACAAAGCCCCATTCCCAGCTGCAGGCATGCAACACACACTGCCTCTGCATCCCTCCCACTGGAGAATCTTTGAGTTCCCTCAGCTGCAATGTTAGATCTCCTGTCAAATGGAGCACACAACTAGGAGTCCCTAAATTAATCCATAAAGCATAGTCCATGCTTCAAAATTAAAAAAAAATACTTAAAAGAAAGAATAAAATCACAGGAGCATTAAGTGACTGGAGCAAAAAAAGGCAATGAAATAACTAAAACAATTAGAAAGGGCACCAGTGAATTTAGCATTTCTAACAATATCAATTAGTTTCCCTGTGCCATATATAGATATTCTCACACTCACTGATGCAAATGAAACATGTGTTTGAAAGATGTCAAGCAAAAGAGCAGTGCAGTGAAAATGCAATAAATCATTGTATGGGCAACAAACCAAATCCATGCTGAGAAAATCTTATACAGACCTCCAAACACCTACAGAAACAACAATTTGCATCATATACTTGCAATTCCTGCAAGTCACGCAGAATAAACTTTTGAAGGAGAAAAATAAGACCTGAACAAGCTCTTAAAAAACAAACAAACAAGCCCACACCACAGAAAATAAATCTCTTAAAAATACATGCATGCATTTCCAAATTATGCATAGCAAGTGTCCAATAGAAAAATCCCTATGAAGTGCTCCCAGATTCACATGTTCTCAGCATATGGCTCATTTTCAAGGAATCACAAGTGCACATCTCAAAGGCCTGGGGATTCACAACTGTGTACCTTTTGTTGTTAACATTTCCTTCAGTAAAAGTAATTCCTCTGGACACTTGCTCAAATGAGAAAAGCACACTTGGGAAAAAGCCTCTGCAGAGCTCTCATGTTCACAGTTGAAAAGCTCTGTTAACTCCTGCTTTAGTCAGCAAAGAACTAAAAATGTCACTATTAAAGGAAAAAAAAACCTCTATAGAGTTAAGAGCCAAGTTAGGGAAAGCATTCCAGTCAACTCTGCAGTGAGGACACGCTTGTTTATTCACCTATTCCATCAAAACCCAGCACACTCTTGTCTGCCATGTGAAGCTGAGGGTTACTGCTTCAAAACAATCTAAGAGATGTCAGCAGACAAAAACCTCCAGGTTGCAGCCCCTTGAGGATAAACAATTTCCACTGGTGCAGCTGTTTTTGTGGGCACAGGAAGGAACAGATTTTACACCACTGAACTGCTCTGGAAGAATCAATCACTACAACATTCATTTCTGTAGAGTGAAGGGCATAGCCATGCAAGATCAGCATCTAACAGATTTTTTTCTTCTACATAAAGTATCTTTTAGAATCAGAATATAAAATACTTGTGGGATGTTACCACAGTAACACAGAATTGAAGGATGACTCTCATCTTCCATCATTCATCTCTGTTCATATTACCCAGATTTCCTCTTTGCCCCACCCCACACCAGCAGCACTTACTCAACATCCTCAGAAGGGCCAGGAAAAAATAAACAAACACAAAAAAAAAGGACCTAACCACACACACCTGCTAAGGTCTAATTTTGATTGGGGAATTGAGTCCAGCTGCTCCTCCTGACAGGAGCCCCAAATTATTTTAGAAGGAGAGAGAAACAATCAGTTACAGCTGAAACCTGAGGCAGCAAGGCCAAAGATACACCATTAGCAGATGCATTTAACACAACCTGAACTTACAGACAGGGACAGGACTTTGTTAGCATGGCCAAGAGCACCATTATTCAGCTCATAGAAAAGGTATCTATTCAATTTGGCATTTAGAGCTGCAAATCCAAGCTAAGTGTAATTGTAAGAAACACCACTGCTCACTTGCACTGAACTAATTTAGTGATTAACATTTACTGATTAACATCACCATGACTCACCTTCACTCACCATGAGCCCGCACTGGCCAGTGCCACCACTCAGGGCTTGGTGAATAACACAGCTTCACCTCCCCCAGCCCAGTTGCCCTCCCCTGCAGCCCCACAGGGTTCTTAGCACTCAGATTTCAGCAGCCACACTGGGAATACTCCTTCTGTTACTGGTGGTGCCTCATCAGTTCCAGGAAAAGAGGGGCAGATGAAGTTGTGAAGTTGCAAACTGGAGGTTGCATCCCAAAGCATCTCTCCTCAGGAGCCTTGCCCTGCCCCCGTGACAAAGGCTTCTCCCTCCATAGTTCTTCCAGCAAAAAGGAAACTGGGGATGCTTTTTGCCTGTCTCTGCCTGTGCTGCTTTCCCACAGCACTGCTCATCTCATGGCTCCCCAGCACACAAGATACAAAACCATCTTTTACAACAGAAACAGTTCTGCCTATATGAAGTTGACCTTTCAGTTGTTGTTTCAAGAGGAAAGCAGTTTTTTAGAACAGAAATCACCACTTACTTTCTCATGTGGGTTCCCAGCACCAGACCAACAGTGAAAGCTCCACTCCTGTCTGATGGTTCACACTCCACTTGGGGAGGTTGAGGAGGTGTGTGCCATGAGGTGACACCAGAAGGAGCCCAGAGGAACACCATCCCACCCCAAACACATCACTCATCTCAGAAAGGTGCTCTACTCCAGCAAACATCAAAAAACAACTCTAAAATCACTCACAGTTTCTCCAGAACTCCTCCCAGCACAGCCTGCTCTGCACAGCCCCTTCCCTTTAAATTAAACCCTCTGCTCCCACAGGTGCTGCCAATCCCAGTCTGGTGATGGGGCAATGGGGGAATTGGGGAATTGGCTGCAGCTGGGCACTGCAGGGTGGGGCAGCACCCTCACAGCTCCACCTGAGCTTTCCAAGGCCCTGACCCCAGCCAAGCAGCTCTTGCACAGGGTATTTAGGCACAGACAGAGCACAGACCTGGTCTCACATCAGTATTTGTCACTCCCAAATTCCCACTGGGGGTATGGATGTTTCCTCCTGTGGGGACAGGCAGATGCCATGAGCCTCCAGGTCATACCTAAATGCTGCATTTAATATAAATAAATATGATGCTTTTACTTAAGACTATCAAATAACTCTGCCTATACTATGGAAATGTATCTCTCAATGCCTTGTACATCTATTGCCTTCATTCCCAAGTGTCATCTCTCAGATCCTGATCTGATAAGGACCCACACAGAAAACAAACCAAGTCCAGGGCTAAATCCAGAAGTCCATCTCCTTCATTCACTGCTTCAGGAATGCTCAAGAGGAACTTCTCTGGATTTGGGGACCAACTTAGCCAAGTTTCCTCTGAGGAGCTCTGCTTACAGCATTCAAGTTCCCAGAATTTACTAGGAAAAAAAATAATTTTTTGTACTGGGAAACAATATTTTTTTCAACTTTTTACTGGAAAGCTTTTGGAAGATTGTCATACTTTTGTAAACTCTAAATATATATTCAGAATAATTAAGTACCTATATGGATTTCAATGTTAATTATTACTATATTAAAAATATGGCCTTGATGTAATGTTGTTGAGACCTTTAATTCAAATCTAAAAAATATTTTAATATCAAGTAGAATAAAGATCTAAAAATGTGTTCTGTATCAAATAGTAGATACCACAGGAAAACTAGAATGGAGACCACAGAACTGCAACTCATAAAACCAAACTCACAATTCTTTTTGCACTACACTGACACAATCTCTAGTTCATCTGATATGGAATCAAGCTATCACAGAATTACTCACAAAGCAGCTCTGGTTCATGCTGGGACTTTTATGTTTGAATTTATTTGCAAGACTCACTCAATTGTGCTGTATTGGACATCAGAAAGTATTTTTCATTGGAAAAACCTTTGCTTCCTGCCGCATGATTTTGATTTTATTTATGATCTAAGAAACTCCCAACAAAACATTCATACATAGAAATTAAATAACACAACAGTTTACAAGCCTCAGGAGTGCAAGCTTAAAATATCTACCTCTGATTTCAGGAATCAGTTCTTCCTATAGAATACAAGGGATCTTTGTTACATTAACAAATCTGCAAAATTGATTTTTCTCACTCTCAGCCATAATTTATTATCTTCAAAAACATGAAGCCACACAGCACAGTAAAAAAAATCCTTTTTAAAATGGCCATATATTTCAAAAAGGTATTTTAAAACATATCTTCCTATTGTAGCCAAGCACAAGATGGGAGGAGAACCATCCTACAAAATCAATTGCAAAAGCAATTAGATTGTGCTGTGGATGTGAGGCTGAAACTGCACACAAAGCCCAGAATATGAGGCTCACAAGGACAGCAAAGCAAGGCCAGGTGAGAACGTTTCCTGTCCTGCTTTCCGTGACACAGGAACAGCCAGGCTGTCCCTGGAGCCAAGGCAGGGCTCGTGCTGCTGCTCCCAGATTTGGGGTTTGGACACTCTGCAGCACTGGGGGTGATTGTGGCACCCCAGAACAGGAGCTGCACAGCCCAAGGCTTGCACTGCAGGGACAGACTGTCCCCAGGCTGTCACTGAACTTGAGCACGTTTTCAGCAGCTCCAACCATCAGCAGGATGAAACTTCATTAACCCTTCCAGGCACGTGTGGTCAGGGTAAAATAAACTCCTGTGCACAATGAACCCCTGTGCACAATAAACCCCTTTGTACAGTGAACCCCTGTGTACAATAAACCCATGTGCACAATGAACCCCTGTCCACAATAAACCCCTGTGCACAATGAACCCATGTGCACAATAAACCCCTGTGCACAATAAACCCCTGTGCACAATGAACCCCTGTCCACAATGAACCCCTGTGCACAATAAATCCATGTGCACAATGAACCCCTGTGCACAATGAACCCCTGTGCACAATAAACCCATGTGCACAATGAACCCCTGTGCACAATGAACCCCTGTGCACAATGAACCCCTGTCCACAATAAACCCCTGTGCACAATGAACCCCTGTGCACAATGAACCCATGTGCACAATAAACCCCTGTGCACAATGAACCCCTGTGCACAATAAACCCCTGTGCACAATAAACCCATGTGCACAATGAACCCCTGTGCACAATAAACCCCTGTGCACAATGAACCCATGTGCACAATGAACCCCTGTGCACAATGAACCCCTGTGCACAATAAACCCCTGTGCACAATGAACCCCTGTGCACAATAAACCCCTGTGCACAATGAACCCCTGTGCACAATAAACCCCTGTGCACAATAAACCCCTGTGTACAATGAACCCCTGTGCACAATGAACCCCTGGAGGTTCCAAGTGTCCCATAGTGAGGAAGGAGAACTGACCAAGTGACTGCACCTGAGCCTTGCCCTTCCCCCTGGAGGCTCTCAAGGGATCTTTCCTCCACAAGCTGGCTTGCCCACCTCTTAGACAATCATAGGATTTAATGACCTCTCTGTTCTTAGCCCTGTAGCATACCTCACATGGAGTTCCAGCATTTGCAGATAAAAATGATGAAAGAAGGCTAAAAAACTACAAGTGCAGCAAAATTATATAGGGTTCATAATGTCACCTAGAGCTGAGAGGTGTGTTAGGCATGTTACCCCAAACAGCACTCCTCCATCCAGGCTGGTCTGCTTCTGACCCTACAGACAAACCAGGGAGACAAGGGGGTAACACACCACCCACAACTCTGACATGTAATTGTGACCCCTCCAAGTATTTTCAGCATGTTTCCTCCTAACTGTCACTGGCAGAGAAACTGTACAAAAATACAACTGAGATATTGGTATATCCATGCAGCTCCCAGAATAAATCACCCTTTTTCTCCCCCATGTATTTTGATATTACTCAGTATGATGCAGTACCAATTAGGACAATATACAATGGTATTTGTAGCTCATTTATCAGTTGCAGTATTTAATTTGAATACAGTTACCATCTGTAGCTCTGAATAGGAATGAAATTTCCAATTTGTTTGGTCACTAGGAAAAGGAAAGCCAAAAAAGTCTCCTGAGCTTTTCTGAGTATTTTGCTGAGTAGAAATACAATGCTTGCTGCTCAAACCATTCATGCATACCTGATGTATATAATGAAGAAATGCAGGAACATTTTAAAGGTTATGGATACATTTTGATAATCCCAACTTTGACAAAAGTGCAATCAATACAGTTGATGCATTAAGAATCAAAGTAGCTAAAAATGTCCTTCTGTCATGATGTGTTGCTTTTGACATTAGGAAACCATAACTATAAAATTTGTATTTATGTGCAGCCAGAACGAACAGATTTAGAGCTTCCTTTTCTCCCAGACAACCTAATTTATATTTTAATTTGCTGGAGGCAATTGATTATCATGGAGTAAATGCATTGTACTGAAAACTCTATTAAATCACTGACTTAATGGGAACAGCATTTCTTTTCTCTCTTTTTGGATAAAAATGTAACCTTTGTAAGCATTTTAAAACTAATGTATCAGGCTCTAAATATTTTATGGTCTGTATTAAGCACTGTTTGGGGTTCATGTCCCCTTAGACTCCAGCCCAGTACATTACACCATACAAAGCAATTTGCCCAGAGTAATGAGTGTAGGAGTTTCATGAAGACCATTATCAAATTGCTGCTGCTGCAGGCAAGCATTTGATCTGATATAAAGTGTAGTGGGAAGAGGCTGGTCATCCTGTTCCTACTGTAACCAGCAAAAACATGAAAATCCTGGAACTAACAGGTGCTGCTGGTACACAGCCCAGAGAAACCAATCCAAATTTACAGAGCAAAGTGGATAAACTCATCTTTTTAAATACTCAGTATCAATATGGCTTTAAAGTGCAATCTAGTGGATAATTAGACACAAAAAATCAAGGGAAATTGATGAAGTGTAAGGGAAATAGAAAAATCCATGCATTTCCAGCAACCAATACCCTCAAAATGAAGACTAGAATTAAATTAATAAAACCTGGAAATTTAAATCAGATAATATCTATGTTTTGTTAACCTTGTGCCTCTGTGTATCTGTAGTGTTTGCTTATACTGGTCACAGTTACCAGAGTCATTTTTATTTTATGAGTATATTTTTTTCCCCTAGGAGTAGGTGTCCAGGTTTTTTAGCTGTTTGGGTTTAAGTACACATAAGATACACTCACTTTGAAAAGGTTCAGGTTTTTCTGAGCAGTGAGACTTTTTACAATTCAGGAATATTCTTTTTCTAGCAGGTGGTGTCTTCGCTAATAAAAATGTATCTACTTAGATAATGAAAATAACCAGAACCAACAATGATTTATGGTGATTCTTCAGCAATGATTTATGGTGATTCTTCTCCAATTTCTCAAGTTCACATCTGTAGTATATTCTGTACTAACATTTTGTATGGCATACATGTTCTCTGTACACAATAAATTCAATCCATCCCTGAGTAAAGCACTACTGACAGTGGGGTTATCTGATAACTCATGCACAAGCTCACTTGTGAAACTCCACAGAGATGGGACTGAAACCCTGGAGCCCTTCACCCAAGCTGGCCATGCCACAGGGCTCTCAGACTGGATTTGTGGCCAGGCTCTAATGGAAGGGGCAAGAACCTTTCATAGGAGAAGTGAAACTCTAGAGACAGAATCATGTCATGGATTCCAGTTAATATCAGTGGAGCTGATGTTATCATTTTATACAGCCCTGGTGTGGTGCCAGCTGTAGCATGAATCAGACAAAGAGAAGCTGGACCTGAACTTTGGTCCCAGGGGCCCCTGGATTTCTGTTCCTTCTGAGATGGAAAATGCTTCAAAGCAGTTCCTCCAACACCTGCCTTACCTTGTGTCCTGCTGCATCCTTTTATTCTCACCAGAAATAGCATAACTCTGGGTTTACTGACTAGCTGTACTCTAACATGCTTCTGGAAAACATGGTCATTTTTTGTAGGAAGCAACTACAAGGCAAATAATGATGACAGCAAATTTCTGGGCAGTTTGGAGATTCCATGCTCTCTAACTTCCCCACGTCAACTGAAAGACTTCACTTTATTTAACATTCAGATTCAAAAACTGAACTCTCTTGAACCAGATGGTAGATGTCCACTGTTATTTTTTAGCAGATGTCACATGCCAAATTTCCTGTACACCATCTTGATAATTTAACTGCTCTTCTCCAAAAAGAGAATTATTTAGAAAAGGAGTCTTCTTTGGAAAAGAGCAGATAGCTGTAGCCCCAGTGCAATCTGTAAAGCTGAAAGTCTTCTGCACCTCATCAACTCCTTCTCCCTAACTGTCCCAGATACCTCTGGGGGTATATTTATGAATTTTATTGCAAAAAGCAGCTGTGATGCAGCCTGTTCAGAGCTCTGCATTGAAACATCAGTGCTCTGGATGCCAGCAGTGGCTGATTCACTACAACTGATTTATAAACAAATCCACAAAGGTGGCTGCACCACCAGAACCTGAGGCAGGGCTGAAAGAACCTTCTCCAAGCACAGCCTGACTTATTCAGAAAGAGATTTGTTAATGTACAGGTCAGTCTGGGCTGTTCTAATAGATCTCCTCTGAAAGAACTGAACAGAGCAAGCCCAGAAAACTACAAAAACTGTATCTAATTATTGTTTTTTAAGCCCTATGATTTTTTTAGTCCAATCTTATTTTAATGTCTAACTGTTGAGCATATCTGACAGTAGCAGTTAAATAGGAATAAAAGCAGGGCAGCATCCAGTTCACACAGATAAATGCAGAACATAAGGGCTTTCTGGGGTCAGAAATCATTAAGCCTGGAAATTCATCATGTTCACATGCCCTGTAAAATCTAGTCTACAGAGGGTTTTGCTGAAATTCAGAAACAGATTCTCTTTGAGTTAAAAGCCTTTTGTTCACTAAAATTAAGAAACGAGCACACGAAATCTCAACACCAGTGCCAGATGTGTACTCTGCAGTTAGCAGTGTTTGTTGTGTATCAGAATCTGCCTTGGTGCTTGTGTTCCTAGATACATCTAGATCCCAGACAGCATTTCAGACATGGAAACAAAGAGTGCATTATTGCTGCTGAATTTATGCTGTGTAATTACTTGTTATCCCATTCACAAATCTTGCTTTGCTGTCATATCTGCCAGGCCTGCCCAAGTGTTGGAACACCAAACATTACAAGGAAAAATGGCAAAATGTGCTAGTCCAAGCTCCTGCTTGCTGTGACTGAAAACAGATTCCCTACTCATTTATCTGGTTTATACACTAACTCTGCTCTAGCCTGACTGGCTATTTATTTGCATGATTTCCCCCTGGGATGCAGTTATCAGGTGGACAGAAGTAATTAATAAAGAAGAACATATGGCAATGAAGCCCCTTGGAAAAGCAAAAGGGAGAAATTCACGTGGATATTAAATGTCTGAGGAGGAAAACCAGACAGATGCATCAATTGTTATACACATGTGTCATGTAAGGGTGCTGGTCCTACCAGCTGGGAGTATTCTTTGATATAAGCATGTCTCTAAAGAGAGCTGGGATCCTTGTGCTGGTAGCTGGATTATGTAAGTGTACTGTCAGAGTAACTCAGGAAAAAGCTCTTATTTTGGAGAAAACAAGAAGGGAAGGAAAAGGGATAAGTTTATGGTTTGGTTCAGGAATTCTCCTCTGGAGGCATAACATAGTGCTTAAAATGATAGGAACCCCTGCTTTGAGGTATCTCTTAGTAAGAAAGAGCTGTAGTTTAAAATTGCAGTGCTAGAAACTCTACCCTAGAGAAAGTTATAACACAGTGATGAAAGACTGAGATGCATTTCTGCAACAGAAGAAAAATTCTACCACGGCTCTAAACCAGTGCCATTATAAATCTAGGAACATTTGTACCCTAAAGACAGATGCTACTACAGCACCACTTACCAACACAGCTGTGGAAATCCAGACATGGCAGCACAAATAGAATATCCTGAAAAAGAAGTCCTTCACTAAAAGCTAATGAAGATCTGTGCCATTTCCCAATTATCACTGCGAGCCTCACCATCAGTGTTTGAAAGTTGCTGTATTCTTTGCTGTGATTATCAGTGAGGCATTTCAACCCTTTCCACCCCATTCTGTGGTTTAGTCAGATGTGTTATCCCTTTCTTTGTGGCACTTTGGGAACCCACTGCTCCTGAATGACAGGTGAAAGGCTGGCTGCCTTGCTGCTGCCTGCATTTGAGATCCCTCAGCTAGGAGAAGGCTCAGCAGGAGTGATGAATCCACAGGTCATGATGATTTGCACTACAAGTCAGCCAAGGAAGCTACCTCGACATTAGAACTAATGGCATCATTCCTTTTCTAGACTGAGATGGTATCTGCAGAAAGGTTTGACCATAAGCAAGAAATTCATCATTTTACCACATCACACTAATACGTCTCCCTCCTTTATCAACCAACAATGGGTTCATGAAAGTGAGAAGATTATTGTGGGACAAAAGTTAAATCCATTCAACTGGAATATGTTAAAAACATATCTTAATTAGAAAAGTATAGTAATCATGTAAAAGAAATAAACTTGATAACATCCTTGTGTACCTTTGATGGCATGTCTGAAAACTTGTCTGTTCTATTGCTACCTGTTGGTCAAAGAAAAATTAATATTCTCTCTTTTCCCAGCCTTATTCCATTACATCAGTTCAATGAATAAACTGGAATTATATTTTAATTTCATATTAACCCTATGGGCATACTTGACCCAAGGTTCACAGGCTGGTGAAATGCAGTTCTCTTGACATGGGATGATTGCTTGGGGTGACTTTGTGTGCGTGACTGTGGATAATCACAATGAAAAGATGCAAGAGGTTGTTCTGAAAAGAGTCTGATTCTGCCAAGCCTAAGTAGGTTTCACATTCTAAAAAGTGCAGCTACCATTTGGTAAGGAAAAACTGTAATTTTTTTTAATCTGACATGCAATAATGGATCATTCTTGCTCAGCTGTGTATTTGCAATTGAGCCTTCAAGGACAATGATTACACCTCTGGGTGCCTCCATTTGCAGTATTTGAACAGCACCCACAGGAGCCTGATCACTGTCTGATCCTCATCCCCCAGTCCATTGCTAAGCATCCATGGCTGATTTATGCAGCACAGTCAGAGTGCCAGGTCATTGTCTGAGACTGCAGAAATGCTTCAGACACACAATTGCCTTACCCACTGTCACCTGGGCAAACCCACCCACTCCACTGTGGGATTTCACTCCCATTTGAGTGTGAATATGACCCAAATAACTCCTTTAGGGTACACACACGCTATTCTTTACTTTTTATTTCATTCTGAAAACTTCAAGAAAGGAAGAGATTGCATAGGATACTAAGAATTAGTGGCAGTGTAATTAATGAGAAACTATCAAATAGACATGGTAATTACAATGCTCTCTGGGACAAGGTGTTTAATGGGACAATTCAAAGTACATCCAGGGTGTTTAATCCCTTGGAACTCATTTTACATCTGCTTTATTACAATTGAAATGGGAAGACTTAGGCATTTGTCTTGCTTTCATTGTTCAAGAAATAGAGCTTATAATTATCTCCATAAAGTAGGAAAGTATTTAAATACCTTGCATTGTATGTATAGCAACAGGGTACAGTTCACAATGCAAATCCTGCAGGAGTGTAAAATGCAGGCAGATCAAAAGGAAAATTGTGAAGTAATTTCACAACTGAGATGTGGTGAAGTATTATATATAAAAGCTTATTCTCTTAAAAATAAATATTGCTTTCCTGTCTAGAGAAAAAAAATAAAAAATAAAAACTGCCTCCTCAGTTTCAGGGAAGCCAGCAGTCCTTGCCAGCAGAATAAATCAGACAGTAGGAGACAAAAACTATTATAGTTTCACTGTGTGAAAAAGTGACCTCATTGAAATTGGCTTTAGCATTGTGGATGAATGCCCGATGGCTCGAGACACATCCAGTTTAGTCAACCTTATCTTCTTCAGTGGGAGAGGTTATGAAACACTCCACTGATAAGGTCAGCACTGCAAGGTCAACAGCACGTGGTGTCATGTCCCAGGCACTGCATTTTTTAGTGCAAACAACATCAGAGGAGTAAAGGTGTTATGTCAGCTATTGAGCAGATAGGGACAGTTACATAAGAGAAGGATGGGGGGAAAAAAACCAAAAACAAAGGAAAATGATTGATTCAGATCCTAACTGAAATCAAGGAGCATGGATTCGTGCCCCAAATGTTTCATGGGGTATTTTGCCTCCTGAAGCTTTGTTTTAGCCTGGTTTACCTCTTAGAGCCTTTTCAGACAGCAGAAGCCATCACAGATGACTGTGTTCAATTTAGTAAATTCACCCACACTGCTTCAGCTCCTCTCCTCTGTTATTTGCTGGACTGGCACTGTAAATCAGGCATGGCCAAAGTAGCTAAAGACTGATGGACTGGCTGCCAAGATTCACCTGTGTACCTTCAGGTGCTAAAGTCTGCAGAGGAAATTCTTTTCACTGGGACCATCTGCACCCTTATGAAAAGTGGTATGACAACCCAGCTAAATTAGTGCCTTTCTCATTTTTAGCACTCTTCCTGCCCCTGCCTATTGAACCACAGCCCAGTCCATCATTTGGAGTATTATAAATTGCGTTAAGAGAAAAGGCAAAGTGAAAGAATTGTCATGAATGGAGTTCCTACTCCTCTAAAAAAAGACTGGAAAAACAAAAAGCTGCCATCATAATGAGGAAAGGAGAGAAATAAAGTTACTTCAATCACATAACCCAAAGTTTAATGAAGACACCAAAATGTGATGCAATATCAAAACACATATATTATTTGGTAGAGCACTTTGTTCTGTCCTTATTGATAGAAATCTGCACCAGCTTTGGCATAATGGAATTCTCTTTGACAGCCACAATGCCCTCCCAGCATTTGGGAGCTTGGTGCATCTAACAAGGCCCCTTTTTTCAGAACCCTCACAATCCTCAAGCACTCTGCTCAAATCATCTGCATGGCCCCAGACTTCCCAGAATGAACCTTGTGCACTGAATGTGCTCAGAGCAGGTTGCTCTGCCTTGTCCTTCTTGACAGTTTGCAAGGAGAAATGGGTACCTGAAATTTGAGAGCAGCACATGTAGAAACACGGCTGGAGAGAAAAGTCAAACATGCTTCAGTGATTTTTTACATGCCATGTTATCTACATGACTTTCCTGGAATTCTAAGCTAAGGACACCTCAAGGACTTGTCATCACCTGTTATGAAGGAAAAGACAATCTGAATCACAACACAGGAGAACAGAGCATTTCCAAAAAGAAACCAGTCTAGCAGGAATTCAGTCAGCCATCCTCCTCTAAAAAATACCAATTTTGAATTCAGTACAGCCAGACATGCACACTAGCCTCAGGCTTGACAATCTGTCAGAAAACAATGCTAGTCGCTCATGCCATCTTGCATTTGGAATATGAAATAAATCATGAAATGGTTTTTCAGGCCTGAAAAAGCTATTTGTGTTCTAAAGCTTCTAAAAAGATAAGCAGATTACATTACTGATAACATTTGTCCAGAAGAAAGCAACTGGATGGGTACTGGGCTCCAGGGAAGAACTGCACTCCAGAAATGCTTAATAGCCCTGGAAACCCTGCTGCACTGGGCTCCTGGGGTACACCCAAAACCAGACTTCTCAGCTCTTGTGGTACTTCCTGTGTCCAAAACCACCTAATCCCTACAGCATCCCAGTCCAGTTCTGTTCTCTCCATGTCCCAGTGAAATTGAGTTGAGGAATGACTCAATCATGAGACTGGAATCCCTGGCTCTCAGTGTCTCCTTCCCCTCTCCTTCTGCCAAGGGTTTGCTCCTCTCCTGCTTGAGCCTGGCTGCTTGACAAAGCTCAGATCCTTGGAAAATGTTGCTCAGTGATAACATGACCAGATTCCACTGAGGAGTAAGTAGGACAAGTAAGAGGAGAAAGACATTTATTATGCAGCAGAGTCATAAACGTTTTATTTAGTAACTAATCCTGCCTCCTTTCTGATAGAGCATATGAAAGGTTCCTCAAAATAAATCATCCTGATGCTAAAACCTTTCTTTCTTGTTTGGAGGCTTTGTTTCCCTGGAATACATCCAGCAGTTTATGCCAGCAGGCAGAATATCAGCAGTGCACAGGAGCAGTGAATGTAGGCTGGAAAGCAAACTGCAAAGTGAAATGTGGCTTCAGATTAATATTGGGTCTGTTCCCTCAGGGCCTAAATACTTCTTTATGTTCTCTCAAGCACCACAGCCAATGTGTGCTGTCTACAACCACTCCCAGGTCTGAAGAAAAATTCATGAAGGAAAACGTGGCAAGAGCAGAGCTGTGAAAATATTTTGGATTTACTATGAACAACAAAAATTATTTTGGAAACATTGCACCAATAGACCAGCACCAAAGAAAGCTGCTGCTCCTAAGCAGAAGTCATAAATCTCTGCACAAACTGTGAAAGGCAATGTTTGGATGCAAGCACAACATCATTTCCCAAACTAAAGTTCTGTAAATTGCCAGACAAAACAGAGATCCTTGATCCCAAACTGCATATACATGATCCCTGTATATACAAAAACATTCACTTACAGAAAACTCCAATTTTTTATATTCCTTATCATTATCACATTATCTGTGACACAGAGCAAAGCCCTTGCAAATAACATTTGCAGTATTACCCTGAGAAAGAGCTATAAATGAACTGAAAATACCTACCAAAAATATCTTCCAAATTACTTATTTTTCATTCTCTTTTACTGCAGCATCTCTAAAGGTTTAAAAAAATATATTAACAAAACTTCCTAGGTTGTCAATCATAAATGATGGCTTCTTGTTTACTAGTTTATTTTAAATTAACAAACATTTTAAAATAGAGATAAATTTTGATACTGTCTGGATTTTCTAGATGCCTTTTTCAGTCTATATTTTTTGCAGTAACTTCTAAGCCATTTCTTACTTCCTCAATCAGTAAAAAATTAAATATTAAAAGAACAGTCAGAAGATATTTGTGCGTTGGATCCTAAAGAACCCAGGTTGCATCAGAAGAATTTTGTGGTTCAAAACCTCATAGCTGCACCTAAGGAAATGCCAGGAATGGCCCAATTTATTCATTTGTTTGTGTCCCTTTCTCCTGCTTGTTCCCGTGGCCTGGCTCCTGTCCATGCCCTGCCCTGCTCCCACCAGCAGCAGTCCAGCCCCCTTTCTGTTCTTGCTTCCTTCACATCCTGCTCATATTTCCTTCCACAGCTTCCTTGGCTTTCCTATTCAGCACTGTTATCTGTCTTGCCACCCATCATATATTTTAGTTTTCTGCTCTTATCTGCCCTTTCTTTCCCTAGCAGGTTACTGTCTGTTTATCTTCTCTTGCCTTTCCTTCAGTCCAGCTCAGGCAGGTGTCCCTGCTGCCTCAGCCCAGCACAGGCCCTGCCCACCCTCAGGTGCTGTGCCATATACAATAAATTTGTACACAGCAGCACAGAGTTACCTCCCTGATAGCTGATCCTGTGTGTTGGAGCACATTTATTGTCTCTCAGTCCTGGGATGCTGTGTGCAAACCCATCAGCAGGACTGGTGTTAACCACATTCAGTAAAGATAAAATGTCCCAGAGTCTGGGTAGGGGTTGTTAACAAACTTGGATGGACCATGTTTGGAATGATCAGAAGTCTAAAGCTTGTCTGAATTCTCCAGAGAGGTTTCCCAGAGAGGTTTCCCACCTTTCTGACTTCATGTGCCTTACATTTAAAATTGCCCTTCAGGAAAAATGGTTCATTGTCTTTGGGAGCTCTTTTTTGGTGTTGCATAACTTACAAATATTTCTGTGTATCACGGGGAATGCTGGGACAGCTTCACTCTCCCCACTCCTGTTGCTTTCAGCTGAATGTGGCTTAGCCCATCCACCACCTGCTTCACTTCCCAGTATTTGACAGTTTAGTGCTTTTTCCAAAAGAGCCCTGTCAGACAGGCTTCTAGAATCACAGAATCAGCTGAGCTGGGAGAGACCCATCAGCCCCTCGAGCCCAGCTCCAGGCCCTGCACAGGACACCCCAGCCATCCCCCAGTGCCTGAGAGCATTGTCCAAATGCTTCTTGAGCTCAGCCAGGCTTGGAACTCTGCCCACTGCCCTGGGGAGCCTGTCCAGTGCCCAACCACCCTCTGGGAGAAAAACATTTCCCTGATATAGAACTATTTAATTGTTACTGCAATGCTTTTTCAGCCCTTGGAAAATGATCTTATTCACCCAGAGAAAACCGCCACAAAAAAATCCAAGAGCATCAGAATCTCACTTTGAGAAAGAAAAAAACTAGAGAAAGGAATAAGTAGCACCTCCTGCATGCACCAGGTCAAGCACCTCATTTCTAATCATTCAAATGCAAGCCATAAAATGGCACATTAGAAGTCAGAGGAGTCTCAGCACACCTTCCCTCCACCTGCCACCATGCAAATCCACAGGCAAGGCAGACATCCCTGTCATTTGTACTCAGTCTCTAGAGGCTCAGGAGTCTGGATCTGCACATCAGAAGCAGATTTATTGGACTGTGACTATGTGCTCTGCACAGTAAGAACCAATGAATCTTGTGTTGGATTGATTAAAATTGTAATTGTACAATCTCTGTGATCCAAAGAACAAGGAGTCATTTTTCACAGAGAAACACTTAGCAATAGGACAGACTCAAACTCTCTGCCTCATGGCATTTGTAGCTGTTCTTTACATTGCCACATAAATCAAAAGCATGCATTTTGACCCTTCTACACATAATGCAGCCAAATAGGAAGCAATACAATACAAAAAGCATTGCTAGTAGAATTTAGAACAGCTTTTCAGAAAGAAAACCAATGGTAGATATAAACCTCTTACCATTTCAGAAAATGTGATGCTATCTTCATAATAAAAAGTACAAATAATACATAATTAAAAATTAATTTGATTAGATTGAACCAATATTCCATTTTTACTACTACATATAAAGAGGAAGAGAGAAAAGAAAATGCAGACAGAAATAGAACTAAGGTTCATTTCAAAATTTGAAGGAGGGAAAAAAGAAACCTGAACAACCCTCACTTATTTGTTACTGTTTCTGTAAAAACTGTTCATAAGGCCAAGAACTGAAAACCCTTGATCTCCATACCCAATAAGGTTTTTAGGGAATTGAAATCAAAACAGTTTTGAAAGATAGTTTAGAGCCTGCTTTGTCATCCATTATTATTATGGAGAAACATAAACCATGTAAATCTATGAGACAGGTGAAATAACCTCTGAAATACCAAAACTTCTGCTGGACTTGCAGGAATTCTACAGCTCCTGGGCTAAGAATTAGGTGCCAAAGGACTTTTGTTGCAGCCTTCAGCAGGCACAGCTGTGCTGGGTGGGACCTGCCCAGGCTGCCACCTCCCCAGCTCACTCACTCCCTCTGGAATCAGTCCTTGACTTTGAGCCATCCCTAACAAAGTCACTTGCACAGCTCCTCACACCTCTTGTCAGAAGTGATGAGAGCAGGTAAAAATTCTATCTTGTTTACCACAATTAATGTGTTTACAGCAGGTGATGCCACAGTTCTACCCAATTAGTGATAGCACATATTTTCCAGTGAAAAACAGAGTGGCTGTATTTAATCACTTCCTCTTATTTCAGGTTATTTTTTTAGATTTAGATACAAATTAGTGTAACCCAGGTGCTTTTTTCACAGCACAATAAAGTGTGTCCACAGGGATCTGACCATTCAGAAGGACAAAACTCAAACCAAACAAAGCAAAATATTTTAGCTGAACTGCAATCTAAGATCAAAAATTTACCTTTAACCCCTCCTTAATAGCTTCAGGGTGCATGTGATCAGTGTAAGCTCTTGAAGCAGAAGGGAGAGTCAGTCAATACAGCTGCTATTAGAGAAACCCATGCACAGCCTCTGCCCAAGAGCCCAGTGCCAGACCTGTCTCCAAGCCTTCAGCTGTCAAGATCAACGTGTTTTAAACTCTGTGGAAGTGGTAAGGGAAGGGATCATCATGGCCCACAGCATCCTTTTCCTTTGGAAGTCTACAGAACTGCTGCTTCTACTTAGAAAAGTTGTAGAATGATAAGTCACGCCTCAGAGTGAAACCAAGACTTCAAACTTGACCTTGACAGATTCTGAAGTATTAAAAACCTGTGTTCAAAAGCCTCTCTTACAAGGTTTACTATTTTTGTACCTTAGCTCAAGTGGGTTGAAGATACAGTTCAATTTTTCATTTCTCTTGAGAGCTCTTCCAAGTAGTGGAAGAAAAGGGCTACTGCATTCCTAAATCACTGAATCAATGTCAAGGTCGTGTGTTTATTTGATAATCTTTGATAGGCTGTATAAAACATTTCTTGAGATAAATGTATCAGCATGACTGGGGTTCTGTACCTTTTTATCAGAGACAGCTACTCCAGAAGAAAAAGGAACAAAGACATCCTTGGCTTGTTAAAAATATGTGTTAGTGATCTGTTTTCTTCATTTGAAGCCTGCACAGTTAAAGTGCTGAGAATTGGGATCAGGCTTGTCCTGCCTGGGGTTTACTCCAGAAGGTGTTGGTCCAGCTCCTGGCACTGGCTGGTAACTTTCTTTGCCCAAGGGACACCAGGCAGTCCTTGTTCCAGCAGCCCATTGCTAGGACAGTGAGAGGGCTGCAGGGACCATCAAGGGCTGGCTGTCCTGTAGGTAACCAGGCAATGGGGACAGGCTGTAATTACAAAATAAAGCAACAGCCGTGAAAGACTGTGGCCAGCCAAGCAGGCTTTGGTTTTCCTCATAAATATGTAGGAGGTGTTTTCGTTTTACTCTTTCAGTTAATGGCCATAGGAATTCTGCCAGTTTGCTGTGTCAGGTATGTCAGTGCTCATTTGACTTTCCTAACGAGGCTTTTCCTCCTACCACTTACCAGAAATATACTAAAAAAACAATTAAACAAACCCGAGATCCTTTATCATCTGTTGCAATTACAAAAGTTTTCAGAGTGCTATGACAAAATGCTTATAAGCACATTAACTGCTTTAAAGGTGAATGGTCAGTATTTCAACACACCCAAATGGACCAGCAGAAAAAGCTGTGATGAGTTTGTACCAGGCTCAGCACTGACATTCACTGCTGTCCTTCCAGATGTCACTGCAGTTGACTGCTGGCTTTTCTTTCACCTCTGCTTCCTGAGAATGACTTGAGAACAGAAAGGTCACTGCTGGCTTTCTTTCACATCAATAAAAGCAAAGCCCAATTTAACAGCAGAGGGAAGATATGCTAATAAGAGACACCATCTCACAGTCCCCTCTCTGTGCCCCCCTGGGAGGCTGCAAGAGCAGAGGTGACTTCACCCTTGCAGAACACTGGTTCTGTTAGCAAAGCACCACCAGCAGCCCCTTCTAGTGAAAACTTTTCCATGCTGCATTTGGGGAAGTCAGTCAGACACATGGCATTGTGGAGCTCTAGAGATTTTCATTTTCCCAGAACGACTCCCCAAAAGTCCCGTCTGTGCAGGTCCAGCCCACTGCATCCAATTCTCAGGAACTAAATGTACAGATAAGGAATGTGTCAGCAGCTGGACTTTTCATGTAGAACTTTTCCTTTTTCCTTCTCCTTTCTCTTCTTTTGGTGTGTTTTGTTTTGTTTGGGATTTTTGTGGTTGTTTTTCTGCTTTTTTACCACTCAAGAGAAATGCAAGTGAGGCCTAGACTACTGTCAAGGATCTATGAGAGGAAATAAAGTTCAAAGCAATTTACAGGGAGCATCAATCATTTGGTTGAATGCCCACAGTCAGTCTGTGCTCCATCTTCCCTAAGGTACATTTAAATATGATATGAGCAAGAGGAAGGTTGTGGGAAAGGGCAAAACTGCCCAGCAGTGAGGGCAAAGCAGGAGGGGAAGTGTGAGGAGCAGCATTGGAACAGCAGGAGGAACTGTGTGAGGAACTGGGTGACTTGGAGCACAGAGGTTGGACAAGGGGCTGCACAAGGAGCTCTGGGGCAGAGCAGGGAGGGAGATCATGGGGGAACAAATCCCCAGGGCAGCCCTTGGACAGCCCCACAGCAGCCAGGGCAGGTGGAGAGCTCCCAAAGGAGCTGTGGGACAGCCCCACAGCAGCCAGGGCAGATGGAGAGCTCCCAAAGGAGCTGTGGGACAGCCCCACAGCAGCCAGGGCAGATGGAGAGCTCCCAAAGGAGCTGTGGGACAGCCCCACAGCAGCCAGGGCAGATGGAGAGCACCCAAAGGAGCTGTGGGACAGCCCCACAGCAGCCAGGGCAGGTGGAGAGCTCCCAAAGGAGCTGTGGGACAGCCCCACAGCAGGCAGGGCAGGTGGAGAGCTCCCAAAGGAGCTGTGGGACAGCCCCACAGCAGGCAGGGCAGGTGGAGAGCTCCCAAAGGAGCTGTGGGACAGCCCCACAGCAGGCAGGGCAGGTGGAGAGCTCCCAAAGGAGCTGTGGGACAGCCCCACAGCAGGCAGGGCAGGTGGAGAGCTCCTAGAGGAGCTGTGGGACAGCCCCACAGCAGGCAGGGCAGGTGGAGAGCTCCCAAAGGAGCTGTGGGACAGCGCCACAGCAGCCAGGGCAGGTGGAGAGCTCCCAAAGGAGCTGTGGGACAGCCCCACAGCAGCCAGGGCAGGTGGGGAGCTCCCAAAGGAGCTGTGCTGTGCAGACAGGACTCACACTGAAGCAGGGAAGTGTCAGGGGAGGGGGCAGTGAGGAACTGCTGCAGACAGAGCACAGCCCCTGCCTGGCTGGGGGCACAGCACCACCCTGGGTATGGCTCCCACATCCAGCTGGCATTCCCACTGCTAGCAGAGAGAGAACTGCACAACCCTCACAGGAAAAGTCCTGCCCACAAACAAGTCTAGATAACAGTAATACAAGTCACCAGTTCTTGTGAAGCCAAATCTCCCTTTGCAGGCAAATACAGTGAAGGAAATTGTGATAGGTATCATCTTCAATCTAACTTACATTTAATTCATTCTAAAAGGCCTAATACCTTTGAAGGAGGATTAGATCTCTAAAATACACTTCTTTCAAGCAGTTTCTTCACCACTAAAATAAAGTATTGGTTTTCCTGCACAATATAGGCATGTGGAGGTACACGTACTCCAGGCCTCAGTAAAATGAAGCATAAATTATACTCTAAAATTGTACAGAATATGCAAGAGATACATCCTTCCTCTATCTGTTCATTACCTTTTACTGCCAAAATAGAATTTTTGCAAAAATAAATTTTTTGGGATAACCTTCAAGTTTTAACACAAGACACTAATCCTAGACTTTTCTAAATCCTCTGACTCACATGCTAATTAAAGTGACTGCCCTTGTCCAACGTGTG